>VXAV01008539.1:17511-35608 GCA_013399715.1 Alectura lathami
CCTCGCCGCCACCTGCTCCCCCCGCCCCGCTCGGCCCTGACCCCGCCGCCAGGCCCGCGGCAGGGGGGGATGTGGCGGGGGCGGGGATCGCGCCGCCTTCCAGGTTGGTGGCGTTCGGGGGAATCGTGCGCGCCGCTTTCTGCTGCTGTTCCGGGAAAAAGGAATCATTCTCCTGCCCGGCGCTTTGCGCGCAACTCCTAGAGAGGGTGTCTAGGCTGGCAGCACGCCTGGAGGCGGGGCTGGCATCTATCCGCACCACTGATTTTGGCACACATTTAGCGTGGAACACTGGTGGGTTGCAAAGGGCTGTCACAAACTCCATCCTCAGTTTTGCAGCACTTTTAAATTTTCCCCATGTACCCAGAGGTTTAAGATGGCACCGGGCTCCTGGGTATATACATAACTGTGCATAACCGTGCCATAACCTGAGCTGTCTGATCCCTTCATGTGGCCTGCATTTCAGTGCCGAAAATCACAGCATTTCAATACCTTACAATCAGCATTTACATGCAGCTTGGCAGGAGCCACTCGTGGTGTCAAGCAGGTGTGTGTTGCCTCGCTGGTGGCCACAGCCAGCGAAAGGCATCCTGGCAATTTTGCGCCCACAACTCAGGTGCTCTTCAAGCCAAAACGGACTGGAGACTGTGAACTGCCCCTTGCATGGTTTAATTGCTCACTGAGATTGTAGCTCAGGCTGTGTCTGTGCTGACCATCAGCGTTGGTGGCTGGGAAAGGCAATATACACCCTGGGGAATGGTTGGTAGACCAGCTCCTGGAAACAACAAAGCCAACAAAATTAAAGTTCCATTTTTTCTCATGTTCTAACAGTTTTGTTTTCCTTTTGAGGCACAGATGGTCTTTGAAAGCTGTTTGCCAGCAGAGCTTTCAGAAGACAGAATTTGAAGGCACTTAATTGTATCACAGATGACAATTGCATCATAGTTTTCAGAGATCTCTCTAATCAAGGTAATCACTCTCCTAGGTAATGAAATCAATAATGGATGGCATTTCCTTTGCTACAATGGGTTGAATGATTTAAATGGATCTGACAGTAATAAGATCTTTGGGCTCAGCTTATTTAGAAGTAATGCTACAAACAGAATTATTTAGATAATATTTATGCATATCATGCATATTACTTCTGCATCACATCATCCTGGCCACAGTGCTCATGGTGCACCGATGGCTCTTTGTTTCGCACTATGGACAGCCCCAGGAAGGAGCAGTAGCTGAAAGATCTCTAGCCTCAGGGCTGGCTATAAAAATCGTGATTTCACCTCTCTGGCTTGGTGTGAAGCTGTGGAAAAGGCCATGGGGACAGAGGAGGACAGGAGGCTCTGCTGGCCAGCATTGTGCTCTGCATGAGGCTGTTGATGTGCACACGGCACATTTGCCTCCCACTGCTGTAATTTGGGGTGATGCTGGCTCAGGGAGCAAGAAGTCAGCTGAAACAGCGTTTTTCTCTGTTCAGTTCTGCCTCTCTACAGACACCATCATGCAGTTACAAATGTGTATCTTTATTTACAAGTAACAGAACAAAAGGGCTTTGAGGAGGTGTATCTGCACTGACTTATAAATAGAGTAACAATGAAAGGTAAGATATATTCCAAAGAAATACACTGACTTCAGCCTGACCTCCCTATCAGGGAAGGTTACAGAGCAGATCCTCTTTGAGTGTGATCACATGGCATGTGAAGGACAACCAGGAGATCAGGCCTAGCCAGCATGGGTTCATGAAAGGCAGGTCCTGCCTGACCAACCTCATCTCCTTCTGTGACCAGGTGACCTGCCTAGTGGATGAGGGAAAGGCTGTGGATGTAGTCTACCTAGACTTCAGTAAAGCCTTTGACTCTATCTCTCACAGCATTCTCCTGGAGATGTTGGCAGCCCATGGCTTGGACAGGTGCACTCTTTGATGGGTGAAAAACTGGCTGGATGGCTGGGCCCAGAGAGTGGTGGAGAATGGAGTTAAAACCAGCTGGCAACCAGTCAAAGTGGTGTTCCCCGGAGGTGAGTGCTGGGGACTGTCCCGTTTAACACCTTTATTGATGATCTGGATGAAGGCATTGAGTGCACCCTCAGCAAATTTGCAGATGACATCAAGCTGGGAGGTCTGAAGGTAGGAAGGCTCTACAGAGGGATCTGGACAGGCTGAATCAGTGGGCTGAGGCCTGCTGCATGAATTTCAACAAGATCAAGTGTTGGGTCCTGCACTTGGGTCACAACAACCCCGGGCAATGCTCCAGGCTTGGGGCACAGTGGCTGGAAAGCTGTGTGGAGGAAAAGGACCTGAAGTTGTTAGTGGGCAGCTGGCTGAACATGAGCCAACAGTGTGCCCATTTGGCCAAAAAGGCCAACCACATTCTGGCTTGTATCAGACATAGTGCAGCCAGCAGGACTAGAGAGATGATCGTCCTCCTTTGCTTGGCACTGGTGAGGCTGCACCTCGATTGCTTTGTTCAGATTTGGGCCCCTCCCTGCAAGAAGGACATTGAGGCCCTGGAGCATATCCAAAGTAGGTCAGTGAAGCTGGTGAAGGGCCTGGAGCACAAGGCTTATGGGGAGCGGCTGAGGGAACTGGGGCTGTTCAGTCTGGAGAAGAGGAGGCTCACGGGAGACCTTAGTGCTCTCTGCAACTGCCTGAAAGGAGGCTGTAGTGAGGTGGGGTTTGGCCTCTTCTCCCAGGCAACTAGTGATAGGACGAGAGGCAATGGCCTCAAGTTGTGCCAGGGGAAGTTCAGACTGGATATTAGGAAAAACTTGTCCTCAGAAAGAGCGGTCAGACATTGGAACAGGCTGCCCAGGGCGGTGGTGGAGTCTCCTTCCCTGGAGGTGTTCAAGAAGTGTGTAGATGTGGCACTTAGGGACATGGCTGAGTGGGCATGGTTGTGATGGAGTAGAAGATCTTGGAGGTCTTTTCCTACCTTACTGAATCTATGATTCACTGCATGATGGCTTCTACAGCTCATCTTTTGAATGTAGTGAGGTAACTCATCACTACTTCTGAACCTAAAAATAAATTCACTTTGCACCAAACACCATCAAACTCATGCAAGCCCTCAATTTCATCAGTAAACATGGAATTACTCCTCTGATATAATCTGAGTCATCTAAGTTATTCCATTATGCCTGAATAGGCTCCCATAACCTATATCAGTGTGTACTTGGAGTAATGAGTTCTTTAGCTGGTTTCAGAGAGAAAGAACCAAATTACAAACTACACTCAGAGGAAGCTGTCTTCAAAGAGCAAAGCCCTTTTTTGCAAGGATTGACAATATAAATCCAATAAAGACTTAAACAGATGTCTATCCAAATATATTTTGCCAACTCATGTCCAGCTTTTCATCTTTCAGAGCACCCAAGTCCTGCTCTGCAGGGCTGCTCTCAAGGAGTTCTTATCATAGAATCATAGAATTATAGATTGGCTTGGGTTGGAAAGGACCTCAAAGATCATCTAGTTCTAACACCCCTGCCGTGGACAGGGCTGCCAGCCACTAGCTCACTAGATCAAACTGCCCAGGAGCCCATCCAGCCTGGCCTTGAACACATCCAGGCATGGGGCATCCACAACTTCTCTGGGCAGCTTGTGCCAGCGCCTCAACACTCTCTCAGTGAAGAATTCCTTCCTGATGTCCAACCTAAACCTCCCCTCTTTCAGTTTTAGCCCATTCCCCCTTGTCCTACCATTATCCACCCGTGTAAAAAGTCGGTCCCCCTCCTGCCTGTAAGCTCCTTTTAAGTATTGGAAGGCCGCAATGAGGTCTCCATGGAGCCTTCTCTTCTCCAAGCTAAACAAGCTCAGCTTCCTCAACCTTTCTTCATAGGAGAGGTGCTCCAGCCCTCTGAGCATCTTTATGGCCTCCTCCGGACCCACTCCAACAACTCCACATCCTTTCTNGCTTGGTGTCATCAGCAAACTTGCTGAGGGTGCACTCGATCCCACAGTCTAAGTTGTTGATAATGTTGAAGAGCACTGGTCCCAAGACGGACCCCTGGGGGACACCGCTCGTGACCGGCCTCCACCTGGATGTAGAGCCATTGACTACAACCCTTTGGCTGCGACCCTCCAGCCAGTTCTTTATCCAGCAAACAGTCCACCCATCAAGTCCATCTCTCTCCAGTTTAGAGATAAGGATATGGTGTGGGACCATGTCAAAAGCCTTGCACAGGTCCAGCTAGACGACATCCGTCACCCTTCCTTTGTCCATCAATGCCGTCACTCCATCATAGAAGGCCACCAGATTGGTCAGGCACAACCTGCCTTTGGTGAAGCCGTGCTCAGATCACCTCCTCATCTCACATGTGGCTTAGCATCTCCTCCAGGAGGATCTGCCCCATGGTCTTCCCAGGCATACATGTCAGGCTCACCGGTCTGTAGGTCCTCGGATCTTTTTTCCTCTCTTTCTTAAAATATGTGAGTTCTTTCCTCCTTTATGTTTTGCTTCTTAACAATTATGATAAAAATGTGAAGAATATTAAATGCTTGCTCTTACTTTTAACTGAAGATAATGTAACAATAGTGGACAGATACCAGAAAATAATTAAAATCATGATAGTAAAAATCAGGTCCTATAATGAATTTGTGCCTAAGCTAATTTATTGAGACATTTCCAAGGCTATTCAAAACATTTTGCACATTTTGTCCAAATATTAAACTCAACATCTTTATCATTGACACAGATATTGAGATCGAGTGCACCCTCAGCAAGTTTGCTGATGACACCAAGCTGAGTGGTGCAGTTGATACCCCTGAAGGAAGGGATGCAATCCAGTGGGACCTGGACAGGCTGGAAAAGTGGGCCCACGAGAACCTGATGAGGTTCAACAAGGCCAAGTGCAAGGTGTTGCACTTGGGTCAGGGCAATCCCAGGAATGTGCACAGATTGGAAGAACTCCTTGAGAGCAGCCCTGCAGAGCGGGACTTGAGGGGTTCTGATAGATGAAAAGCTGGACACGAGCCGGCAGTGCGCTCCTGCAGCCAGGAAGGCCAATGGCATCCTGGGCTGCATCAAGAGAGGGGTGGCCAGCAGGGAGAGGGAGGTGATCGTCCCCCTCTACTCTGCCCTTGGAAGGCCTCACCTGGAGTACTGTGTCCAGGCCTGGGGCTCCCAGTACAGAAGGGATGTGGAGCTGTTGGAGCGGGTCCAGAGGAGGCCACAAAGATGCTCAGAGGGCTGGAGCACCTCTCCTATGAAGAAAGGCTGAGTTAGCTGGGCTTGTTTAGCTTGGAGAAGAGAAGGCTCCATGGAGACCTCATTGCGGCCTTCCAATACTTGAAAGGCGCTTATAAACAGGAGGGAGACTGACTTTTTACACATGCAGACAGTGATAGAAAAAGGGGGAATAGTTTTAAACTAAAAGAAGAGTGATTTATCTGAGATATTAGGAGGAAATTCTTTAGTCAGAGGGTGATGAGGAATTTGTACAAGTTATGCAGAGAAGTTGTGGATGCCCCATCCCTGGAGGCCTTCAAGGTCAGGCTGGATGGGCCCTGGACAGCCTGATCTAATGGGTGGCAACTCTGCCCATGGCAGGGTGTTGGGACTGGATGGGCTTTAAGGTCCCTTCCAACCCAAGGCCTTCTGTGATTCTATGCTGATTCTCTGGCAAGTAATATTGGGATAATATTTCTCCAAAAAAAAGAGCCATTACAGTCAGTTCACCTGAAGTGGTAACTCTCATAGGATTATTTGTTTAAATGGGACTAGAGTTTCAACATTGTCTGTAGTACTTTAGGAAGCACAGTTTGGAGAGAATATTCTATCCACATTGCTGGCTTTTCAAGAGCTAAATCTAATTTTAGCTGAACTTGAAAACAGTGCTTGGGAGGAGCAAAACTGGAGAAATGTGCTGGTGAACAAGACTGCTGTCTCAAGACTTCATCTGGAAAGCAGCACATTTGGAGTGGTTGTTTGATGTTAAGCTTTCTCTTTCAGAAATTCAGCATGGAATTCCATCTTAGCATGGGCTACTTGCAGTCACTGGCAGGGGTACAAGCCTGACTAATATTCTTGACCAGTTGGCCAACTCTCTAGTTACCTCTTGAAAATCTTGGCCTTAGCAATCAAAGTAAGAATCCTGAACAAGAGCTGTAATAGAAAATGAAACTCTGATGTAAAATCAACAACATAGCTGAATTTGTAGCATCAAACAAATCTATCACTTCAAAGTACGTAGCCAATAAAGCATAAGTGGGGCCTTGGTGGGGATGCCATCCAAGGTAGTCAGGAAAGGAAGCATGGCAGAGCATAAGAAACATAGACAGAGCATTTTGAATCAGCTTTTATTTTTATTTTTTTTTTTTTTTTTTAGGTTGAAATGACAATTAGTCTTTTACAAGTAGGTATCAAAGAGACTGAGAATTTTATACTGACAGGGGATGTGGAATAAAGTAAGTTTTTGAATCAATAGCTAGTAGGACTATAGTTCAATCAGGAATTGCACAGAAGACGACCTAGAGCTGAAGACTGTAGAGAGAGGAGAACTCTTTAGGCCTCATAGAGTGTTGAATGTATCTGTGAATGTGAGCAAAAGAAGTATGATAAAGATGAGGAGTGTTTAGGAGCACTGAAGACAATGATGATCTTAGTGTTGAAGGAAGACAGTGCAGTGGAATAGGCAGGCATATTGAAAGCATAACAGTTGTACAGAACTAAGTATAAAAATGAATCCCAGAAACTGGAAGCAACAGAAACATCTGTTTTTTTCGTGCACGTGAGAAGGAAGGAGACTTCCCAAAAGAGAGGATAGGATTGCAAATCAGTGACTTGCTCTTAAAGCTATTAAAGTGCAAAAGCTCAGAGATATTTATGTCTCCATCTACTGAGCAGACATCACTTGAGTAATTAGAGCTTGGACACTCAAATCTTGGCCTTTGATGTATTTTTGCATAATTGCTAGGAATGTCCACTTTGTTAAATAAAGCACAATTAGGTAGGTCACACATTTATGAAAGCGTGTAACTAGTAGCAATAACAGAACTATATTTGTACAAGAATATTCACTTGGCAAATAGCTACATCAATCAAGGAATAACAGCTGGGAGTGATCCATGAAAATATAATGGTCAAATGACCTGGAATATGCTCTCATAAACCTCCTGCACCTCTGAAGCCTATTTCTGACAGTGTCAAATTGCAGGTGCCTACAGAGGAGTAGAATAGTAGGATAAAAAATGCACAGATACTTCTCTGGAGTATTCCTCCAGTCAGTTAGCACTGTGGGATTTCTGGATATCTACCTACCTACCTGTCTATCTATCTATTAGGAGTTTTGGATGAGCTCGTTTCCCAAATGCATTGAGCTAACAACTGAACACTAAACTTTCAGTGTAATGTATGTATCTAATTATTTTTCAAGAGTAATCACTTTATAATGATTTCTTTCTCAGTTTACTGTTCCTTGAAGCCATGAAAAACAATTAAAATTGTAAGGGCAACAAGTAAAAAAAAACAAAACATGCATGTATCAGTGCAGATTGACTCCGACATGTGCTGACTTCTGCCCTGGTGATATTTTTTGGTAGAAATTCCTAGCAGAAACTTTTTTTTTTTTTTTTTTTTCCAGTGGAAATGATCAGCCTTGCTGCCTTTTCAGATAAAATTGCTAGCCATCATCAGTGATTTCAAAAGTTTCTGGCATATCAAGTGAGGAATGCCTACCAAATGATCTGCTAATGGACAGCCTTCTCTGGAATGTCAGTAGAGGACACCCCATTAACACTTTACCTTTTAAATCATGATTTACCTTACTATACAGAGACATAAGAGGTGCAGGGTGTCTGTTTGAGCTTAGCTATATCTAATTCAATAGAGAATATCATCAGAATTTCTACAGATAATGGATGAATCATAGAATCATAGAATCATAGAATCATAGAATCATAGAATCACAGAATCATAGAATCATAGAATCATAGAATGGTCTGTGTTGGAAGGGACCTCAAAGGTCATCTAGTTCCAAGCCCCCACCATGGGCAGGGACACCTCCCACTCAACCAGGTTGCTCAGAGGCCCATCCAGCCTGGCCTTGAACACTTCCAGAGAGGGGGCATCCACAGTCTCTCTGGGCAACCTGTTCCAGTGTCTCACCACCCTCACAGGAAAGAATTTCTTCCTAATATCTGAACTAAAACTCCCTTCTTCCAGTTTATAGCCATTACACCTCATCCTGTCACTACATGCCCTTCCAAAAAGTCCCTCCTCAGCTCTCCAGATGGTTTATCTTTATTTATTAATTTTCCCACTGCCAAACCTTAAATACGCAAAAGAAAAACGAACTGTAGAAACCTTTCCATGTCTGTTTTATACACATACTTGTAGGCAAATAAAAAATAATAACAAAAAATACTCCTTGACTAAAGATATGTAATTGTTCTATTGTAGCAATCACTATGCTTTGAGATGTCTTTACTATAGTTTTGTTTTCCCTCATGAAATGTTTAAGCTCTAGTGTGATTAATTGCTTAAAATCAGATGTAAGAAGAACTATAGCTGTCATTATTTAAAGAAAAATACAGACCTTTACCTAATACGTTAAGCCAGAAATTACTTCATTTTCTTTCTAAGCATACCACTTCAAGTGAAGTAGCAATACATCATACTTCTTTCATAGGAAATTACCACCTGAAACTAGTGGGGAGAACATTACTTCCCACCAGTGCACCTGCATATATCAGAATTTATGTTGTGAGGACTGAATTACCACCTGTTTTTTTGTTGTTGTTTTGTTTGTTTGTTTGTTTTTTCCTTTTACACCAGTAAAAGTTAATAGCACCATGTATTGCGTGCAGTTTGTACCTAGGGAGTAGCTATTAGTCTCTAAACATAACTGAATGGTTTCACAGCATGTTCTTCAGAAGAATATGCAGTAGGATAGGCAATGTAGTAAGGGCAGACACCCAACCTACTACATGCTTTTGAATTCTTAGTAGCCCTCAAGAGCTTGATGCAGCCACTATCGCCAAACAGGTAATAGATATTTTTGCAGTTTTCATGCACTGCTACTCTTTCATTGATCACAGCCAGATCACAAAATAAGGTCTATGTTAGTAATATAATTGGCTCAGTGGATTTCTCAGGGATTTATGCTTTATATCTGCCTTCCTCCACAGAAAAGAAATAGTAACAATAAAAAAAAGTGACATAATCACACCAGATAGCATGGTATCATGTTGTTTATGATGTTTCTTTAGGAACAACAGTCAAGCATCCTCAATGAGGTCATTGTTATGCAACCTCGTGTCTCAGTTTTAGGTTAATAAATCTTTAAACTTTTAAACCTATCTTCTTTAACTGACAGCCCTCAGGGGATACAGTCCTTTAACTTGTTCTGAACTCAGAAATACCCCTATACATCCATTAAGGCTGACACCTCACGGAATTTCAAATTGCTTTGTTTTCAGTTCTTTGATAAATTGGAACTACAGTAAAACCTCACTGCAGTTCCTCTCAAGACTGTACCTTTATTCACATATCCACACCTTCAGTAACTTCAGAACCAGTTTTACTTGTGGTGTCGAAAGTATAATCTTTAACAAATCTGCTGTGTACTATATGTACTAAGTCCATAGATCAGTCTCTGAATATTCTGCAATTCCATATAATAAATCTTGAGTGTATCCCATATATCAAAGTAATAAACATTAAAAATAGGTACAACCAATATCATATGCATTTTTCCTCTTCAAAATGAAGGTAGCAAGTGTAACTACTTAGGCTCTGTACATATTTCTTGAATAGATACACACAGGGACATACAAACTTTCACATTTATGTTTAAATATTCAGATATAGTTTTTTCTTATCAAATAAATTACTGGCACGACCTATTTGACAAATGAGAATGATACAGATGGTTCTGATAAGGAAGTACAGGATAGGATAAGAAAAGGAAGGAAGCAAAGAGGAGAAAAAAGTTTAAAAATCCCTAAGGCTTCAGAAGCAAAATCTTGTGGAAGACAGCATCCTTGAATGCTAACCTCTGAACAAAGTCCTCCTTTCTTATGTGGGGAAATGACTGAGGAAGGCAAGAGTTTTCTGCTTCTTTTGAGGAACTAGGTGGTTCCTCAGTCGAGGAGCAGCAAGGGCACCCGTTCCCTAGGCGCAGGCACGCATGGCAGCTCCAGAGCAGGCAGTACCCCTGCTGGCGGAGCCTGGTCCTGCAGGGTGTGGGCACGACGAGGAGCTGGTGATGGGTTCCGTGGACAGGCCCAGGTAAGGGGCGAGCCAGGTCCAGGGTCCATGCAGGAACTCCAGCCAGGAGCAGAAGCAGACAGAACTGGGGGGTAAGACCAGAGACAGGGTTTCAGACTTTGTAACTGAAGTCCTGTCAGCAGGCGGGGCTAGAGACTTGGAGCGAAGTCACATCCTACATCACTGGGACCCTCTCCAGCAGACAGGCACACACCTCCAGACAGCAGGGCCGGGCTAGTCTGGACTCCAGCATTCCTGCAAGACAGCCGAGGGCCTGTGGCTGAGATGAAAGTGCTCCTCCAGCTCCAGTGGGCCTGATCAGGGGCTACAGGGCCTCCTGGGGACCCTGGGGCCCTGACTTCCTCTGACTGCTGAAACAGCCATAGTGGTGGTGAGGTGAGGACTTTCTGGGGGCTGGTTTTGCCCAAAAGCTTTTACATTATTTTTAAGAGCTCCTGAATGATTCCCGGCTTCCTGGAGAAGGAAAAAACAAACAAACAAACAAACAACAGTCTTACCTCCCTTAACAGCAAGAGTTAAATCATTTTACTACTCCACTTTCCTTTATGTCTGGAGGCAGGGATGTACACAAAGTCACCCATGCTTCCCACACAGGAGACGAGTGCATTACTCCAAACATCGCTGGGGTTGTTCTCCATTTGCCACCTTGCACTCTCACGCTGCGACAAACTGAACTGTCACACATCTCTGTGACACAAGTCCAGGGCAGCACAGCTGCTGCCGTGTCTCCAAGGCAAACAACTGCTCTTTCCCGAAGTTGTAGGATTATAACTGAATATGATTTTTGTTTGTTTGTTTGTTTTCCTTGTTATCACTCCCATTTCTAACATGTATTTATCTGGAAGTAAAGTTCTGTGTTTAAAAATCTACTATGAATCCTTACAAGAGGCCTACCACTGTCCTTTTTAAACCTTTCAGAAGGAAAGGCCAGGAATAATTGTTGCTGAGTGGGTGATTTTCTTTCTTTTTGTCTCTTGCTCTTTTTTTTTTTAACTTGTTTCAAAGGTAAGCTCAAAGGTAATCTTGAATAGTGCTTCAGTTACTTAATACTTTTTGCATTAAACCTCTTCCCATGTTATCTGTGTCCACTGGCTTTTAAATACGAAATATGGCTGTATGATTAAAGTATTGCCTATTCATATACTTTACATCACTAGATGTTATCTGTTATGAATACCTATGTACTACACATTGCATTGCAAGAATTTCTTTTACCCCATCTAGTTATATTAAGCTATAAAAAAGTTCTCTCTGGAACAGAGGGAACTGCATACTGCTTACCTTAACGGGTATATCATGACAAGGTACTGAGATATTCTTTGGAAAATAAACACCTGCCCTCTTTTATTCTATCTAGGAGTTAAAGTTATTATGCAACAGAGTACGTAGATTTTGAAAATTAGGGAAGTCTTAAAGATGCTTTTTCAGAAGACACAGTTTTACATGTGCATGGGGCTTTGTTTTAGTATTTTTATATTAGGAATGGAATTATAATCTTTGTACTTCAAAAAGTAATCTAATACAAACTGTTGAGATGATAGGTTAAGTAAAACTTAAATTTCTTTAAAAACGAAATGTAACTAAGCAAAACAAGAAAACACACAAAACAACGCAAACAAAACAAAACAAAATGCAGATCTCGGAAGCCCATCTGGATTTTCAGTTAAACAGAGCTACTGAAACCAAACAATTGTTTGGAAAACATTGACTAAAAGTCCTTTCTCTGCAAAGTTGGTCACACCTCATTACCTTTCCATGTTTTTGTTTTTCCAGAGGTTGAGCAAGGTCTCTTAGCAATAGTGAACCAATCACACAGGCTTTTTACTCTGCTCTGTTTGAAGTAAAAGTTTATGAAGCCCTCTTTATAAATCATAGAATCTCCATTAAGAGCATACTTCTTTCCCCTGTGCATCACAGAGCAGGAGATTTGGGCACTTCCTTATGCCTCAAAGTTTCCAGAAGAGTTTCTGAGTTTTCATTTTCATCTCCTTAAAAAAGAGCTGTAATTACTTCATGATATTTATCAACCCACTTCTAGAGGTAGCTTAAAAAATGTTCTGCGAATGAAATAAGTAATGCCATGAAAACAACATTTTTATAGGGTTCTAGGTGGCCTACAATTTTTTTTTTTTTTAATCATAGTTTGACTGTATCTAAATAGACACAGATTTGCTCCTATGCCTGTAGATGAAGTTTAATTTTCTGAGTGAATCAATCTAAAATTTAATTATGCCAAATCTAGCCTTAAATAAGGGTATGTGTGTGCTTGCTCTTTTTGACTAAACAAGTTCAGCTGTCCCACGGAAGGATCACTAAGGATGAATATTGAATATCACAGACACTACAAGGGAGAAAACAGCACTGCACGAGGACAGAGAAATGAAAGAAATTTTTTCAGTGACAGGAGCTGCTAGTGTTGGTGCAGCTATCTTCTGTAAATATATTTATAATCAATTACAATATCTGATATCTTACAAACTCCTGATGAACACAGCTGTGTGATCTCTTCAACACAGACCAGGCTGAATCCTGATCAGGATTGAAGGATCTGGCTCTGAAATAAAAACTGGATAAATACTTTAATGTTACATAATGTCTTAGTTAACATATAACTTAGAAAAAGCTTGAAATGTTGCAATGGCCTAGCTCTGGTGTTAGATATCCTTTTGCTGCTTGTATTAAAAAACAAAAGAGAAGTAAAATGATTAAATGTAGCTAAGATACAAACTTCTAACCTAAATGGTTCATATACACTTGTTAGAGAGTTCTTAGGGCTCAGCCATAGCTTCTGTAAATATTTCAGCTACAATAGGCATGCCTGACCTCAGGGTGGCACGATCTGAACACGACCTACCATTCTCTTATGCTCCTTGAACCTGACACTGATCGCACATGACTTGTATAGTCATGATTCTGCAGCTCTGGCCAAAGAGCCAAGTAAAAATATCAGCTCAGTGCAGTACTGCATGGACATAAACTTTGCCTCTTAACAGGACTCTTTAACACCATAATGGGCTTCATCAGATTAAGAAATTTGTTAATTAGTTCAGTATTTTGAGATGCAATTCCAGCTCAAATGAAGAAGGAATAACACCCATATTTGGGAAGCATCTAAAAAATCAGACTGCAGCAGGAAGTTGAAAAATGCAGACTGGGATATCTGCTTTATGGATCGCAGGAGATACAACATGCTGATCAGACACAGCATGGTTTATGTGGAAGGAGGATTATAGAATCAAAAACTAGTGAGAGCAGAAAGTGAGACGACACTGACTGGTAGAGGAGAACAAAAGAAAAGAGCTGAGTTAGGAATAACAATATGTGTAGCTCTGAGGAGGGGAGTGGGGGGGGAGAAAAAGAAAATAACTACCCATTTCTTAAATAAGACAAGTGCTCTAGGGAGACAGCAATGACTTTAAATATTCTAAAACAATATTCTACTACATATGCCTAGGGAGGGACTAGATTAAGCTTGCTAAAGAAATGATAAATGTTCATTTCATGATTTACAGTGTTTCATCTTGTTTGGATATAAAATATTGCAGCTCTCTGAGAACCTGTAATTAAAATAGCATGGCAGTATACAATGATGGGGGAAGCGGAGAAATCTCAGGTGTTGCTGACAACTCCTTTGGTATGTTTTACCTTAATGATGACCCAGCGAGGACCCAGTATCTCATAACTTTTTGTCATTACAGCCATTCTCTTCAAGAACTACATGGCAAAATATTCATTAATTGATAGACAGAAACAAGAGGGACTTGGAACTTCCACAGTGTTATGGTATCTGAAAAGTTATGTAGTTTCATGTTACACCTGCTCTTATAGAACGCTCTACTTGTTACCCACAAGTTAATCTGAAAGGTGCATCTTGATTTTCCAATGGATGCTGAATTAATTAAGAGCAGTCTGTTAATTTATTGCAGTAGTGATGAGATTATTAGACATCATCATAATCTTCTAACAGTGCTAATACATTAGTCTTCTTAAGTGCAAGTATTTAAAATGTATCTTCTCTGTACTTACGTTTACCAATTGCAAAATGGCATTATGCAACTCTTTGGCAATTGTCTTTGGCAATCTTTTTAAAAAGTTGGAATAAATAACAGTATCAACTCACCTTTACTTTTTACTGGATTAAGATTAACATAAACCAGAAACAGGGCCTCTGAAAGTTTAGCAAAGTGAGAGGGTGCAATTGCATTTCCTCATCGGAGTGACAACTGCTTTATAAAACAGTGCAGCACCACGGTAACTTCTGCCATGTGATCATAAGGAACTTCCAGAAACAAAAAAGTGATCCTCCTTACTGCTTCAACACAAAAGTTGACCTCTGGTGATCTAAATCAACTTTAGAATAAACTTAAAAGACAGAAACATGCCTTTCTAAAGAAACAGTTTATGCTCATTTGTAGGAAGAACACTGGCAAGGACTAATACAGTCTGTGTCCTCTTGTCTAAGCAATTTTTAATCAAGATAAGCAATATGCACTGTTAAATGGGACTTAGCACTCAGGAGCTCTTAAAGCAACAAAACACAATAGTGGTAGTGAAATACAAAGAATAGATTCAGCTTCCCTGGTCATGTCTCATTGTATTAACTCCTTTAGTCAAACATGAAAGAAAAAATAAAGAATAATGCTCAGGTCACCCGTTATTAAGAAGTAGATAGGAGCACCTGAAAAATGGTTACCTTCTGTTATGAAGTTCTAACCAATATCAAGTAATATTTGTCTAAGCATTTTTCTAAGCATTATTTATTATAAATCAGCCTGAATATTTCAGTAACTGTGAAGCGGAAGGTAGCTGTAGAAATGTAACAGTCAGTGGATCAGGAGATCTCTTATAATTACACAGGCTTAAGACTTTAAAGCAGAATAATGACCATCAAAACAAGAGTGACTGATCTATGAAAGCATGTATGAATAATAAAATTCATGAACACAGCAATTAAGTATTTGATAAAATAGATGGTTGTCCACTGAAAAACTGAAAAGTAACAAGAGTTTCTTCAATTTAAAAATGGATTTAAGTGTTCTTTTTCCTTCTAAATAATTTTCCTTGTCTAGGGCTTTAATCTCGTTCAGAACTCATGCAGAAATGTGCTTGATAAGTACATAAAATACTCATGATTCTCTTTGTGTGTGCCATATTAACTTGGAAGTAAGTTATTCAGTAGCAAATAATATAAAGTTGGTATTTATTTTTCAAGCTTTCATGAACTGGTCTTCATAATCTTCCTGACCAAGAATGTCTTAGTAGAGGCCAACACAGCCAGTCACATAGTTGTACTTAGCAGAGAACTTCACACAAAACTCACAGCAACACATGAAAAGTTAATATAAAATCTAACCTCCTTTTCCCACCCCAGCGATCCAGTGAGAATTTCCTATACACTCCTCTGCCCTGCAAAACTTGTTTACATAGTGGATTTAGAAATGTAATGCTGGTAGGTTGTAAACTCTTCCCCACACTCTCGTTACAGATTAAAGAAATCTTAACCCCATCCATGATTCTTTCCTTCTGATAAATCTCAGCATTCTTCTTCACAAGATTTAGAGGTCTTCAGGGAGCTAATGGGCCATGGAAATGCCATTGGGATGGAGCGTGGGAGGGCCTTTGATGGGAGGGGATCTGCCAGCTTCTGTGGTAAGTAAGTATTATCAGCATGTGCTTGCATTTGGGAAAGAGCAGAATGTTAAGTGAATGTCACTTTGCATTGATTCAGAGATACATGCAAATATTTCAGAATTGTAATGGGTATCATACCAGTTTTAAAAATAATGACTACCAGTGTGAGCAATGTTTGTTTCATAGCTGCTTTTAGAAACCACACCAATGAAAAACTGTTTTAGTGTTGAATCTTCCAAGCTTACTCAAATTTGTTTTTAAATGTGGCCAGTAGTTTGTACTTCTAGTTTATTCAAGACTGTTGAGTGAGCACAGTTTTTATCTAAACAGATGCAGAATTGGTATTTAGTAGCGGTTAAAACACTTCTTCTCATTAACAAAATATATATATATTTTTTTACCTCTATTCTGTGAAAATCTCTGTAATAAAAATCATTACAGTCCTGTCTTCGAAAGCTCCAAAGATTTTTTAGAACTCATATTCAATGTTAATTGTCATTAAGTAAACTGCAGTACACATTACCACTGCTTTTTACTTTATATGGACTAAAATATTTTTCTCTCTGTAGTATCCGACACCTTTTCACAAATAGAAAGAAGCTAAGTATCTTGCTTTCCATCAAGGTGACATGTGCTGTGTGCAGCTTGTTTCCCACACTTTTATAAATTTATATTCTTTTATAATTGATGAGGTTATGTTGTCCTAGCTCTACTGAGCCGTCTAGATCAGTTCATGAGTCCAAGGGCTGGTGCTACAGCCCAATGAAACAAGTGCCTCTAGCTTCTCACAACTCAGTAGAAGATTGCTTAGACGGTTTTCTAAATTAGCACAGTGAGACCTATTCAGTTTTTTTCTTAAGTGCCAGATGTTGGTCACCAGCATTGTAGGTGGCATTTTGTTCTACCTGTGATAATAACTTCTGGTAAAACACGTGTACTGTATGTACATACATATAATATATATGTATGATTGTACTTTGGAGTTTGATGAGCTTCAGATGACAAGTAGACAGAAAAAATATTAGAAGTTGCATTGAATTAAAAGTGGGTAATGGGAAGTGGTGATGAAATCAAGTAGGCAAGAAGGGGATTTAATTTTTGTACATTTCTACTCAGGATAATAGGAAGGATACTGAATAAAACTTCAAACCCTTCTTCCTTCTGGCATAAACTCTGTCAAACAGGGAAGAAAGTTACTTGCTGTCATGGCAACCTTGTCCTACAATTAGTGCTTCTGTGGAGGAAAAGCAGATTGGTGCTCCAAACTCTGAACCCTTCAGGTCTGGAGCCAGTAACTACACTACATCGCAGGGCAGGATCCTAGAAATCAGATCATTCTAAAAGCTTGCCTTCCGTGCTTAACTGGGGCAAATGAGTGTGTCACTGCATTTCAGAGATTCTAGCCTCTAAAAATTGTAATAAACTTTGTTCTAGTTCTTTCTTGTTTNTCCTGAGGTCCTTCACAAGATCTTCCAAAGACTAGCGAGGACTGTTTAGCCATTCAAGAATTGCTGCCAGAAATACACAATTTTTGCCAGAAATACATCTGTTTTGTTCTCCTCATTCCCCTTTTGTTTTCCCTGAAGTTTTCTTCCAAAGCAGCCTTCTCTTTGCTCTATTATTTCCTTTGCTTCATCACATTTATCTTCTTTCCTCCCTCCATAAGTAGAAACACCATTCTGAGACCTCACTAAGCATAACCGTGCACTTTCTATNNTTACATTTTGTATGTTTTTATACATCTTTCTGTACAAACTGCCTGCTTTATGCTAACTCCGATTTTAATTTGGTGGATCAAAATAATGGCACCAACTAAGCCACCTTATTTTCTTTAGAACTCTTGATATGAACTTGGCTCTTTATAGAAATAACTACAATATTTGACTTAAAGAAAAATACTCCTATAATACGGAACAACTAGGAAGACTATACAGTCTTCATCTTTGACTACTTGTAGTGTCAGATTGCACTAGCATTCTGTTATTTGGGAAAACTAGCTTTAGTGCTCTGGCATACAATAATATTGTACTGATTCTTAACTCAGCATTATAAAGATGGTAAGTTCCTTGTTGATAAGACATGAATAGTCTTATGTCTAGCACTTCTGTATCTCACTATCACTAAGAAAGGAAAATCTTTACCCTTCCTTCTCTTCCCCCATAACTCCTCTTGTGTTTCCATTGAATTCCTTGGATGACGAACATTTCTTCTTGCTGATCGTGCAGGAAATAATCTTTCTTTCTTTTTTTTTT
>VXAV01008539.1:48680-77305 GCA_013399715.1 Alectura lathami
GCAGGGAGCCGGCAGGTCGCGATGCCCGCGGCGTTCACCTAGCTGGCGTCGCGGCGGTTCGTTAAGGAGTCGGGGTAGTTCGGGCGTTGCTGAGGTCTCCTAGCGAGCGCTCGGAAGCGGCGTGAAAGCGAGCTGACTTCGGCGGCGTGCAGCTGCGCACCTGTTCCACAGCCGTCGGCCCGCTGCTGCCGTCGGGGATCGGGTCCCGGGCCGGGTCGGGGCTTGTGCCGTGCCGGTAACCGCTGCGGAGCCCCTTCCCGCAGCTGCTTCGTCTGATAACCCGAAGTGGGAAGCGCACAGAGGTGTTCTGCTAGGTTAGTGTGTCTTCGAGCAGAAACCTGCCGTCATGCCTTAGTGTGTGAAATTAGGAAGAAAAAAACCGTTCGTCCTTGAGTTAGCAGAAGAATTTAAAAACAAAGGGTAAGCGGCTTCTATTTTAGGTGTTGTTGAACTTTTTTTTTTTTTTTTTTTTTTTCTTTTGAGACATAAGCAACAGCAGAAACAGAAGTTACCTGATGGTTACTAAAATAGTATTTTTCAAGCTAGAATACTTCACACAAAGAGATTTAGGGACACC
The DNA here is from genome assembly GCA_013399715.1 of Alectura lathami. Taxonomy (NCBI): domain Eukaryota; kingdom Metazoa; phylum Chordata; class Aves; order Galliformes; family Megapodiidae; genus Alectura; species Alectura lathami. The sequence continues at coordinate 49,258 of VXAV01008539.1, forward strand.
TAATGCAGGATATTTTCTATCACTCCGTGTCTCTTGTTTGGTACGTTTATAACAAATGGAGAACACGTTGCTGACTGTGGTACAGAATACAACGTGGGCCTTACCCTTATTTTGCCTGGAACAGCAATGGCAAGCTGCTGGTGTTGCCTCAGAGGAGTACAGGGCCATGAAAAACACAGACATGGTTTGCTTCTCCCTACTTGTGCTGAGGGTAGGTTGAACTGCTGCTGCCATGCTTAGCCTGCTCTCAGCTTTGGAGTGGTGCTGATGTTCTTGGTTGCTAGCAACTGATGGTTGCCTTTTACCCAAGTGGAGCTACAGATGGGTGTTAGAGCAATTTCTTCTCTTGGGACTGACACAGGAAACAATATATCTCGTCCAAACTAGTGGATGTGATTAAATAGCAGCTAGATCAGAATTAGAGCCTATGTATGTAAGAGAAAAAACTTTAGTCCTTGTGTGCTTAAAAAAACAAGAAAGCAAACAAAGGAAAAACACAAAAAATCCACCTTTGATTTGGTCTCTGGGTTTTCATGGTAAATATGACAAAAATCAGGTCCTTTAACTTTTAGTCCTTAATTCTTGGTGACTATTGAGTATAGAGTTCTGTATCTAGTATCCTGATTTTTAAACAAGGATAACAGTTCTGCACCAGATCTGAATGTGCAGTTACCGCAGTAATGCATACAGTTTAGCACATTGTGCTGTCAAGCGCTAATTATTATAATCTCACTAAACTATTATGGACTGGTGCAGTAATTATACAGGAAAAAAAGTTGGTGATTTCACACCTAACTACTGGGAAAAAAAAAAAAAAAAGGGCATTGATTTAGGAGTTTCTCAGTCCTTTCTCAGCTCTTGATTTGACCATTTCTTAGTTCTGCAGTTAACTAACTTTTTTTTTTCCCTGTAGGTATGTTTTGCTGGAGTTTGTTTAGCATAAAGCTAAATGGGGCATATGGTTTTGTTCAGATTAGCTTTATGAAGATCCTAATCTCCCCCAGTGAAAAAAGCTAATGTATTTTCAAATACGTTTTTAGTATACGTGGAGCTTCAAAGGTAATGCATTTTACTGTAATTAGGGTTTTGAGATTTTTAATACATATCTAAATAAAAATATCCATACTTGCTTGATATCTTAACATTTCATATCTCAAAGCAAATGAGTGACATGTTGAGTTCTCTTCTTGGTTTTCATTTAGATTCAGAGACTGACTAATAATTAAGATATTTTGAAGAAATTAAATATTTTATACTTGGAGGATAGTAATTGTGTAATCAAATCACTGTGAAGGTTTTCATAAGAAGTTTTTGAAACAAAGTTGTGAATGCGTTACAAACTGTCTGTGGTTTTTGTATGTGAAGCATTAGGACATACTTAGTTTTCTCAGACGGTATCATAGATCATAATTCATTCTGCTGTAAACTTACATTTTACTCCAACTTTCACTTATTTATAATTACTTATTTATAATCACTTATTTATAATTATATATATTTATAATTACATTATATGTAGCAGGCAAGTTGCTAACTTTGTCCTTGTGAGTGGTTTTACTTTTCACTTAGGCAAGCACTGGTATTATTTTGTACTTAAATCTATTGAGTTTGGGTTATGGTGTATTTAGGAAAATATATGGTAACAGATTAGAAAATTTGACAGCATTTTAAATTTATGATATTGACAGTTCAAAATACATCTTGTGAATATTGCAAGATGTTCTTCAATGTCTTACTGGTTTCACTCTCAGGCATGACAGGATACTTCATTGACTCTTACACATACCACAGAGGAGATTCGCAAGCAAAATGCATTCCGGTTCCTCAGTTCCTTTGTGAAGTTTCTGCCTGCAAAATACGGTATCACTTGTATGAGGTTATGATTTAGCTCCATAGACCTATGATTTCCTACTGGGTTTTGTCTAATAAAATTTAAGTTTTAGTTGTTAGCAGATAGCCTTACCTTAGGTAGGCCTAAGTAACAGCTCCTGGTTTTAACAGATACTTTACAGCAAAGATTACGCTGCTGGATCAGGTTTTGTTTCATTGTTCATTCTTTTTGTTTAAAATATAATTTATAAGTTGCTGAAATTGTAAATGAACTTGCGGCTTTGGAGATGGAAAAATTGTTAGTTTTTGTAAATTCTGTTGAAAAGAGGGTAATCTTGATTTAACACTAGAATTAAAACTGGGAGAAAGAGTAGAAGTCTGCACACTGACCTACAAATGAAGGAGTAGAGTTAAGCTGAATTTGATCCCTAAACATTAGGGATTTTCTTAATGTTTGGATTTGATTCCAGATTTAACTATTTGGTGTATTTGATCTGAATAAATGATGACAAATTTTTAAAAAGTAAGATGAAAAAAAAAATTAAAATAGAGGAAATCAAGTGCCTTGACAGATTTGTTGCCTTCAGTGTTGTAGCAATGCCTTGTATTTAAGCTGGTGATACTTGGAAGCTCATAATGTTCTTTCGTTGTCCATGTGGAAATCTTTGGATGTATTCAGATAGAAATCTTTGTAGGTTGCTGCTGTACAAATGTTAAACACGAAGTTTAACAAGTTCTTCCTTCCACATTTGCATGGTGAAGTGATGCGGTAAGCTAGAGCTGCACGTTCAATGCAGGCACAATGCTGATCCTTTCTTTTTGCTCCTTTCACCTGTTAGAATGTTGTGGGTTAGAGCTGTGTGGTTCCCGTGCACCAGTCTGTCCGTCTGCTGTAGGCAGTCTGCTCCCGGTATGCTGTTCAGTGGCTGTGATTGTTCTGGAGTTAGGAAGCTTCTGGTTGCTTGAGCAAAGGAAATGCTTTCTCCACTGCTGTGAGCTTTGTAGCAGACCATGGAAGCGTGGTATGGCTGTTTCATGCGTGGGTTCTTAGCCCTGTAGTTCACTTTGTTATGCATACTTTCAGTCCTATCTGCAGAACAGCACGTGTGGCTCTTCCCTGGCCTCTTGGTGTTTGTGCCTCTGGTAGTTTGAAACAGGGTGGGAAGGGTAGGGGAATGGCATCACTTTTTTTTCTCTGCATTACAAAATGAGGGGTAAAAAACTCACTGGGAAGGATGTAGCAGTTAGTTCTGTACCTGTGATGAGATCTGTGATTTCAGGTGTGCCATAAGCAGGACAGGTGAAAAACTGTTTCTCAGCTTGTAAGGACTTGCATTTTTCTTCTTTGTCTTGTCTTGGTTCTTCATCTACTAAAGTATTTGCATTGTAATGGCAACTTGTGAAAGATATTGTTAATCTAGCATACTCACAAAGAGAATGTGAGATTCAATCTCAAGGAGTTCTGAAGTCCAGAATATTTATGCACAAGGCTGTCTGTTGTGGGGATATTCACAAAGGCAGTTACTGACTTGCCATATTATTAGGAATCTTTTTGGGAGGTGCATTTGGGGTGAGAAAGAGACCTGGCAGAATCATCAAGATGGAGCTCACCTGCAATATCTTGTCATTGCTGAGGATACAAAGAGCAGGTGGCAGACCTGCCAGAAGCACTATTGCTAACAAACATTGCTAACAAGTTTTTTTTTTTTTGAGCTTTTCAGGGCTTGTAAGTAAGTTCTTTAAAAATTGCAGCTTCTTTGAGGACTATACCTAAATTCAAGAATGTTGATGCTCCAGTGTGTGTTTTTGTGGTTGACTTAACTAATGCTTGTGGTTTTGGCACCCCTTTCCTCTAACTAAAAGCAACTTGCTGAATCCAGAAATAGGATGCAAGGGTGATCACAAGTATGGAATGGATTTTCTGCAGGTTGTCTTCAGCCTAGAAAACAGATGGCTGAAGGAGGCTGTAGTAGAGATCTGTAACTCAGGTAGTCTGAAGGTAAATATGAAAAGATATAAAACCACTTCCAGTGTGTGTGTGAGATTGAAAATATACAGAAGGAGGTGCTTCGGTTAGTGTATATTGTTGATTGTGGAGTGCTTTGTCATGAGTTGTTTTGGATGTTAAAGGCTTGTGAAGCTTTAAAGTTTTGGGTGAAAAAACTCAGCAACTCTACAAAAAGCAAAAATATCCTCTGCCTCAAGATTCCTTAAGCTGTGAATTGCTGAAGGCCAAGACGGTATTCTTCGTAAGTGTAGTTATAAGTTATCCCTATACTTCTGGTTTTTTTTGTTTGTTTTTTTTGAGATCTGCTATTAGCAGCTGTAGAAACTGGGTAGCTTGAACTGGCTATTGCTCTTTCTAAAGGTGTTATATGCTGCACCCAACCTGGACAACGGATTTCATACTTTTTTTTTTTTTTTTTCCCCCCCTACTGTGAATGTGGTGTAAGTGATAAATGTCTACAGAATGACTTCTGGTCATTTCTGAGTTCAGTATTTATGGGTTTAAAATAGGTTATTTTTCTACTGTGGAAATAATTGCTTAAAGAGTGGTACTAAGACACAGAAGCATGAAGTGAAGTAAATACTTACAGTCATCTTAATTTGACCATAAATCTCTAAGAGCTTTACAATAAGGTCACCCATCCAGATCCCAAGTTTATTAAGTTCTTATAATCGACCAAATACTTGAATGCTTCTAACCATTTCAAACCTAATTGATTTTTTTTCCTGATAAGTGCTGGATGTCTGAATACATGCCTAATCATGAGATTTAAGTTATAAATACCTCATTTTGCAAATATAAAACATTGTAGCCTGTACCTTAGTTCAACAGTTGCTGTAATCAAGTAGGGTAAATAACTGGTTTGGAATTCCTGATAAATGGAATCCGATTCCTTCCAGTACTTAAAGGGAGCTGATAAACAGGAGGGAGATGGACTTTTTACATGGGCAGACAAGGGGGAATGGTTTTAAGCTAAAAGAGGGGAGGTTTAGGTTGGATGTTAGGAGAAAATTCTTCACTCTGAGGGTGGTGAGGCACTGGCCCAGGCTGCCCAGAGAAGCTGTGGATGCCCCATCCCTGGAGACATTCAAAGCCAGGCTGGACGGGGCCCTGGGCAGCCTGAACCATTGGGTGGCAAGCAGCCCACATGGCAGGGGCTGGGGACTAGATGGGCTTTACTGTCCCTACTAATTCAAGCCATTCTGTGGTTATATGATGCTAATTTTTGTTTTTCTAAGCCAAGTGCATGAACTAGTTACACAATTTGCACAGACAGTTACTGTTATTAAAGGAAGAATTCAAACAAGTATGCAAAATCAAGTTAGATTCAGTCATAGTTGCATAAGCAAGATATTCCTTTATGTTTCTGATTAAGTGAAAGTCGTTCCTGTAACTTGGTATGGTCTGTGCGCTGTTGCAGTACCTTACGTCTTTGAATTTGCTTTATGAAACAGTATGGGGTGTCACAGGGAATTTATTTAGAAATTAAGCTAATAAACTTTTTAAAAATTATTAGGACAATGCAGAAGTGAACCTATATAATAAAATTAAATTACTGGACAAACTTACAGTTTTTATTATAATTAAAATGGGTCTTGGGGCTGTTAGTGGGAAAATTGGTCTGAATCTATACTGCTTGTTTTGTTTCTACCTCTTGAAGACTTTGTATGTTTTTTTTTCTCAGAACAGGCTCTGGAAATGGGAAGTTAATGAAAATAAATTGTTAGTGTTCTTCAAGTTCTATCCAGAAATGTTTTTAAGTGACTGCTTAAAAAAAAAAAGTCACTAACTTTTTATAATGTGAATCCCATGCTTAAAAAAAAAAAAAAAAACAAAAGCAGACACTGAGAATAGATTACTTTTTTTTTCAGATCAACTTCAACTTTTTTTTTTCTTCTTTGTAAATACACGTATTTTTTTTTCTGCAGAACTTTGTTTTCTAGTTGCTTGCTACTTGAAATCTTTTTTCTCAGCAAATGATTCTTCCTAATATGAATTATTGTTCTATTGTTAGTGTAGGTGAAAATTTGCAGGAGGAAATAAGAAAAATCACAGAATTGTAGGGGTTGGAAGGGACCTCTGGAGATCGTCTAGTCCACCCCCCCTAAAGCAGGATCCCTACACAAGGTTGCACGGGATCATGTCCAGGTGGGTTTTGAATACCTGAAGGAAACTCCACAGCCTCTCTGGGGAGTCTGTCACCCTCACGGTAAAGAAGTTCTTTCTCCTGTTCAGATGGAACTTCTGTGTTCCAGTTTGTGCCCGTTGCCCCTTTTCCTGTCAATGGGCATCACCAAGAAGAGCCTGGCCTCTTGTAATCCACCCTTCAAATATTTACAAGTGTTGATAAGATCTTGTCTCAGCCTTCTCTTCTCCAGGCTGAACAGTCCCAGGTCTCTCAGCCTTTCCTTGTACTAATCATCTTTGTGGCCCTCCACTTGATTCTCCTGGGAAGATCACCATCTTTCTTGAACTGGGGAGCCTAGAACTGAACACAGTGTTCCAGATGTGGTCTCACCAGGACAGAGTAGAGTGAGAGGATTACCTCCCTCGACCTGCTGGTCACGCTTTTTTTAATGTGCCCCAGGATACTCTTGGCCTTCTTGGCCACAAGGGCACACTGCTGGCTCATGGCCAGCCTTCTTGTCCACCAAGACTCACAGGTCCTTCTCTGTGGAGCTCCTTTCCAGCAGGTCAGCCCCCAACCTGTACTGTTGCATGTGCTTATTCCTCCCCAGGTGCAGGGTACGAAGTTGGCACTGCTTGACAGTCAGAGATGCCTCCTGCAAACATCTTTGGAAGAACAATGTGTCAAGTCTAGTGTAATTAAAGCCAGGAAGTTTTGGTTCTCTGCTGGTGAACTCAAAGTACTGGTTAGTTCATTGTATATTAGAAGCAAAAAGGTACAGACAGACTTCAGAGATCTGGCAGCTTAGTCACAAGGCTGAGAGAGAATATTGTAGTACTGAAGACTGGTTTTATATAGTGAAGTCTGCAGGTTTTCATGTGTTTTAACCATCTGCAAATTAATGTGCCCTTATTCCAGTGTGTTTCATCCTGCTTTAACATTGAATTTTCTAGTAGTGTGAATTTGCTTGTAGTTTAGTTAAATACAATTGCTAGATTGAGTTTCTGTATTAGATATTGAACAAATGAAACTGGAAAGATGTCTCTCGTTTCTGGGGATAATATATTCTGTGTTCTTGTGAGCGGATAGGGGAATTCTCTATGAAACGTGTTTAACAGGCAACTCCTAATATTTAATGTGGTAAGGTGTGGACATTACAAAAAGCAATCCACTGAGTGCTCAGGGGAAGATAGAGATGGTGGCTGCCTGATACTGCTTTAGATAGCTGAGATTCAGTTTGCTGTGGCAGCATATGGAGGTCCATTCCTGTAGATTCTGCACTTTATTTTGCATGATTATTTGATGTGTGATCAAGCATACAACAGGGTACACTTCTGTGCTGTAGATGTAGGTAATTAAAAGTCTCCCATAACAGACCTAAGTTACTAAGGCTAAGCATGCTGAATGTTATTCTTTTTACTCCTTTCCTTTCTCTTTCTTTTTTTTTTTTTTTTCCTTCTGCTTTCCTGCTTTGACAGGCCCCTGAGAAGTTTTTAGAGTCTTTCATCGCCTCTTTGTTCTGGTTGTTAATATACGTAGCAAAGTGTCAATTTTATTTTCACACAAGCTATGCAGTTTAATTCAAACAATATAATTTATAAAGCACTTCCACTGTTGTCATACCTTCTGAAATATATTTGCATATTGGTTTATGTAAATACTGGTAGCACTGATCAGATTTCATCTTGCTCTGAGGTTTTTGTAGTGTTGTACTTTGACATTTTGAATTACATGCATTAGGTTTCTGAGGCTGCATATGTACTTCTGGATGTTTGAACTTTGCTAACCTTGTGTTGACACTTCTTGTAGTGTTAGTTGGGTATTGTAGCATTAGCTGACTACTGGCTGATCATTTGAAGGATGTAGTTTCTGACAATGGTTAGAAACTTTAGATAAAGGAAGATCTGGCTCTTTAACCCAGTTATTGGCCCTTTAGCTGGCAATATTGGACAAGTTACATGACTATATTTTATATAAATGATGTGCTGTGTAATCAGATGTTTCAAAACTTTGGCAAACTCCTTGGTCACCAATAAATTCAAGGTTTATGAGCAAACTGCAGTTTATTGGATCGGGCATATAGTTAGCTCGAGCTTGTTTGACTTGACTAAAGTTTTCCTGTGATTAGCTCTAAAGCTGCTTCCTTTCAGTGTTATGCAAAGTACTAATTTGCATGGAGTATTTAATCTCATTTGTTCATATTACCATCTGCTTTTCTAGATGTTCATGGACAACCTTATGAATGTGCAATTCTTTTTTGCAATGGGGACAGAAAATGTCTGATTACAGTGTTGTTATGGATTTAAAATACTGTAAAAATCCTTCATTATATATTACTTTCTCTTTTATAGTGTGCAGCCAATGTGGATGTAATGCCCTTGTTTCTCTAATGGCTAATTTACTAATGATTTACACTTTTTTTTCTTGCACAGTGTTGAGTAAAAGTGCTAGAAGAACCATATTTCTTAGCTTGCACAACCCTAGGTAGTATCACAGGTAGTTATGCATACACTTAAGCAGAATAGTTAAGGCAGTGATAATGATTGCAGTATGGATTTTAGCTTAAAATTGTACTTTAGTCAAGTACTTGTTTGCAAACAAACAAACTCTAAAGGCCTCTTAGCTTTTATACTGAACTTTATTTCATGCAGTTTTAATGATTTGACAGAATATAACTGAATTTTTGTATGGGAGAAAGTATCTAGTACACTTGAATTCTGCAAAGTCTTTCAGAAAATTACATAGTATGTTAGAAAGTAATATAACTGAATCCAAAGGCCTTAACTTTAAGTATTTTGTGATTCATTTGTAGTGTAGGTTATTTTTAATGGTAAATTTAAACCATGTAACTCAGTACTGGTTCTTACTGTTTTGGATAAACATTACTGTAACTGTGTATTATAAATGTCCAACTGTAGAACGAATCTAAGAAATCATAGAAATCTGATAGACTAGAAGGTTGCAGTTCAGCCATGCCGGTCTCCTGCCTTCATTTCCTGACTTCGTACACCTGGGGATGGAGAGCTCTTGGGCACTGAGAAAAGCTTCCTTCAAGATCTGTTCACTTGTCCTTGAGGGCAGTATCCCAGGGGGTTTTGTTGACTAACTCAGTAAAGACTTCCAGAAATCTAGTTAATTCCATTTCAGTTGGGGATGGAATTTGGTGTAGGGAGGAGTGTAGGATGCAGTGGTGAAAGGTAGGACTGTGGGGGAAAAAAGAAATCTAATTGTTAAAACTGAAGAGTGGTGTTCTGTGAGAAGTGGGAAGCCAAAAACATTAGAAAATGATAAGGACACAAAAAGCAGGCTGAATATTGAATGCTAGTATAAAGTGAAATATACAAAGACATAAAGGCATCATCTTCCATGTACAGTTTTCCTGTACAGTGATTCATACGAACTCAAGCTAGGAGAGATGTCAAGCTAATGAAATTACTGGCTAATACACTAACATACAAGCAAAATTTAAGGTGACAGGGTGTGGTAACAAAACCATGGATGCATATGTTTTGCAGATGGAGAGAAAGAAAATTGTTAAAAAAGCTAGTTAAAGCTCAGTTATTTGAATTTTGGAATGAGTTCTTTTTATAAGATTAAGGATGAATTTTGTGAACAGCAAATGGTACTCCTTATTGGCACTTGGTGATGTTTAGCTGTAAGGTACACCTGCTGAAGCTAACATGCATCTGTCAGTGGCCAAAAGATCAGTCCTTCCATTATTTCTGTATCTTATTATGAAACAAATATTTGTTTTTAACCAAGCTCACTGTGGACATGGAAATGAAGGGAAGCGCCAGTCGTGTCTGTGCGTATCTCCTGCAGGCACTGAATCTTTTAAAGAGGCTTTGAAAGAATGATACATTTCAGTTGAAGTGCTGATGTGTTAGGAAATCCAGGCACTCTTTCCTTACATCTGCAGTGTGGTTGGAAAGTCATTATCAATTTCCACATGCACTAAGTGGGAATAGTAATCCTTATTACCTGCATAGTGTTGTGGTTTAACCCACATCAGGCAGCTCAGCACCACACAGTTGTATGCTTGCTTGTCCCACTCCCAGTGGGATGGGGGAGAGAATTGAAAAAAAAAGAAAAAAAAACCTCATGGATTGAGATGAAAAACTATTTACTAAGACAGAAGAGGAAGAGAAAAGGAAAATAGTAGTAGTCTTTATAATTTTGATATATGTATACACACAAAACAAGTGATGCATAATGCAATTTCTCACCATCCGCTGACCAATGTCTAGCCAGTCTCTGAGCAGTGGCAGCCCCACTGGCCAACCCCCCTCAGTTTTTCAAGTTTTTCACATGATATCATGTATTATGGGATATTCCTTTGGCCAGTGTAGTTCAGCAGCACTGGTTCCGTCTCCTCCCAGCAACTTTTGCCCTCCCCAGCCCCCCATTGGTGGCAGGACAGTGTGAGAAGCTAAGAAACTGAAATGTTCTTGACTCTGTGCAGCACTGCTCAGAAACAACTGAAACATTGCTGTGTTGTCATTGGTTTCCTCTCAAAGCCAAAGCATAGCATCATACCAGACACTATGAAGAAAATCAGTGTGGTCCCAGCTTGACAGATTTACTGTCCCAGGACAATATCTTTGTTATTCTAGATTTACCTGTGTAGTATAAATGTTTACACAGAGAAATGTAGCAAGCTGTGGATGGGTCAATACAGGAAGATGTTAATATGGTGTTAAACGTAAATTTGAGAAAGTGTGCTGTAGGAAAAAAAGGTAGGTACTGGACTTATGGTAGTCTCCCATCTGGGTCAGAGCTGAGCACTCTTAAAGTAATGGGGTGAACATTTGGTTTGTGTCTTTTGTACCATCTTGGGATTTTGAAAACTTTTTTGCTGATTTAAACATATGTGGGATCTCAGACTTTTTTTTTTTTTTTTCTAACATAAGATTGTTCTCTTCAGTATATGTTGTTTTATTTTTCAGCTGGATTGAAAGTGAACCACAATGGCGTCTGTCGTGTCAGACAGTCCTCCAAACCCAAGCTGCAAAATCATGACTTTTAGGCCTTCAATGGATGAATTCAGGGATTTCAACAAATACTTAGCATACATGGAATCACAAGGCGCTCATAGGGCTGGAATTGCAAAGGTAAACATTTTTAATGTAGATGGAAAATTGTTCCTAATATGTGTTTTCCTAGTACTTTCACTGATGCAAAACTGACCTTGTTAGCCTTTAACATTTTTCCATATGATTTTGGATGAGTAGATACTGGTCTGTTTTTCCTCTTAAGAGCTTGTAGGATTTCTGTTTAATGCAAATGAATGAAGATACTGTGTTCTCTCTAACCTTTAATCTTTTCCATGTTTACAGCAGTAAAAGAGAATCCCTTCCTAAGGCAGATTTAAACTAGTGTTTGGTAATGCAGAATATGAATAGGGAAGAGTATAGTATAAACAGAGAAGTGATACTGAAAACTAGAAAATCCTGATCTGTCAGATGTTGAACCCAATCCCTTAGGGTTGCGTGTAACTTTACTGAAGCAGATAATCCCCCAACAGACAACAGGTGTATGCCTGAAGATAGTGGGGCACTGTTGAAATTCAAATTGCTTACTTTTTAGTGGTGTTGCTTTTGGTTAAAGAGAATTAGAGGGAGAATAGAATCATAGAAAAGTTGAGAACATGAAGTCCAACCATCTACCTAACTACCACACCTACTGCTAAACCATGTCCCTAAGTGCATCTGAATGATTCTTGAATACCTCTGGGGATGATGACTACCACTTCCCTGTTCCAATGCCTAACCACCCTTTCTGGGAAGAAATTCTTCTTGATATCCAATGTAAACCTCCCCTGGTGCAACTTGTGGGCGTTTTCTTGTGTCTTATCACCTGAGGAAAGAGATTGACACCTTATTTGCTGCTACCTCCTTTCAGGTAGTTGTAGAGAACAATGAGGTCTCTTCTCTCCTCTTTTCCCAGACTGAACAACCCTAGCTCTCTCAGCCACTCCACATATGCCCTTCACCAGCTTTGTTTCTCAGGCCTGTGCAGAGAAGAGCAAATCAGTGTCCTTCTGGCAGTGAGGGACCCAAAACTAAACACAGTGCTTAAGGTGCAGTCTCACCAGTGCCAAAGGGAGAGGGACAATCCCTTCCCCAGTCCTGCTGGCTGTGTTACTCCTGATCCAGGCCAGGATGCCATTGGCCTACTTGGCCACCTGGGCACACCACTGGCTCATGTTCAGCCAGCTGTCGACTAGCACTCCCAGGTCCTTTTCCTCGGCAGAGCTTTCCAGCCACTCTGCGTGGGGTTGTTGTGGCTTTGGTGCTGAACCTTGCTGAATGCCACACAGTTGGATGTGGCCCATTGATCCACCCTATTCAGATCCCTCTGGAAAGCCTTTCTGCCCTCTGGCAGATCAATACTTCCAACCAACATGGTGTTGTCTCTGAATTTACTGAGGGTGCACTGAATCCTCTCATCCAGATCGTTGATAAAAATGTTAAATGATGCTGGCCCTGATACTGAACCCTGGAGAGCACCACTAGTGGCCGTCTGCCAAACAGCTTCAACTTCGTTCACAAGGACCCTTTGGGCTTGGCCATCCAGACAACTTTTTTGCCCAGTGATCAGTACATCTGTCCAAGCAATGAGCTGCCAGCTTCTTCAGGGGAATGCTGTGGGAAACGGTATCAACTGCTGTGCTAAAATCCAAGTAAACAACAGGCATGGCCTTTCCTTTGTCTACCTAAGCAAGTCACACTATCATAGAAGGAGACCGTGTTAGCCAGGCAGGCCCTGCCTTCCATAAACGTGTACTAACTGGGTTTGATCACCTGGTTGTCCTGTACATGCAGTGTGATGGCACTTCCTCCATGACCTTCCCCAGCACAGAGGTCCAACTGACAGGCCTGTAATTCCCCAGATTCTCCTTCCTGGTAGAAGGCCATCACATCTGCTAAGCTCCAGTCAACTGGGATCACGCTGGTTGGCCAGCACTGCTGGGAAGTGGTTGTCAGAGATTAAGTCTGATGTAGTTTAGTGTTGCATTGTATTTGTGCCTTATCTGTTTTGTCAGTTTTCAAATGAACGGCACACAGGGCAGGTCTAGAAATCATAACTTACACTAAGTTGCCACTGGGAAGAGCTTTCCTCATCACTGGGATTTTAAGCTAATATAGCCAAGTCAAGTGGCTTAAAATTGAGAGAAACAAACCCTATGAGGTATTAAAGACTGAATTTTTAAAACCTTTTGGCTTATTTTCTTCCTGACTTCTGTGCCTGGAGTGTATGTGGATGATATTTTCAAACTTCTCTACAAACAGGAGAAGAAATGAGATGAGCTGAGGCTTTCCTCTTATCTAGTTGTTTTTGTATTTAGCCATTTTATGGAAACTGTTTGTTTGTCTGGGAATAAACTATTATAGACCTCAACTGCAAATCCATTGCTCAACGGATCTACCTCCATTAACATACATGTGGTCAGTATCATTCTTTGGATTACATACATGGACTCTGACATTTAAAAAAAAAATCTTATTTTCGTACTGTTTATGTAAATAGCTTTTTTTTTTTTTTGTGTCAGTGGGTTCTAGTGGTGTTTCATGGGGATCTACCCAAATAAAAATAAACTTTTACCAGCCACTGTGGTTTCTTTATTCATATGTATTTGCTGAATACAGCCTGTTACCTTTGGTATGTTGTATATCAAACAACAATAAGTATGCATAAACTGTATTCTTTGCTATCTCTGAATAAAGTGAGGAGATCATGTGCCAGTATTATTCTATAATATGTTTGGGGAGAAAAACAAACCAGAAATCAACTAATTTTGGTTAAAAATAAGAATATTTTTGGGCTTTTTATCATGCCTTGTCTTCCCTTGAATGTACCAAATCTTTTCATGTGGTAGTATTTAAAAATGAACTTAATTTAGGAAAAAAAAAAGGCAAAAAACCACCTTATATTTCATTTTAAAGGAAAATGAAATAAACCATGAGTACCTCTTTGTCAATTCTTAGGAGAGATAACATACAGATGTAGAATCACAGAATAGCCTGGGTTGAAAAGAGCCTTGAAGATCATAGAATTTCAGCACCCCTGCTGTTGGCAGGATTGTCAGCCACCCACTGGATCAGGCTGCCTAGAGCCCCATCCAACTTGGCTTTGGACACCTCCAGGATTGGGGCATCCACAACTTTTCTGGGCAACCAGTGTCAGTGCCTCATTACCCTCTGAGTGAAAAATTTCCTCCTAATATCTAATCTAAGTCTTCTCTCTCTTAGTTTATAACCATTTCACCTTGTCCTGTCGCTATCAACTCATGTAAAAAGTCAGTCTCCCTCCTGTTTATAACCTCACTTTACGTACTGGAAGGCTACAGTGAAGTCTCCCTGGAGCCTTCTCTTCTCCAGGCTGAACAAACCCAGCTTCCTCAGCCTTTCCTCATAGGAGAGGTACTTCAGCCCTCTGATCATCTTCATGGCCTCCTCTAGATCTACACCAGCATCTCCAAGTCTTTCTTGTGCTGGGCATCCTGGGCCTGGACACAGTACTGCAGGTGGGGGTCTCATGAGGGCAGAACAGAGGAGGCCAATCACCTCCTCCTTCCCACCGGCCACACTTCTATTGCTGCAGCCCAGGACACAGTTGGCCTTCAGGACTGCAGACGCACACTGATGGCTCATGTTCAGCATCTTGTCCACCTGGACCCCCAAGTCCTTCTCCACAAGGCTGCTCTCAAGAAGTTCTTCTTCTAGTCTGTGTACATACCTGGGATCGCTCTGATCCAAGTGCAGCACCTTACACTTAGCCATGATCATCAGCTACGATACTATAAAAAAAATACATGTATATACAAACATTCTTAATTTTGAGATCTTAAGAACTTTGATTATTTCCTGCAATTTTCCTTTGTGCTGGCCCTATGGGTCAAGGATTGAAAAGGCCAGGAACCCTGGTCAGTGGCTTATTGATACAGATGGTAAGAGCTCCTCTGTAGCTGCTGGTATACTTAAGATTAACCAAGGGTCTGAAATTTAATGCCAATACATCAGTCATTTGTGTGTATGAAATTTAGGATGTATTGAGAAGGAGGCTGTTCCATTTCTTGTTATCCTTGAGTGCAAAATTTCATCAAGTAGAAAGTGAAGAGAGAGAATGAACTTCTCTTACTGGAATAATGGTAAGATTGTATGTGTTCCTTAGATTACTTACTTGAAACATGCATATAGCTTCAGTCATTGTTCTGGTTTTGTTCTTTATCTCAGGTCTGATTCCTTTGCTGCCATACAGCAATTAAACCTCTGTGCAACCCGATGACGTTAAATAAAATCATTAAAATGTATTTATGCTCTCACTATAGAAAGAGTGACAGTTGATGTTTAATATGTGGTTTTGTAATCTCCAGTTACTCTTAGTTTTAACAATAATTCCAAGATCTGATTTTCAGAGGTTGATGCTGCTTCCGTGGCTCTTGGAATTTCATGCTGTTTCTGTTGAAGTAGCTAAAACTGAACATAAAAGAGGAGAATTTGGCTATGTAGTCATGGATTTGTGGTATTTTTGCATAGTATAATTGGAAGTAGTTTCAAGTTAATGTCCCTTTGCTTATGTGACTGAAAGTGTGTGCATCTCCTTTTTTCACAGGATCATAGGGTTTGGAAGGGACCTCAGGAGATCATCTAGTCCAACCCCCCTGCAAAAGCAGGTTCCTCACAGTAGGTTGCACAGGAGAGTGTCCAGATGGGTTTTGAATACTCTAGAGAATGAGACTCCATGTCATGGGTTTATTAAAGATTGTCCCGAGACAGTGCCTAGCTCCCTGCCCCACCCCTCCCCTCTTGGAGGCTGGTAGAGGAGTGAGAAAGGAGGAGGCACTTGATTGCGATAAGAGAAAACTAGTTTACTTAAAATGGTAAAGAAATGTGAGATAAACCAGTATGAAAGGAATTGAGAGCAATAGATCTGACAAAATAGCAAATACATGTATAAGGAAAAGGGGAGTGTCTCTTGACTGTGTAGTCCACAATGGTGATTGGAGGCAATAGGAAAGAGCTCCCAGAACCCGGAAACCACGTGGGAAGGGACAGGAGCATTTGGGAGCTGTAGTTCTCCCTCAGCAGCTCTCCCAACTCCATCAGTTTATTACATGATGTCATAATATGGAATACTTATGGAAAACCATGATGTTATCCACCCCTTATTCCATATCATTATATCATGCTTAAATTATACAACACACATATATGTACATGTGTATATTTATACTTGAAACTACTGACTGTGTTCACTCAGCATCAAGTCCTCTTGAGGTACACACTGGACATCCCTATTTTTTTTAGCATTATTCACCAAGTGCACCCAGGTCCTTGACCAAAAGCAATGCCATGGATGGGCTTGCCTTTGCCTGAGGCCAGAATAACCCAAACCATTTTCCCTAATGCATTCTTCATATGTACTGTAGGGACTTTATCCCCTTCTATAGTGTGTAAGAGGCTGGACTGAATAAGGCCGTCTTGATTAATGGATTCCCCTGGTGGCTTCTGCTAGGTGTTTGTCCCAATGCTTGAATGCCCCAACTCCCATTGCCCTCACTGTAGTTTTTAACAGTACATTGTATCATTCAATCTTCCTGGAAGCTGGTGCGTGGTAGAGGATGTGATATATCCATTCAGTGCCATGGTCTTTGTTCCAGGCATTTATGAGGGTATTTTTAAAATGAGTCCCATTGTCTGACTCAGTTCTTTCTGGGATATCATGTTGCCGCAAGACTTGGTTTTCGAGGCCTGGTGCGGTGTTTCAGGTGGTGATGTGGGGCGCAGAATATGTTTCTAGCCACCTAGTGGTTACTTCCACCATGGTGAGCACGTAGTGCTCTACTGTCTTGCCCCACACAATGATGTCATCAATGTACTGCAGGTGCTCAGGAGCCTCACCCTGTTCCAGTGTGCTGTGAATTAGTCCATGGCAGATGGTTGGGCTGTGTTTCCACCCCTGGGGCAACCGGTTCCAGGTGTACTGAACGCCCCTCCAAGTGAAGGCAAACTGTTTCCTGCATTTTCCTGCCAATGGCAATGAGAACAACCCATTGGCAATATCAGCTGTGGTGTACCACCTGGCTGCCTTTGACTCCAGTTCATATTGAAGTTCTAGCATGTCTGGTATATCAGTGCTCAATGATGTTACTTCATTCAGGCCACATAGTCTACTGTCAGCCTCCGCTCTCCATTGTCTTTTAACATTTGCCATACAGGGCAACCGAAGGATGTGCGAGTCTTGCTTATCACCCCTTGGCTCTGTAGTTGATGAATAGGCTGATGGATGGGGACCAGGGAGTCTCGGTTGGTGCGATATTGCCGCCGGTACACTGTTGCAGTAGCGATTGGCGCTTGCTGTTCTTCTACTTGTAGTAACCCCACAAACAGAAGACTCTGAGAGTCTGAGAGATCGGGCAAGGCAGACAGCTGCTTAATGTTCGCTGCCTCTGAGGTAGTAATTCCAAAAGCCCGTTGATACCCTTTTGAGTCCTTGAAATAACTTCTCCTGAGGCAGTCCATGCCAAGAATGCATGGAGCCCCTGGGCCAGTCACAATAGGATGCTTTATGCTTTTGCAGTCTTTCCCAGTGAGGCTCACTTCAGCTTCTAACTCAGTTAACTCTTGGGATCCTCCTATCACTGCTTTAATTTCAATGAATGTTGTCTCTTCATAACTTGATGGCATTAGAGTGCACTCTGCACCGTTGTGCACCAGAGCCTCATACTTCTGTGGCTCTGATGTGCCAGGCCATTGAATCCACACAGTTCAATATATTATATATACTTGATATATATACTTGATATTCCCTCTCTTCCCCCTGGCCGGAGGCAGGGCCTTCCTAATTCTGGCAGTTGCATCCATCACTCATTTCTTGTGGATGCACAACAAGAGGCTGATTATCAGAGTATCTGTATTGTCCAGTAGCAACTGGAGCAGCCATTCTCATGGAGTGGCCCTCGTAACTCATTTACACGTCTGTAGAATTGAAGTGGATTTTCCATTCCACTTCCTCATACCTTCCGCATGGTCTGCAGGTAAAACCACAAGGTGGCGTGTGTTGTCTGCACGCTGTTATCTCTTGCTCGAGAAGAGGAACTGGCAGGATATCTTCTTCTAATAGCTGAGATGTTGGTTCGTACAGGTGGAGCGCGCCAGATTTGCTGGATCTCAGAGTTTATCTTGCTGATCTTGTTGGACGTGTTGCTCACTTTGCTGGATGTTTTCCCTAAATGTGAGACAATGGAGGAGGTAAAATTTCCTTCATATTCTTGAAGAGTGGTGATTAATCTGTTCAGCTGGAGTCTCTCATTTTCTTCCCATCTCATTGCTGCCAGTGTGCTGGCATACAGTGCTGGTGCAGATTGTGTGAATTTCTTCCACATAACTGGTGAGCACCTCACTCTATCAGGGTTATAAACTACACGCGGATATCTAGGTGTAAACAACTTTTCATGTATCATCTCCACCACAGCCATTTCTCTTAGATACTGTTATTCAGAGTTGTCCAGTTGATTGAAGGGAGTATCACATCCTCCTTAGAAAGATCTCTCCCTTGCAGACAACAGAATGCACTTCCAAAGAGAGAGTCATCATCCCCTTGGTGAATTTTTCTATCAATATCTGGGTCCTTAGTGAGAGATCTCAATTGATGGCAATTGGCGGGCTTTGTCACCCAACAAATCTGCACTACTGGCTCCAGTGTCACGGTATCAGAGCAACGAGGTGGTAATGTATTCACTTAGGTGTCTGCTACAATCTTTTCGCACATCTTGGACCTCACAAAGAGTCAGAGGGCGGATGGTGGTAGACTCTTCAGTATCCTCCCACATTTCACATACTGACTTCTTTGATGATTTTGCTGCTTTTTTTTTTTTTTTTTTCTGTTTTGGTGCCTTTTCCTCTGACTCTTCCTCAGTTTCCTCTCCTTCCTCTTTTGTTTCCTCATCTTCCCGTTCTAAGCAAGGTGTTACTTACCGCCATTTTTTTCCTGTTACAGGGGCAACTGATACTGACACAGGTTTTTCTTTGATGGAGCCTCCATCGTAGGCTCAGAGACACTCCCCTTTCTTTGAATAGTTTTAGACAGGGCTTGAACAGGCATAAGCCAGGCCCCTAATAATTTGTGCCTCCTTAGATCTGCTGGAGCTAGAGCATTCCCCCAAATACTTGCCTAAACTTTCAGGGTTCTGTAGGTGTTCAGGAGTAAAACAGTGCTAAAAATTTTGTTTTTTTTTCAAGCTGCACTCTGGCGAGGTCTATTGTCTGTTATCCCAGCTACAGTGTAGCCCCATGTTGGGTGCCAATTAACTATCATGGGTTTATTAAAGATTATCCTGTGACAGTGCCTAGCTCCCTGCCCCACCTCTCCCCTCTTGGAGGCCAGGAAGAGGAGTGAGAAAGGAGGAGACGCTTGATTGAGATAAGAGAAAACTAGTTTACTTGGTAAAGAAATGTGAGATGATACAGTATGAAAGGAACAAAATAGAAAATATATGTATAAGGACAAGCAAGAGTCTCCTGAGTGTGTAGTCCACAATGGTGATCGGAGGCAAAAGGGCAGAGCCCCCGGAAACCACGTGGGAAGGGACAGGAGCATTTTGGGAGCAGTTGTTCTCCCTCAGCAGCCCTCCCATCTGTGTCAGCTTGTTATGTGAGGTAGTGATATGGAATACTTATGGAAAACCATGACACTCCACAAATTGTGTGCAGCCTGTTCTAGTGCTCCCACACGCTCATGGTAAAAAGTTTTTTCTTAAAGTTATATGGAATGTCTGGTGTTCTACTTTTTGCCTGTTGTCCGTTGTCCTGTCATGAGGTACCACTGAAAAGAGCCTGGCCTTATCCATTTGGCTTCCACACTTCACATATTTATAAACATTGATTAGATTCTCTCTTAGTCTCCTCTTCTCCAGGCTGAAGAGTCCCAATTCTCTCAGCTTTTCGTCATACAGGAGGTGCTCCAGGCACCTGATAATCTTTGTGGCCCTCCACTTGACTCTCTTGGGAAGATCCCTGTCTTGCTTGGACTTACGAGGCCAGAACTGGACACAGTATTCCAGATGGGGCTTCACCAGGGCAGAGCAGAGGGGTGGATCACCTCCCTCGACCTGCTGGCCACGCTCTTTTTAATGCACCCTTGTGGCCTTCCGCAAGGTCACACAGCTTGCTCATGGCCAGCTTGTCATCCACAAGGACATCCAGGTCCTTATCTGTGGAGCTCCTTTCCAGCAGGTCAGCCTCTAACCTGTATTGATGCACACGGTTGTTCCTGCCCAGGTGCAGGACTCTACACTTAGAATCGTAGAACCTTTAAGGTTGGAAAATACCTCTAAGATCATCTAGTCCAACCATCAACCCAACGTCGCTATTCTAACTAAATCATATCCAGAAGTGCCACAACTACACATTTCTTGAGCACCTCCAGGGACGGTGACTTCACTGCCTCCCTGTGCAGCCTGTTCCAATGCCTGACCACTCTTTCTGAGAAGAAGTTTTTCCTAACATCCAACCTAAATCTCTCCTGGCACAGCTTGAGGCCATTACCTCTCGTCCTATCACTAGTTATCTGGGAGAAGACTCTTTTCAGGCAGTTGTAGAAAGCAATAATATGTCCCCTGAGCCTTCTCTTCTCCAGACTATACAGCCCTAGTTTCCTCAGCAGCTCCCCTTAAGGCTTGCGGTCCAGGCCCTTCACCAGCTTTGTTGCCCTTCTTTGGACATGCTCCAGGGCCTCAATGTCCTTCTTGTAGTGGAGGGCCCAAAACTGAACAGGAGGTGCGGCCTCACCAGTGCGGGGATGATCACCTCCCTGTTCCTGCTGGCTACACTGGTTCTCATACAAGCCAGGATGCAGTTGGCCTTCTTGGCCACCTGGGCACACTGCTGGCTTGTGTTCAGCTGCCAGTTGATTATCACCCCCAGATCCTTTTCCTTTACACAGCTTTCCAGCGACTGTGCCCTAAGTCTGTAGCATTGCTTGAGGTTATTGTGACCAAAGGGTGGGACCTGACACTTGATCTTATTGAGCCCCATGCAGCTGGCCTCAGGTCCCTCTGTAGAGCCTTCCTACCCTCAGGCAGATCAGCACTTCCTCCCAACTTGGTGTTGTCTTCAAACTTACTGAGGATGCACTCAATACCTTCATCCAGGTCATTGATAAAAATGTTAAATGAGACTGGCCCAAACACGGAACCCTGGGGAACACCACTTGTGACCAGTTGCCAGCTGGATTTAACTTCATTCACCACGACTCTCTGGGTCCAGCCATCCAGCTAGTTTTTAGCACATTGAAGAGTACACCTGTCCAAGCCATGGGCTGCCAGCTTCTCCAGAATGCTGTAGGTGACAGAGTCTTAAAGGCTTTACTAAAGTCTAGGTAGACTACATCCACAGCCTTTCCCTCACTGAGTGGGTTGACCTGGTCATAGAAGGAGATGAGGTTGGTCAGGCAGGACCTGCCTTTCATGAACCTGTGCTGGCTAGGCCTGATCTCTTGGTTGTCCCTCACATGCCTTGTGCTTGCACTCAGGATGATCTGCTCCATAACTTTCACTGATACAGAGGTCAGGCTGACAGGCTTGTAGTTCCCTGTATTCTCCTTCTGATCCTTCTTGTAGGTGGGTGTCACATTTGCAAGCTTCTAGTCATCTGGGACCTCACTGGTTGACCAGGACTACTGATAAATGATGGACAGTGGCTTGGCAAGCACTTTTGCCAGCTCTCTCAGTAACTTTCGTGGATCCCATCTGGCCCCATGGACTTGTTACAGTCTAGGTGGAGTAGCAGGTCCCTGACTGTTTTCTACTGAATTGTGGGGGGTTTATACTGCTTTCCGTCCCTGTGTTCCAGGTCAGGGGACTGAGTACCCTGAGAATTACTGGTCTGACTGGCTAAAGACAGTAGTAAAGAAGGCACTGAGAACCTCAGCCTTCTCCGCATCCTCAGTGGTAATGTTCCTTGTTGCATCCGATAAAGGATGGAGATTCTCCTTGGCCTTCCTCTTGCTGTTAAATGTATTTGCAAAAACATTTTAAAAAATCTTTCGCAACTGTGGCCAGATGAAGTTCTTACTGTGCTTTTGCCTTTCTGATTTTCTCCCTGCATACCCTAGCATCATCCCTGTACTCTTCCCGAATTGCCAGTCCCTTCTTTCAAAGAAGGTAAACTCTTTATTTTTTTTTTGTTGAAGTCTGAGCAAAAGTTCCCTATTCAGCCAGGCCAATCTTCTTTCCTCTCAGCTCGTCTTGCGGCATGCAGGAATGACCTGTTCCTGCACCTTTAAGACTTTGCTCCTGGACCTCTTTGTCCTTGAGAACCATCTCTGAAGGGACTCTTTCAACCAATCTTCTAAACAGTACAAAGTCCGCCCTTTGGAAGTCCAAGGTAGCAGTTTTGCTGAGCCCCCTCTTGACTTCCCCAAGATCAGAGAACTCTAACTTTCATGGCCGCTATGCCCAAGACAGCATCTGACCACCACATCTGCCATCAGTGCCCTTGTTGAACCTCATCAGGTTCCACTCAGCCCAACTCTCCAGCCAGGCCAGGTCTCGCTGAATGGTAGCACAGCCTTCTGGTGTGTCAGCCACTCCTCCCTGCTTTGTATCATCAGCAAACTTGCTGAAAGTGAACTCTACCCCTACATCTAGGTCATTGATGAAGACGTTAAACAAGACCGGACCCAGTACTGACCCCTGAGGAGCACTGCTAGTCACAGGCCTCCAGCTAGATTCTGTGCTACTGATTGCAGCCCTCTGAGCTCTGCCAGTCAGACAGTTCTCAATACACCTCACCATCCACTCATCTGTTCCATATCTTCTAAGCTTTGCTACAAGGAAAGACAGTATCAAAAGCCTTGCTGAAGTCAAGGTATCTCTGACCTGTTCCACCTTGACCAAAGGAAAGTCATCCTCTCTACAGACTCTCTCTCTTACATTTAGCATCTGGGATTCCTGAGGGGCAGTTTTAGCCATCAGGAACTATGTATTCTTAAAACAAATCTTATGAAGTCAGTAATTCATACTGTAAAAGTTAAAGGGACATTTTCTGAATTTTGGAAATTGAGTTTTAAATAATTGGAATAAAATTATTTTTTCCCTTTTGATACTATAAAATAAACTCAGAGGGATTATTTTGTGCCAGGTATGGAACTATAGGATGTAGAAACTGAAGTATGAATGCGAGAAGATTAAAGACTGCTTGTGCAGAGATCGTCATTAACCTCTAAACAGAGGTCATAATCCGAACAGGTGTACAGTTTAACTAACACTTCACGTTATATGTGAAGATGGGGAAAAAGACTTCTTACCTGTGCAGAAGAGTGTGTATGTGTATAAGTGGGGATGAAATGGCTGTAAGGCTTGTATATACTATGAGGGGAAAAATAAAATGTATATGCTTTGGGTGGGGTGACAAATGTATTCAGAGGAGGTATGTCAAAGCATACAGACTTGGAAAGGGAAAGAAAAAAAAAATGTGTGAGGCTGAGGAAACTAGCAGAGAATCAGGTGGTGAGATTCTG
This sequence comes from Alectura lathami, assembly GCA_013399715.1. Taxonomy (NCBI): domain Eukaryota; kingdom Metazoa; phylum Chordata; class Aves; order Galliformes; family Megapodiidae; genus Alectura; species Alectura lathami. The sequence goes on from VXAV01008539.1 coordinate 72,747, forward strand.
CATGCCCACACTAATGCAGGATAAACCAACAAAGTTATTTGTTTAGTAAAAGTAAGTACTCAAACAGAAGATAGAAAGTCTGATGTGTGGTGTCTATGGATTGAGTAATTGGGCTGTAAAGCATTTTTGCTGTTTTAAGCAAGGGCAGAAGACAACATGCAACCCAGTGAAGTAAGATCATAATTATGTGTTGGAAATATTTTAATACCACTGGGACAGCATAAGCCACAAATTTGAAAAGCATGAAGACTGTAGCTTTCATTTAAGCAAAAAATGGTGAATGACAGCAAGCTGCATGGTATAGTGTAAATGGAGGGATGGGATGCCAGCTAGGCTTGAGGTGAGCCCATGCAAATCTCATGAAATTCAACAAGGCCAGGTGCAAGTCAGGGCAATCTGAAGCACAGATGTAGGCTGGGTGATAAGTGGATATAGAGCAGCCCTGTGAGGAAGGACTTGAGGACCAGGTAGATGAAGAGCTCAACATAAAGCAGCCATGTATGCGTAAAGCCTAGAAGGCCAGGTGTATCTTGGGCTGCATCAAAAGAAATATGACCAGCAAGATGAGGGGGATGATTGTGCGGCACTGCAGTGCAATGTTCAGCTCTGGGTCCTTTTTGCATTAAAGGATAAATTCCCAATTTGGTGCTCTAAGTTCAGTAACATTCAAATGGGCTCACATGACCTCCCTGAAGGAGTTTGGTTGCATCCAGTGGGAAATCTGATGGCTAGATTAGTGAATAGTGCTCCTAATTGAAGTAACAGATTACAGATTCTTTTGGATTGCTAGTGATAAACACACTGTCTTCAGAGCATGTGCAAGTACCGAGAATGTGAATAATACAGGTGAATGCAAATGCATGAACTACTGAATAACTCTATAGAGATAAAGTTCCCTGGGGGAAGCACTCTGTAACTGAATGTGAGGATCTTACTCAATAGACATCCCTATGGGGGCGGAAGAGAGACATAGCCTGTCGACTGGTCCCAGAAGCCAGCGATGCCCTCTTGACTTGTCTGTGATTGTATCTTTCCCAAATTTCTCCTCTCTTAAGCCATTTGTATACTATTTACTTATTTTCAGGTGGAACTTCTATGACTAGAGCCGCTCATATTTTTGTAGTGGTTAGCGCAACAGAAAAATGAAAAACTGCTGAATCAGGGTGACTACTATGCAGTTTATCAGTTCCACAGTACCATCAAGTTCCCATCTCTGCAATCTTATCACAGAGCCTGGCTGTGGAGTTTCACACTCCACTTCATAGAATCATAGAATGGCTTGGGTTGGGAGAGACCTCAGAGATCATCTAGTTCCAACCCCCCTGCCGTGGACAGGGCTGCCAGCCACTAGCTCACTAGATCAAACTGCCCAGGAACCCATCCAGCCTGGCCTTGAGCACAGCCAGGGATGGGGCAGCCACAGTTTCTCTGGGCAGCCTGTGCCAGCGCCTCACCACTCTCTCAGTGAAGAACTTCTTCCTGATGTCCAACCTAAACCTCCCCTCTTTCAGATTCAGCCCATTCCCCCTTGTCCTACCATTGTCCACGTGTGTGAAAAGTTGGTCCCCCTCCTGCCTGTAAGCTCCTCTTAAGTATTGGAAGGCCGCAATGAGGTCTCCCCAGAGCCTTCTCTTTTCCAAGCTGAACAGTACCAACTCCCTCAACCTTTCCTCATAGGAGAGGTGCTCCAACCCTCTGATCATTTTGGTGGCCCTCCTCTGGACCCACTCCACTTCACTTCCACTTCTGCTTCACTTTCTGTGCTGTATCTCTTAGGGTCAGCATACCAAACTCCCGTAACATCCAAACTAACATCTAAGGGTGCAGGTTGGGTTGGCTGGGGGCTTGGAAGAGTACACTGTTCTAGTCCTCTAGTGTAAGAAGGACATGGACCAGTTGGAGTGAGTCTAGAGGAGGACCATGAGGGTGATCAGGGAGCACCTCTCCTATGAGGAGAGGCAGAGAGAGCTAGGGTTGTTTAGCCTGGAGAAGAGAAAGCTCCAGGGAAACCCTACTGCAGCCTTTTAGTAGTTAAAGGAGGCCTACAAGAAATATGGCGAGGAACTTTATCAGGGAGTGTGGCAGTGATAGGACAAGAGGTAATGGTTTTTAACTGAAAGAGGATAGATCAGGTATAATGAAGGAATTCTTCATTATGAAGGTGGTGAAGCACTGGAACAGGTTCCCAGAGAATCTGTGGATGCTCCATTCCTGGATACATTCAAGGCCAAATTGTATGGGGCTTTGAGCAACCTGGTCTAGTGGGAGATGTCCCTGCCAGGGCAGGGGGCTGTAACTAGGTGATCTTTAAGGTTCCTTCTAATCCAAACCATTCTATGATTCTGTAAAGTTCCTATTCTTATGCATGAAGTAAACGATTGAGGCAGTAAAGAAGCAATATTAAAGCTATTCCCAGAGCAGATAATACACTATGCATCCCTAGAGCAAACCAATCATAAGATTTACATCGTGCTTTTGAAAGTGTGGAATGAATTCTAGGTATAGAAAATAAATTTTAGTCTTACTGTTACAGAGAATCCTGTGCTTAAAAAGGAAAGCAATAGAACAAATGTAAAACAAGACACACTGGTAGATTAGTTGATGAGTAAGAAGTGCTCTGGAGACTCAAAGTGTACTTATGTAGGATTAAACAGTTATATGAACTTGCAGTCAAATTGGCAAGTAGAAAGATTTTGGAACATTGCACTGCAGCTATATGTTGGCAAGCAGAAGGAAAACAACTTTTTCAGATTTAGAATGAAACTGGCTACATAGAAATCATAACCAGTGCCATTCAGAATCACATGTAAAACAGGAGATTACCAATGAACAGAAGGGCATTTAACAGAAATGTTATGCATTGGTAGCACACTGAAATAACCTCAGTTGTACGATATGCAGCCTTCATGGAGGAGACTGCGTTTATAACTATGACATCCCTTATCTAGAACTGAATATGTATCACACAGAGTAACACTGATCAGTGTTAATACTTTGGCTGTAGATGTAGATAAATGAAAAAGCTTTGCCTTAGTTTTTCCATTTTATATTTGACCATTGAACTCTTGGCTGATGATTTTGATCTAGGTTGCTTCCATGGCATAAACATAACTCACCTGACTTCGAAGAAGTTTTTCCTTTTGTAAGGGAATGTGAAAAGGCTTCCTTGGGACAGGCTAGTGGTAAAAACACAGACCTAGTCATTATTTCCAATTCTGATACTGGCTGTGACTGTGTGTCACTTTGGACATGACATACTAATGTCTCTACTGCTTGCCCTGACCTTTGCTAGAAAATGTAAATTCTTTGGGGTGGAGACTCTGTTTTCATTTAAAATGATGTTTAGCATAGCAGTGCTCACACAGTTCACTTTTCTAATGAGTACTCTAACTTCAACAATAATAAACATAGTCCAGTTAGTTGAAAGTGGGTATTTTGAAGCAATATTCACAAAAACATTTTTTATTGCTTAAAACACACTGACCTTGAATTAAATAAGATAATGCAAATTTTCCTTCTTAGTATTCATCTAGTTGAGCCAAATGCACAAGTTCATTCTAAATAATCATGAAAATGGAAATCTCTGTGCATATTTTTGATTTCTATGCATATATTCTGAATGCATGACTCCTCTGCTTCCATACGAACATTTTGTATTTTGTGGATGTGAATATGACTTCAGATTTGTATGCAAGAAATAAGTAGGAATCACAAGATGATATGATTATTTTTTCTCTGAAAGCCAAAAAGACTGAAACAAGCTCTTGAGACACTGAAAATCCAAGTGGGGACCGGAGAAGCAAAATCATTCCCAGTGTAAGAGCGGAGCAAGTCTGAGACCACTTTATGTGACTGAATGTTTACAAGTCTGTGGGCGGGACGAATTGCATCCCAGGGTCTTGAAGGAGTTGGCTGATGTGGTTGCCAAGCCGCTCTCCATCATATTTAAAAAGTCGTGGCTGTGAGGTGAGGTCCCCAATGGCTGGAAAAAGGGAAACATCACGCCCATTTTTAAGAAGGGGAGAAAGGAAGACCCGGGGAACTACACGCCGATGAGCCTGAAGTCTGTGCCTGGGAAGATCATGGAGCGGATCCTCCTGGAGGAGATGCTAAGGCACATGCGAGATGAGAAGGTGATCCGAGACAGCCAGCACGGCTTCACCAAGGGCAGGTTGTGCCTGACCAATCTGGTGGCCTTCTTCTTTGATGGAGTGACAGCATCGGTGAACCAAGGACGGGTGATGGATGTCGTCTGCCTGGACTTGTGCAAGGCCTTTGACACGGTCCCACACCATATCCTTATCTCTGGAGAGATAAACTGGACAGATATGGATTTGATGGGTGGACTGTTTGCTGGATAAAGAACTGGCTGGATGGTCACAGCCAAAGGGTTGTAGTCAATGGCTCTATGTCCAGGTAGAGGCTGGTAACGAGCGGTGTCCCCCAGGGGTCCATCTTGGGACCAGTGCTCTTCAACATCTTTATTGACGACTTGGACTGTGGGATCGAGTGCACCCTCAGCAAGTTTGCTGATGACACCAAGCTGAGTGGTGCAGTTG
>VXAV01008539.1:91353-104942 GCA_013399715.1 Alectura lathami
TTTTTTTTTTCCCTGATGTTGGATTGTGTGGTACAGTTTTCAAAGATGATATGCTGACATGACAAAGATGATATTTAAAAATTTTCCATTGAAAATGTGAATGTTAGAAATCTGTTCTTTACACTTTGCTTGAAATTACTGTAAAACAATATTCAGTTGTAGGCTAACACCAGAATAAATATTTGATGTTTTTCTAACACTGAATGGATTCGTTCCAAATTTTTTTTTTTTTATGCTTTGTATTTTTAAGAAACTCCCAGCTACACTTAAAGGCCAAGGAATATGTGTACTGGTCATCTAATAATGCTTGTTAAATATACTATGTTTGGATAAGGTATACTTTAATTTAGAGAAGTATTATTGTGTGTTGTCTTGCTAAAGTACAGGTCCAATGATGTTTCTAGTCTACATTACAATTTTAATGTCTAAAAACAGTCACATAATTACTGTGAAAGGTTGAATCAAAATTTAAATAACATTCATGTAAGCATGTTACTTAGTGTTTTGGAATACCAGGAAAAAGTACATCTGTGAGGTAAAGTAATNAAACATGAAGAGTGAAGGAAAAAAAAAGTTCAAGGAATGTAGAAGGAATTAATAGGAATCACAGTGATTTTAGAACTTAAGCCAGTTTCAGTGAACTTTTCCTCTTAAGCTAAAGCTTCTGTAACTTGTCCAGAATAGCCTTTAGGAAAGGAAAATAGCTTATGAATCTTGATTATAGAGATTGTGGATTGTGTATTTTATGTTTGGTATTTTCAAGCAATGTTTTTCTCTATGGGAGGATTTGCTTTTGTTTCAGGGACAAAGCACTAGCAATTTGGTTGGTGATTGGTTGTGACTTAAAGAATGAAAAGAAGAAATGTGGTTAAGTCTCTTAACTATCACTTAATTCTTAGTAAGTGATGAGTAAGATTTCTGGATGCTATTGTTGCTAAAAGTTTGTGTGAATTAAAAAAGGTGATTGGACAAATGAACTGTTAAATGGTAAAAAGCCCACTGGGTAATGTTAAGAATATGAATGACACCTCTGGTGAACTTTAATCTGCAAATTGCTGGAGTCTGGAAGAATATTCTGGGGAAGTACTGCTTTGCTTATACTGTTTCTTGTTTGCTTTTACCCACTGTCAGAAACAGGATACTGTCTAGATTAACAGTTTAATATTATTATAATTTTTAATCTGGTATATTTACTATTGAGTTTTAACACTGTATATGTCCCTGTGCCTCCATGGTTAAACTGCTGCTCTTATTTTGTCATATTAGTTTGTTTCTCCAAATGGACTGTGCACAATGTGTGTACAAAAATTAATTTAATGATATTATTCTATCAAATGTGTTAATTAATTTGAAGAATAATAATAGGTAAAAATTGTTTTTTCAAAAAAACTTTATATCTCACAGCTCTACTACCTTACCAAGTTTTAGATTAAAAAGGTGCAAATTTTTCCAGCATCTGCTTTTGGGTACATATTTGTGTTTAATTTTCTTCTGTGATAATGCTTATCATAAATATATTTATACATGTCTTTATTTCAAGTGCCTTTATGTCACATGAATACATCAAAGCTAAAGCTTTAATTAAAAATAGATAAATAAAACTGCTATCAAGAATGAACGCACTGTGTAAATACAGCTCCTTTCTAGGATTCCCAGGTGACATTAGGGTAGCTTTTGTTCTTAAGTGAAATAGTCATTACAGACAGTCAAAAGTGGCTGCTCAACAAGGTGATTGAACATCACATAGAAGTTACTGTCTTGGATATAAATTCTGGTTACTGAACACATAACATGTCTCATTATTTCTTGCTCAAAAAGCAAGAAAATGAAAACTGTGAGTGTTAAATGATCATTATTTCTTGCTTTAACCTGCATTCTTAATTCATCACCTGCCCAGCTACTGAATGTCACCTATTTCTTAGTTTTACACAGGTGCATCGTAACTGCAGTCTACCATCAACCCATTCCCAAATCTGACTGAGATTGTCAGAGCTGTGTAGATTATCAGTGATGAGGTGTGGGAAGCAAGTGACTAGAACTCTGAAATGATTGCTTTAGTTTTTATGCTTTTTAGAGAAATGGAAAATTAAATTTTAAAAGCATTTTTAGTATTCTTAGTACTGTTGTATAAGTAAGAAGCATAGATATGCCCAGTTAAACTCAGTGGCATCTAGCTACCTACTCATTACAGATTTTTGTTTACAGCTATTATTTCTGTTGTGCATGGTATTTCAATCCGTGTTAAGTTTGAAATAGTAAATGTTAATCTGTGTTTTCTGCTCTGAACATCTCAGAATTAATACCTGATCTAAATTCTGCTAGCTGATGCTAAATCTGATGCTAAATTCTTAAGAGAATTTTTTGGGACTAACTTTAACTGTCTGCTGAAGCGCTTACAAATTTGTGTTTACGTACAGTCTTTTGAAGGGCTAGAACACAGGTGTCTCACCCATCAGATACTATTATATAAAACTGTATTATTTCATTAATTTATTAATACACTTCTTATGTATCTTTTTCAGGGTATTGAGGAATGGAATATTGCTCATCTTAATACAATATTGGATGTTGTGGGAGAAGACTGTGGAATTTCCATTGAGGGTGTAAATACCCCATATCTGTATTTTGGCATGTGGAAAACAACATTTGCATGGCACACTGAAGACATGGATCTCTACAGTATAAATTATCTACATTTTGGGGAGCCAAAGTCATGGCAAGTTTTAAAATTTTCTGAAAGATTACTTGATGTGTCTGTTTTTTTTTGTTTGTTTGTTTTTTAGTTCAGGTGACTAAATCAAACTGTTTGGGGTGCAGTTGTTTCACAGTGATGAGCTTTACTCAAAAGCCAAGATAGCTTTCTCAGCTAAAAAAAACCAAAAGCAACAAGATATGTGAGGTCTGTGATATAAAGAACATAGCAGTAATGTACTCTTAATTTTTAAAGAAGAAGGCTAATAAGTATATAGGTCTTATCTGAGTTCAACAGAAAAAGATTGTAATTATTCAATTTGAGAAGTTTAGACTTGACAAATCCAATACAATTTGACAGAGCTCTTCTAAGACCTCTTTGAAATCAGTTTCTTCAGCTTGATTTACTTAGATCTGGCTTGTCATTTGGGACTACTTACAGGTTTTTATATTAAATATGCATTTTATTGCTTTTTTTTTTTTTGGTATCAGAATCATATTCTTGACTGTTACTCAAGCTCAGTAGCAGAGGTGATTCCACATTGAAGGTGTTTTCTAAATAGGAAGTTTCTGCTATCCTTTCTACTTCAGATTTTTAATTGAACAGCCTTTTGTTTGATGGAGCGACAAGAAGGTAAATATACATGTAGACTTTTATATTAAGGCACATGATAGAAATATTTTCCTGCTGATAGTAAGATTTTTGTTTTCCTTTCCCCAAAATACCTGTGCAAGGAACATAGGATCGTTAGAAAGATACACAGAAGGTAAGCTGGCAGCTTCTACTCATCCATACTAGATGCAAAATTTTGTAGCTGGTGTTTCCATCCAGATAGAGGGAAAACCAGCAGGGGTGAGGAATGGCAAACTGCCAAGAAAAGAATGAGCAGGAGGAAGAAACCTACCTCCAAGTCTACTGCTAAGCCTGAGGTGCCTCTGCACAACTGCTTCATGGCACTGCAGATGAAGGAGGAAAAACAGCCTGAATCAGGGAAGTCCTCAGGTAAGAGTAAGGAGACCAGACCAGCTCCCTGTCCTGTAACTACATTGAACAAGAAAAAGCGAAGGGTGACAGTGGTGGGTGACTCTCTTCTGAGAGGTACGGAGGCACCCATCTGTCATCCTGACCTGCTATCTAGGGAGGTCTGCTGCCTGCCAGGGGTCCACATCAAGGATATGACTGAGAGGTTGGCTGGCCTTCTACGTCCTAGTGATTACTACAAATTACAAATATGTGCAGACCTGCAGGGCTCTGATGTCATTGGCATCACCGAGACGTGGTGGGATGGCTCTCACGACTGGAACATAGGAATAGATGGATATAAACTCTTTAGGAAGGACAGGCAGGGGAGAAGGGGAGGGGGTGTTGCCCTCTATGTCAGTGACCAGCTGGAGTCCATGGAGCTCCACCTGGGAATGGATGAGGAGCAGACTGAGTGCTTATGGGTCAGGGTTAAAGGGAAGGCAGAGGAAGGGGACCTCATAGTGGGGGTCTGCTATAGTCCAGCTGATCAGGATGACCGAGTGGATGAGGCCCTCTACTGACAGATGGGAGCAGCTTCACATTCACAAGCCATGGTCCTCATGGGGGAACTTCAGCCACACTGATACCTGTTGAAAGGGCAACACAGCAGGGCACCAGCAGTCAAGGAGGCTCCTGGACTGCATTGATGACAGCTTCCTCTTTCAAGTGGTAGAGGAACCCACAAGGAAAAGTGCTATGCTGGACCTTGTTCTCAGCAACAAGGAGGGGCTGGTGAGTAATGTGAAGCTCAAGGGTAGTCTTGGCTGCAGTGATCACAAAACAGTAGAGTTCAGGATCCCTAGGGAGTCAAAGAGGGTGCACAGCAAGCTCATTACTCTGAACTTTACTTCTTCAGGGATCTACTTAGCAGAGGGTCATGGGGCAAAGCCCTGGAGGGAAGAGGGGCCCAGGAGAGCTGGTCAATATCCATGGACCATCTCCTTCAAGCCCAGGCGCTGTGCATCCCAAGAAAGAGGAAGGTGAGCAAGAACACCAGGAGGCCTCCATGGATGAACAAGGAGCTCCTGGACTTCCTTGGCCATAAAAAGAAAGTCTATAGGGAGTGGAAACAAGAACAGGCTAGCTGGAAGGAATGCAAAGAAGTTGTCCAGGCAGCCAGGCATCAGGTTAGAAAAGCCGAAGCCCAGATAGAGTTAAGTCTCGCCAGGGACATAAAGGTGAAGAAGAATTTTTGCAGGTACATTAATGATAAAAAGAAGGCTAGGTAAGATATGGGTCTTCTACAGAAGGAGGCTGGAGGGACTGGGACAGGCTGGAGAAATGGGCTGACAGGAACACTTCAGCAAGGGGATGTGCAGAGTCCTGCACTTGGGGAGGCTGGAAAACAGCTCTGAAGAAAATTCCTTTAGAGGTCCTGGTGGACACCAAGTTGAACAAGAGTCAGCGATATGCCCTTGCTGCTAAGAAGCCTAATGGTATCTTAGCCTGCAGTATGCAAAGTGCTGCCAGCAGGTTGAAGGAGGTGATCCTTCCTCTCAATTCAGCATTCGTGAGGCTAGCGAGGCTACACCTGGCATACCGTGTCCAATTCTGAGTCCCCCAGCATGAGAAACCTGGACATACTGGAGAGAGTCCAGTGAAGGACCACCAAGATGATGAAGAGACTGGAGCACCCCTCCTGTGAGGAGAGGCTGAGAAAGCTAGTACTGTTCAGGCTGAAGAAGAGGAGACTCGGAGGGCTCTTGTCAATCTGCATAAATACCTGAAGGAAGGGTAGGGTGCAACAAGGGTGGAGCAAGGCTCTTTTCAATGTTGCCTGGTACCAGGGCAAGAGGCACTAGGCCCAAACTGACACACAGGAGGCTCCCTTGGAACTTTAGGATGTGCTTCCTTACTGAGCAAGTGGCAGAGCACAGGCACAGGCTGCCCAGAGGCTGTGGTGTCTCTTCCTTGGAGATTTTCAAAAACCGCCTGGACATGGTGCTGGGTACCCTGCTCTGGGTGGCCCAGCTTGGGCAGGAGTGGGACCAGATGGACCCAGAGGTCCCATCCAACCTCAATCTTTCTGTGATTCTGTGGTACTTAATAATAATAATCTGCTTTCTTAGAAATATAAAGCCTTTGAAAATACAGAATTGTAGAAAAGGAGGACCTTCCCTCCTCCTCTTTGGAAAGAGGTAAAGCAACAAAGACAGCAACAAAAGTAGTATTTTCCCGTATCTGGTAAATAAATCTCAATTGGAAGTTCAAGAATAGGTTCTTCTCTCTGACAAGCAGTTCTTGAGTTATTTTTGCCCAAGATCTAGGGGATGGTAGCAGGTATTGGACTACAGTTACCTGTTCATTATGTATATGCTATCAGTGTACATTATGTTGTCACTTACTTTTTAATGATGCAAGTGTCTGTTAGAGAAGGAAGTTCTCAAAAAGTGACAACAAGTCTCCTGAGCTACCTTATCTGTTGATTTGCAGGGTTTGGTGTTTTTACTGATGGAAGGATCAGACTACTGCAGATATCACCTTTGTAGCTTCAGTAGAAATATAGATTTGAAAATGGTGCCATAGCAGTGATTCTGTGCAAAAAAATGTAACTGATTTGACCCTGATGTCTAGAACAATGTTATTCTTGTGGCATACCTTTGTATAATTACTTCCTGAGGCATGATGAAAAGATCACCATAAATTTTCAGAAATCTCACTAAATTTTTGTACTTGAATCAGTTCTAGTGATGCTGAGGTATAACTGCATTCATTTTTTTTGCATTCTTTAATGCATTTTACTGTGAAAGCTTGATAACTTAGTGATTTTGCAGTCATACATAGCTTTAAATTTTTTTTTTTTTTTAGATTTTATTAAAATGTTATGGCTAAATTTATTTATAACTTCAAATGTTTTGCAGCTCAAAAAATACATCTGTTTTGGTTTAACTTCATGGACTACTTTGCCTTATCTGTATTGTGGGCAAATGAAATTTAATTCAGTGTCATTTTCTTTTTCGTTCTGTTGTGGACATTAGAAGCAATGCAAGGCAAGTCAAGTGTGGACGTCAGTGTATGACTGACAGCTTATAGAATTTTGTGCTGATCTTTGCAGTACTGACTCATCAGAAATCTTGTCTAGCTAACCTGATATTTTTTTTAATGACAAATAGAGGTCTCATTTTCTGTTCTTGGAAACTAGGGACTTGTCATCTCATAGTCAGTGTTCTCAGAGGCTATTACAACATGCATTTTCCATCTTGGGAATGATGTAGAGGGGTCCTTGGAATAAGAAAAACAACTTATATTTCAGAGATCTTTGTATTCACGTCTGTATTACTATTTAGCTCCACTGGTCTTCTTGCTGTGAATGTAAAATTCACTTTTTGTGGAAACATACAGACTAAATTAAAACCATGTGGCTCATTCTAGCAGGATATCCTAGCTGTCACTGTGTGACAGCCATGCAGTTCATAGAACATGTTACAGGTATTTGTAACTTTTGGCATTTTTTGCAGCCAAGGAAGACAAATAGTCTTTTTTCTTCTTTCTGATCCAAATTCACAGAGTGAAGACTTAAATTTTAGTCTGTGTGTTGTGTATTTCCTTAAGCCAGAATTTTCATGGTGGAACGAGCTTGGAGATGTGCAAACAGTCTTGTCTTTTTTTTTTTTTTTTTTCCCCTGGAAATTAGAGTTGATCAGTTTGATAGTGTGGTGCAGCTTTGTGTTTTATTGTAACTCCTGTAGAAGAAAGTATGAAGCAAATGCTAGAATTGCTTAAATAGTGTTTTCATTACTGTAAATTGAGAAGCAACTGCAGATGAGTAGGGTGGCTGCTCTATGGAAACCTAGACCTGACTCAGCAAGGAGCTGTAGTAAGCCGTGTTACCATGCTTAACTTCCAGGCTGCTCATCCTGGAAAGCCATTCAGAATCCTGAATTCACTGTTTAGGCTCTGCATACTATGGGTGGGTGGAACTAGGTGCTTTGTAATGGAATATGTTGTGGTGAACATGTTCAGTGGAGAACTCCCCAGCCTAGCCAACAGACATTTGAAATTTTCTGTTTTAATCATACAAGAACTGCAGGAACTGGGATTTGGAAGCATTTTTCTGAAGTTTTATTCCTAATTCATCATTGAAGAGCAGGTGAATTGCTCACCTCTCTTAAATAGAAGTTGAGGTAGCCCCCCTATATGAACGTGCTTAATGGTTACAACTGAAAATCCAACAAAGAAGTTAGAATGTTAATTGTCTTTTTATTTTCAGATAGTGTATCACCCATGTATCTCCCAAAGCTATCTCTTAGCTATTAAGTTTTTGGGAGTGTATTCTTTACTGTCCCATGTAACAAGTTATGTGTGGGCAAATAAGGAGCATGAAAAAGGGAAGATATCTTTGTATAGTAGATAATGAGTCTTGGAATTTAATGTCTGCTAAAAAAGTTTCTTTAATCTCCAGTAACTGGTCATTAGGTAAAGTTATAAATCCTAGGACCAGGGAACAGAATTAAGACTTTCTGTGAATTTAGTATTTTTTCTACGAAACTATCTACTGGGAAGGAGAAAAATAATGCTAGTAATAAATAAATAAAAAGCATTAATACATTCTTCTCCCTCCAAACAAGCAATTCTTCTGAGACTGTCTCAGACTGCTGTGTGTATTTTGGAGGTGTTAGTAGGCTTTTGCGAGGCATCAGACTGATATGAAGGAACCATTTAATGAATATACGTATGTCAATGTCACAAACTGGCACAGCAACAATATTACAAATATGCAGTCTCAAGTTGTGCCCAGTGATTTTACCAGTAACTGAACTTAAATGGGCTTCTTCAGTTTGAAAGCCTGACTTTCTGATATTTACCCTGGAGTTACGTTAATATAATATTTCTGATCAAAATTTGTTACAGCTTTTTTTTTTTTTTTTTCCTGTAGTTTCCTCAGTCTCATTTTAATATCAAAACAGAAACTAATTTTATTGTGACCTGTACTCATCAGGAGAGTCAAATGGTTATACTGTAACCAAGAGAGGGGAAAGAACATGAAATTAATGTAAAACCCACAAAACTGTTGATAGGTGATGCATAGTATGAAAGTACAACAAATTGTGCATTGTTATTTAAAAATATTTGTTGTCTCTTCATATAAGTGATTTTAGTCCAGTCTTCCATAAACACTTTTTATGTAGTAGAATTACTTCAGGTTGTCTGATGTTTTTGTAACAGTCTCTTAAAAGGAAATTTAAAAGGTAAATATTGCTGTGGAGATGTGATATTAGTTTGCCTTGTGTTTTCTGTTAGTTATTTCTTCTTCTGAAGCCTATACTTTTCATCTACATTTTCCTTTGAGTTAAGCAGTTTCATCTGTGGTCCACATGCTTTTTGTTAGTTTGTTCAAGTGAGCCATGCTAAAGATTCAATTTCTGACTTACAGGAAGATTAAAGAAAATGGAACATTTTCTTAGGTGTCTTGTTATATAGGTATGTCTCTGCAACATCTGAACATTCCTAATACAACTGAACTTGAGTAAAATGCATATTTATTTTGTTTTTCCCTGCACTGAATTCTTTTTCTTTGTCATGCAAGGTGAAATTGTTGTGTTTTACAGTAATGAAGTACCAGTCACCCATTGCTACAGGGGAAAAGCACTCTAATCAAACAGTAAATGTTAAGGAAACAGTGCCTTAAAGGTTATTTACATTTTGCTTCTGAGTGTAAAAAAAAATAGCAACTGATGTAGTTACTAAATTTAAGCAGGCTGTGCATTGCTATTTTCTGCTAAGTTTGCAGGATGTAGTTTCTTATATCATAATCAACTATCTTAATTGTCAACAACCATATCTTCCAAGCTAAAGACAGTACGGAGTGATCACAGACTGTTGTCTGATGTTGTCTCTCCTGGGGATCTGAGGAATATAGGTGGGATAGGGAGGTTATATGGTTAGTAGTTTATAGATAAACAGTGGATGTTATTCCATAAGACTGAGAGTTTATTTAGAAAAAAAAAACAACCAAACTTTTATTTTAAAAGAACTGCCATAGCTATTTCTTGGCCCTAAATATTCAGTGTTGTTGGACAAAAAAAGGTGTACTGGAAAATTGAAATGCCATTAATAATAGCTGATTTGAAACTGCAGTGTAAATCTGTTGTGTTGATTCATTGGGCTGCTGTAGAATCTGTTTCAGTTCAGCTCAAAACAATGGTTCTTACCTGTGTATTTAAAGCGATGAAGTGTTTCAGGTTAGGAGAGAATCTGCTGAAGATCTTACATAACCTAAGAAGACTGAGTTTTTTTCTTTTTTTTTTTTTTTTTTTNTTTTTTTTTTTTTTTTTTTTTTTTTTTTCCCACACCAACTGAATGATCTGAGGAAGGATTATGAGGGTTTTTGTTTAATGTTCAGTACAGTATTCAAGCATTCATGTCGCCATACTTGGACTGGTATCCAAGACAGGTACGTGTGTTTAAAAGGCCACAGTTTTCTATTTGGAACCAAGGAAAGACATTAATCCAAAGTGCCTGGATAATGAATTTGGGGTTCCTAATTTTCCTACAAAGGCAGTCTCCTTTTCTTTGTCCCTTAACTGTCAGAAAGCAATAGCAATAGAGGGAAGAAATGAAAGATGAAGGGCTAGATGTTACATTCACCAAAAGAAGACAATGATGAAAAGCACCAGATTATATTTAATGCATTACTGATGGATGATTTTATATGTATGAAATAAATAGATGTAGCCCAGTTAAATCACGTGTCTCTATTCATCTTTCCAAGAGACTTACTGAGACCTCAGTTTTAAACTTTTGTCTTTGTACTGTGGATAAGTAGTTGCGTATATGCAGGTGCAGATAGAAGTACGTAGCTGTCTATGTTATGTGGCAGTATATTGTACTTCTGGAAGAATAACTTTTAGGAATAATCCCAGTCCAATTACAGGTGTGAAAAGCAAAGAAATGTCTCTAGCTTTTTATTTTGTTAGAGATAAAAACTATCTGTTTTGGTTTTACTTTAGAGTTGTGTATTTAGTGACATAAATTACAATACCTAATGCTATACATAGCTAGTTGTCACCAGTGAGGTGTGAAAGTTAAAAACGTATTTTAGATTATTATGTATACACTGATGCATGTGAAATGTGTAGGGGAGAACAGCCATAAATAGTTTGGAAGCACAAATGGAGAAAATCAATTTTGGGAAGACGGTATTCTGATTAAAATCGCAAGCAGTGAGCAGAGTCAAGTTGAAAGTCTCTGTTTAATAGTATTTGGTGTGGGTTGTCAGTAGGCATGAGCTTTGTTCTTGTTCTATTTACAGCATGTTCACTTGTTCTGTTTACAGCATGACTTGTGCTGGAATAGTCTTGCTTCTGTGCAGCATTTTCAGTTTTAATAGTTTAAAATTGTTTGTGCATTAGGTGCAAATGAAGGCTTGAGACAGGTATGTTGTGTAAAGTGAGGGGTTGTGAGTGGTTCATTTGTGTTTTCTTAGTGAATTTACAGGGAAGATCAGTGAAATCTGTGTTCATTGTAGTAAAAGAAAAAAATCGGCGTGTTGACATCAAAACTGGGTTTGAACTATGCTAAGTATGTGTTCACTCCTTTTCTGAACTGAATTTTTTACAAAGAAGAATCAATTCAATGGTGTTACACTATCAAACTACAATGAAAGCTAATTCTATTGCATGTGGAAGCAATTAAAGTCAAAAGTAAAGCCTAACACATAGACACACGTGTGGTATATCTATGAAGTGCCGTAAACCTGTGAAAAACAAGGTTCTGTGTTTGCTCAGATTCCGCTTACTATGTGTTCTTACTGATTCATTGCAAATAGCTTACAAAATCTTTTAAAAATAGTTTACTGTAGTAACAGAATGTTTGCAGGATCTGTGCAATTTCTGAATTTAAATGAAGTGTGTAAATAGTTAAAAAACTATTTAGTTGTGATGAGTTAGAAAGACAAGTAGCCTCATATTTCACAGCATTAACAGTAAGAAAAAATGCCAGAGACATTTAATGCTCGTATTTTTCTGTTGAACACTTATGTGTCTTGTGAAGTAGAGTAAAAGGCAAAGAAATTAAACCTGTAGGAATTATATCTATTCGTTATGCGTTTTTGTTTCATTTGGAAAAGGAAAATACACTCTTTTTAATTGGAGTGATATAGTTATAAAATATTGTCAATACGCATGATTTTAAATAGTAATATGATGTTTTTGAAGTGTGTATTACAATGTTTAAACTAGAAATAAGCTAAAATATTTTCTCAAAGATAGCTTAATCTGTACTTTTTGTTCGGGAAACAGTATTTTTTTCCTATATAGTATTTCAGTCTTTAATCTTTTGTATTTTGGGTACTTACCATACGTAAAATACTGTTTTATATAGTAATTATATCTTTTAACATTTAATCCTTTCTTCATGTGAATTTTAGGTATGCTGTTCCTCCAGAGCATGGAAAACGGCTTGAAAGACTAGCTCAAGGTAATATTTTCCGTATTTCTATATGTATGATTTTGGAAGGACAAACCTCTAGCAAAATGAAAAACATTTTCCTCCACTGACCTACTGTTTTTTGTTACCTTTTGATACTGTGTGACTTTTGTCTGTCAGTAGTATTTTTGCAAACTAGGAACACTTTCAGGTTGGCATTTTTAGGTTGGTTGCATTTATGAAAATGAGACTTAGTATTTTACCCTTCTAGTTCATTAGATTTTGATTGCTGGTATGTTTTCCTTATTTTGTGTCGTTGCTTTCCCTTGTTGTAGCTTCTTTTCATCAGGAACTTTTTGAATTTGTAGCTGATCTTAGCCAAATTTGGTTTAAAGAAAGAAATGTTGAAGATAGCTGAGTCTCCTGAAGTTTCATGCAAGTTAATGGCAGAGTGGAGAATGGAAAACTAGTTAGTACCTCTGGGTAGGGGGAGGCAGACAAAATGTACCAACTCTAAATCTTACTTGGTAGCAGCCTGCTAGCCAATGAGCCGGCATAAAAATGTACATTAGCCAAGGCATATACTGGCTTTTTCCCTCCAGAGATGTTAGGAACATCTTTTGAGAAGAAGCAGAGGATATTATTGTGAGGATGAGATCTAACGTATAAAAATGGCTAATTTATAGGAAGAATTATTCTTGCACAGTACTTTGTTTAATTTTAAATATCACTACAACTCTCCTTTAATTTCTAGATGAGTGCTACTTATGAAAAAAAAGTATGAAAAAATAATTAGCCACGTTTCTTGACCTGGCAGCACATGTTTTATATCTTGTTATTAATATTATATAAGGAATATCACTGAAAGCTGATAATTAGATGCTGTGTATCTGGACCACCTTCTAAAAATGTTTGTTCATTTTCATAGAGTCATGGAATCACAGAATGGCTTGGGTTGGAAGGGACCTCAGAGATCATCTAGTTCCAACCCCCCTGCTGTGGACAGGGCTGCTAGCTCACTAGATCCAACTGCCCAGGAACCCATCCAGCCTGGCCTTGAACACAGCCAGGGATGGGGCAATGATGGGGCAATGATTTTCTTTTCATATCCATATATGCATGACTGTTTTCCTGAGCTATTTCTAACCTATTTCCTGAGAACTAGCTGTCACGTGTATCACTGAGATGTGAATGTGAAGACATAAGCTTACACTCTTAAATACAGATTAAAAAGACAGGTTTCAACTTCAATTATTACATTTACTACTCCTAAATTTTCGCGTATGAAAATTGGGAGAGTTTCAGCTGAGAGAGTTGTCACTGATTTTCTACTTTCCACATCTCTTTTTTATGAGCTGCAAAGTATAAAACTGTTCATTTTCACTGATAAACAAATTGATGCGTGTGGTAGACTGTGTGAGTGACACTGACATGCTATGATCGTTTTATCTGTAAGATTGATAGGAGGTGTAGATGAAGTATGAGCAGGGAATAAAGGGAGTAGAGA
>VXAV01008539.1:114100-134954 GCA_013399715.1 Alectura lathami
GATATATCATCATATGGAAATGTAGCTGCTGAGTTCAGTTTTGTAATATATAGGTAACTTCTGATTGCTTTCATAGCCTGTGCTTTTTCATGAAGTGTCAGATGCAGCCTTCCAAACTGGAAGGTTTGTGACTGGATTTATAATTTTGGATGAACTGAATGTTGCTCTGAACAGTATAATTTTCTGCAGTTTGTGTTTAAAGTAGCATCTTGCTGAATGCTGGCATATTTGTTTTCAGTACTACACATTTAAGGTGTGTAAGGGAACGGATGTTCTTATTTCAGTGTATTGATTGAACCTGTATTCCAATTTTTTGTTAATGAAAGTGCTAGAAATAGTTAAGTATTTAAGTTTGGTTCTGTCACCTAGTGTTAGGAGGAAGCAGACTGTACCCAAGTGTAATTGTAATTAATGGGATTCAGTGAGGAAGTGAATAGAGAGAAACCAGTCTGTGATCTCTCATGGCTCAAAGTGATAGAACTGGAAATGTGCTGAACGCTGATAAGACAGCCTACGCCTACCAGGTGGCAGCTGAACTGCTGCTTGTTGCAATAGAACACCTGCTAAACTGTCAGCAGTGGGAGGGTGCATTGAGATAAATTTTGGAATTGCTAGCATTGAGAATAATCCTTCTTAATCATTCCCCCAGTGATTGTTGGAGTAGTACAGTAGCAGTTAGAATATATGCATCTGTATATGTGTTTGCATGTATATACTACACATGAACCCACAAAAATATTGACCTTGCAAACTGCAAATGCAAAATGTAACAATTTTTTAGTATTTTATGTTTTTACCTGTGTCTTTTTCTTGTTTTTTTTTTCTCTTTGTATCCTCCTATATTACTGTCAGAAATTTGTATCAATAGGTGAACTATAAACCCTTTGAATTTATTCTTGCACTGAGCATAAAAAGCACAGAAAGAGTTTGTAAAACCACTAGATGAAAATTTTGAGACGGATGTAAGGGGGCTTTAAAAGTGAATTCTTATTAGAAAAATGTCTCAAATTGTGGTTTTAATTATGGTAATTTTTTAAAGTGTCTCACTTTTTCCTACTTAAAATCATTAAGTGTATTTCCCTCGAAAGTGTCGTATTTGTCTTTTCAATTTCTTACTGTTGCATGTGCAAAGCATTGTCATACAATGAAAATAATCTGTTTCGTCTCTAGGAAGTCTCCTTATTTCCCTGTAATCAGTGAATACATCTTTTTGAACAGACATCTGTCATTGCTTAGATTATCTGCTGAGCTTAGATGGATGGTTGCTTTTTAGTGGTGCTGTATTCTGTTGCCTTTTTCATGTGTAACTCATTTGACCCTTTACTTCTGAATCTTCTAGTTTACAAATTAACACTTGTCAGGTAGCTGAGAAGACAGTGTACCATTTCTCGTCTCTGACTAACCTGTCCTTGATACAGTCTGTGGTGGTGTTACTTTACTGAGGCTTTAATCTCTTAGAGAGATACTAGTGAGTGATGAGAAGTGCTGACTGTCCTTTTCTTCATCTCCAGAGGACAGTACCAGTCCATCCAAATGTAGTAAGATGAGTTTTATGAGGGCTTTTTTTTGTTTGTTTGTTTTAATTCCTCTTGAAGGAGAATATCCTGACCAATATATTGATTATCTTATGCCACTTTTTTTTTTTTATAATTTTTTTTTTTTGGATCTTTTTTTTTTTTGANATGCAAAATATAGTTACTGGCATTGTTTTTTTTTAGCTTTTTTCTTGTTTAGTTTTTCTTCTTCATGTAATTTCTTGTTGAGTTAGTGGCCTCAGCACATGTTTATTTTGATTGCTCTTTGCTGTATTTGGAAAGAACAGAATAGCCATTCAGAGATCACTTTCTAAGCAGCGTCAGACCTTAAGTGTTTTTCTCTTTGAGAACCTTCTTCCAGGTCACCTGTTCTTCTCGTATTTGAAATTATGTTCAGGAGTAGTACCAGAATTATTCTCTCTTAACCTATGCTTAAGAGAAAGGGGATACAGGCAGGAGCACATTAAAATTAATTTTAAAGTAGTTCTTAAGCAATTAAAATTCCACTTTAAAGTTGGAAATTCTTCATGATTCAAGAATCCCCTTATGTGTTAGTGGATGTAATACCGAAGAACTGGGCAATTCAGTTGGTAATTCTTCCTCTTTTCCTATCCAAAATGATTTGAAGGTAGTGCTTCAGAGCAACCAAATATAGTGTGTTTTACTTCTGATGTATTCCACTGGTATAAAACATATTTTGCTTGATCATCATTGTAATCAAAGCCCAATCAATCCCTCAGGTGAGTACACGAGAGATTAAGACCTCTCTCCAGGAACAGGAGAATAGTTCTGATGCCATTTTAGAGAAACATCTTCAGGGTGGTGAACAGAACAATTTCTTCAACAATTAATGTGTACTGGTATTTAGGGGTGATAACTATGGGTATTTTTGTCCACCATGTCTCTTTTTCCTCTCTCTGAAGCAGATTGCTGCATTCTTTACACTAGCTTTTCTAGCTCCCTGTCCTTCCACTTCTTACCAGAAAATACCTCCTCTAAGGTTTACTTTCTTGAAAGTACTTTCTGAATTTGTAAAGTAATACATGAAGCTATGTTGAGAAGCTATCCCAGTTACAGTAAATAGCATTATCTCAATTGTTTTATTTCTACATATATTAAATCACAATTGTGTGGAAAGGTAAAAATCTTTTTCTGAGTAATTGTAAAGACAAGTATAATTGGTTCTGTAGCAGAACTGCTTTTGTAATATGCTTCACTTTTTTTTTTTAATACAATAGATTACACAAGAGGCAGGAGAATTTATGATCACCTTCCCATATGGATACCATGCAGGATTTAACCATGGTTTTAACTGTGCGGAGTCAACAAATTTTGCTACCGTGCGATGGATTGATTATGGAAAAGCAGCAAAGTTGGTAAGTCACTGCAGAAACTGATTTATATGGAAGTCATTCTTTTGGTTCTTTCTCGTGGGAATCTGTTAAGGCCAGTGAGAAGGGGAGAACTTTCAGGTAGTATCTTACATTGCCAGTTAATTTATAGTTGCTCTTCTTTTTTTTTTTTTTTTTTCTTTCCCCTCAGCAGCATGTATTCCTCTCAGTAATGAGTTTTGTTTGCAGCTGAACTTAGATACTGTTATTTAAAAAACAGTTCTATTTATGGAAATTTTCAAACTGAACCTACATATATTGAGGATATATGACTGACTTCTGCTGTAAGCTCCACTACTTGTGAAGGCACTTCAAAGTATGAATTTTGATACCTGGAAATAAACATAAATAATTAAAATCGAAACAAAGTTTAAAGAAACAAATCCAACTTTCATCTTCTCTAAAGTGATTTTATTCTGTAGTACAAGATTATAAAGTAGCTAACACAGTAACACAGTAAAGTAACACAGAAAATTTATATGTGGATTTTAAAATCAGGTGTGTTCTTCGGAAGGCACTTCAGAATGAAATTTAAATATATAGAATACATTTTTGTTTCTTTTCATATGAGTAAATATACAAAATCATGCAAGTGTTTCATTTGTTCAGCAAATGATTGTTACACAAAACAAACACAAAAGCATTTTTTGTTGACATTGTTGTTATTTAAAAAATTAAAAATACAGTGATTTACTTAGTATGTTAGCTAATTAGATGAGTACAGTGCAAAACCAGGTTTAACAATGAAGTAATGATAATGAGCTCTTCACCAAACACTTTGATTTAGAAGAGCATCATGAGAAAGTTTTCAAATAGTTAAATTCATGATTCTGGGTCCTATTGATTGTTATTGCTAGTGACATTAAATATGCTTTAAAGAGGAAGGGGTTTGTAAATATCTTTTTCTTTCCCATGTGCACTGTATGCATACAGTAACAGTGGAAAGTACTGAAAACATTAATATGTATCTAATGTGCTCAACTTGGTCTTCACCTTTAATGGAAAATCTGTGTTTTTGATAGCCAACTGGTAGGACATTGAATCATGGAATCACAGTTTCCAGCAAATCTTCAAATGCTTTTTTTGACTCCTTGTATTATTTTACCGGTAGAGGAGGGATTAGGAAACTTTGAGAAGTGGGCACCCCCAGTGTTGTAGAGCTTTACCTGCAAACACTTGTGGAGTCCTGAAAGTTTAGGCAAGTATTTGGGAGAAGGGTGCTGTAGCTCCAGCAGATCTAGGGATGTACAAATCATTCAGGGCCTGGCTTATGCCTGTTGAGCCCTGTTCAACACTATTCAGCACCCTCAAGGGGAAGAGAATGCCTCAGAGCCTGCAACCCTGCGTTTGCTCTGACCGTTGTGCCTTGGCCTCGCTGCTGCTGTTCTGCAGATGAGTGCAGTTCTGCAGTTAATCCAACTCTTGTGGCAAACTCCACAGCTGATCCAACTGCTGTGAGCCTTGAAGAAGGAAACAAAACATAGCTGCAAAAATCAACTTGTTTAGAAGGGAAAGAGTAAGAATCGTAGAACCATATAATTATTTAGATTGGAAGAGACCTTAAAGGTCATCTAGTTCCAACCCTGGTGGCCTACTCCCCACCTGTACGAACCAGCATTTCAGCTACTAGAAGTAGGTGTCCTCCTATGTGTGTGAAAGGATTTGGTGGGTACATACCATGTGCCATCCTGTGGTTTTACCTGCATGACAGTGGAGAAGATACGAGGAAGTGGGACAGAAGACCTACCTCAGTCCTACATGCGCAGATAAATGAGTTGCAGGAGAAATCAGTCACAAGAGAGGGCCCCCCCATGAGGCCACCCTGATATACAGTGGACAATTCCCTGGACAGTAGAGATATTCTAGTCCCATCTCTGATTTTGATAACGAGCCTTTTGACTTGCATCAATGAGAAATGAGTAATAACCAGAATTAGAGGGGTGCCTCCAGCCAGGAGGAAGAAAGGGACAATCGAGTATATTGGACTGTGCGGATTCGATAGCCTGACACATCAGAACCACAGAAGTATGAGGCTCTGGTGAACACTGGTGCAGAGTGCACTCTAATGCCATCAAGTTATGAAGGGACAAAACCCATCAAAATTTATGGAGTGACAGGGGGATCTCAAGTGCTAAGTGAGGTGGAACGTGATGTGGGCCTCACTGGGAAAGACTGGCAGAAGCATCCCACTGTGACTGGCCCAGAGGCTCTATGCATCCTTGGTATAGGTTACCTTGAAAGCGTATTTTAAGGACCCAAAAGGGTATCAGAGGGCCTTTGGGGAAGGTGCTGTGGAGACAACGAACATTAAGCAGCTGTCTACTTTGCCTGGTCTCTCAGAGGACCCTTCAGTGATGGGGTTCCTACAAGTAAAAGAACAACATGTGCTGATCGCTACAGCAGTGCTCCAGCAGCAATATTGTACCGACTGGGACTCCCTGATCCCCATCCATCAGCAAATTCATCAACTGGAGAGCCAAGCTGCAATCAGCAAGACTTGCTCACCTTCTAACAGCCTCGTATGGCAAATACGAAAGTCTAACGGAGACTGGAGGCTGACAGTGGACTGTTGTGGCATGAATGGAGTTACACCACCAGTGAGTGCTGCTGTGCCAGACATGCTAGAGCTTCAATATGAACTGGAGTACACTGTTGATATTGCCAATGTGTTCTTCTCCATCCCTTTGGCAGCAGAGTGCATGCCACACAGTTCATCTTCACTTTGAGGGGCATTCAGTATACCTGGAACCTGTTGCCCCAGGTGTAGAAACACAATTTGACTATCTGCCATGAACTGATGAAGACTGCACTCGAACAGGGGGGAGCTTCTGAACACCTGCAACACATGTATGACATCATTTTGTGGGGCAACACAGCAGAGAAAGTTTTTGAGAAAGGGAGGAGAATAATCCATTCTTCCTGCAAGCTGGCTTTGCTATTAAGTGAAGTAAGGTCAAGGGACCTGCACAGGAAATCCAGTTCTTATGAATAAAATGACAAGATGGATGTAGTCACATTCCTACAGATGTGATCAACAAGAAAACTTCTGTGTCCCCACCAACCAGCAAGAAAGAAACACAAGCTATCTTAAGTGTTGTGGATTCTTGGAGAATGCATATTCCAGATTACAGTCTGATTGTAAGCACTCGCCATCAGGCGATGTGGAAGAAGAATGATTTTGTATGGCACCCTGAGCAACAGGAACCCTTTAAGCAAATCAAAAAGGAGACAGACAGTCCTTTCAGTAGCCCTGAACTGGGGGGCCAGTCTGAACAGAACAAGATGTAAGAAACATGCTGTACACTGAAGCTGGGAGAAGGACGCCACCTGGAGCCTTTGGCAAAAACACCAAAGGAGATTCCAGGTTGACCCCTTGGATTTTGAAGTTGGGGATACAGAGGATCTGAAGCCTGCTACGCTCCAACTGAGAAAGAGATATTGGCAGCATATGAAAAGGTTTGAGCTGCTTTGGAAGTGATTGGTACTGAAGCGCAGCTCCTTTTAGCACCCTGACTACTGGTACTGAGTTGGATGTCCGAAGGAGGGGTCCCCTCCACACACAATGCTACTGATGTTACTTGGAGTAATAAAGAACCCCAGTCATTCAGGAATCTTGGAAGTGATCATGGGCTGGCCCAAAGACAAAAATTTTGGGATATCGCCAGAGGAGGAGGTGATGCTTGCTGAAGAGCCCTCACCACCACATAAACTGCCAGAGAAGGTAAAATAAATACACCTAGTTCACTGATGGCTCTTGTCGTGTTGTGGGGAAGCATCAGATATGGAAGGCTGCTGTGTGGAGCTCTATACGACGAGTTGCAGAGGCCACTGAAGGATAAGGAGAATCAAACCAACTTGCAGAGGTAACAGCTGTCCAGTTGGCCCTAGATATTGCCAGACGAGAAAAGTGGCCAATGCATTACCTTCGTACTGACTCATGGATGGTGGCAAATGCTCTTTGGGGGTAGCTACTTGAAAAGGGGAATCAGACTCTGCACCAGCATCATATGTTGGAAATTTTATCAATAACTCCTTGATGAGCAAGATACTGACATCCATGGGGAGTGTGGGCCAGTGAAGTCACCATCTCTGTACACGTAGCTCTGACCAGCACATCATCTCCAGTCAGCTCTCCCATTAAGTCTGATATTAATCCACTGTTTGCACAGTAATTGAGTGAATCTGCTGACACTGAAGAAATCTCAACAATTAACTCATACGCTCTGTACCGAACAACATCATTTGTTGCCATTACATTTTTCAAGTCACTCAGCAAACTGCTCAAAAACAAAGCCTCTAAGCCATCTTGTGTCTGTGCTATTCTTGAGAGTGATTTGATGACCTCTTTAGCCACCGCTGTTTTCTCTCCAGCAATGCAATTTATAATTTGCTGCAGTAGTTTGGGACTGTTGAGAATTCCTCTAACAGCATCTGAATTTTCAACAATTGTCCCAACCTGGGCTATAGTGAGGATTTTCATGGAGTCATTGGGGTGCAAAAGCCCTTTCTGCAGCTCTTCTGAGAGGTTCTGGATCATGTAGAGTGGGTCCAGGGCCTGCAGGAGCCTCTCCAGGATGGAAACACACAAAGACACTTCCTCCTGGTCAGTGGCATTGAGGAGGGTGAAGAGCGCTCTCAGGTGGTTGCTGCTGAGGCGGGGTTGCAGGGCAGAGGGCAACACAGCCTGCAGGGTGAGCTGCAGGGTCTGTAGCTCCTCCAGCAGCGCTTCGCGCCACGGTGCCTGCTCCAGCAGCTCTGCTGCCACCCTTGCCAGCTTGGTTCATAGTGGTTACAGCAATGGAAGCAGAGCAACTCGCAGCACAGGGGCAAACCCATCTAGGCCACTGTGCTGTGGAAACTTATTGCTGCCTGGTTAGAGAGCATGCTAGTAAAAGTGCACAAAGTAGATGCCCATGTACTGAAGAGTCAAGCCACTGAAGAACATCAAAACAACCAGCAGGTGGATCAGGACGCTAGGTCTGAAGTGGCCTAGGTAGTTCTGGGCTGGCAACATACGGGTGAGTTATTTCTAGCTTGGGCCCATGACACCTTGGGCCATCAAGGTGGGCTCGGGACTGAGGGGTGGACTTAACCATGGGTTATCCACGAATATGAAACATGTGCTGCAATTAAGCAAGCCAAGCAGATAAAGCCTCTTTGGCATGGAGGACAGTGGCTGAAATATAAATACGACGAAGCTTGGTGGCTTGATTATATCACTCTGCCACAAGCCTGCAATGGTAAGTGCTATGTGCTTACAATGTTGGAAGCAACCACCAGATGGCTAGAAACATATCCTATGCTCCATGATACTGCCTGAAAAACCATATTAGGCCTTGAAAAGGAAGTTTTATGGTGACATGGCACTCCAGAAAGAATTGAGTCAGACAATGGGACACATTTAAAAAATTTCTCATAAACACATGCACCAAAGACCATGGCACTGAGTGGGTATGTCACATCACCTATCATGTATCAGCCTCCGGGAAATCTGAATGATACAATGGACACCATGAGAGCAGTGGGGGGGTGGGACATTCGAATATTGGGATAAACATCTAGAAGAAGCCACCTGGTTAGTCAACACTGGGGATCTGCCAATTGAGCTGTCCCTGCCCAATCCAGCCTCTTACGTACTGTAGAAGGAGATAAGGTTCCTGTAGTATGTACAAGGAATATACTGAGTAAAACAGTCTGGGTTATTCCTGCTTCGGGCAAAGGCAGACCTATCCATGGGACTATGTTTGCTCAAGATCCTGGGCGCACTTGGTGAATTATGCAGAAAGATGGGGATGTCCAGTGTGTACCTCAAGGGGATTTAAAGTTGGCTTAGAACAGCCAAATAATTTCATGTATGTATGTATATATAAGTACAATGTTAATTACCACATTTCATTATCAATAGTATCATAATAAGGGTTGCTTAGATTAAGGAAGAATGAATCCTGATGAAATCAGAATGAGCTCCAAAATGCAACAATCCAGTTGCACCATCTCTCCAGAAGCACTGCTATTACAGGTGGAGCTTAAATCAAGTGAATGACTAAATGAATGCCACAGACAATTCACAAGGACAGCAAATAGACTATAGGAGTGGAAGTGCAAAGAGCTGAGCCAGGAGCTACAGGATATAAAGGAGTGCTGAGAGTCTTTTTTATTTTTTTTCCATTTTTTTTTCTTTTTTCCTATTTTGTTGTTTTGCATATATATGTGTGTATATATGTATGTAGGCAAGATAGGGAGTGGTAATTAACTAGTGTATATAGGCAGTATAGATTTTAAGTTCCCAGGGAATCTGCAAATGCATTTTTCGACTCCTAGAATTATTTTTACCAGTAGAGGACGGATTAGGAAGCTGCAAGGGGACTGAGTAAGGACATCTGACTTAAATTTACCAGGGATTATTCCATACCATATAACATCATGATGGCCCTCCCCCAGTTTTTCAATTAGGGGAGGGGAGTTGCTGCACTTGGCCTTATCTTCTGGGTTGGGCTTGCGTGTGGGTGAGAGGTTGTCTTCTCGTGTGTCACTGGTCCCATTTATCAGCATTATTGCCTTTTTATCTCTTTTATATTTATTATCTCTTATTCCTTAGCTATTTTAGTAAAATAGTTTCTTTATCTCAATCTGCATGTTCTACTTTTTTCTTCTTCACTTCTCCACCCCACTGGGTGGGGGAGGGTGAGCGCATGACTCTTGGGGGCTAGCTACTTGCTGTGGGTTAAACTACAAATGAATCATAGAATGGCTTGGGTTAGAAGGGATGTTAAAGACCATCCAGTTCCAACCCCCTGCCATGAGCAGGGTTCCATCCACTAGATCAAACTGCCTAGGGCCCCATCCAGCCTGGCCTTGAATGCCTTCAGGGATGGGGTATCCACAGCTTCTCTGGGCAACCTGTGTCAGGTTTTTTTACTCACCACCCTGCAAGTAAAGAATATCCTCTTAATATCTGATCTAAATCTCTCCTCTTTTTAGTTTAAAATCATTCACCCCTTTCCTATCACCATGTAAAAAGTCAGTCTCCCTCCTGCTTTAGAAGCTCCCTTTAGGTACTGGAAGGCTGCAATGAGGTCTCTTCAGAGCCTTCTCTTCTCAAGGCTTAACAAGCCCAGTTCCCTCAGCCTTTCTTCATAGGAGAGGTGCTCCATGCCTCTGAGCATCTTCATAGCCTCCCCTGGACCCACTCCAAGAGCTCCATATCTTTCTTGTGCTGGAGGTCCCAAGCCTGGATGCAGTACTGCAGGTGAGGCCTCACGAGGGCAGAGCAGAGGGGGCCAATCACCTCCATCTCCCTGTTGGTGACCCGTCTCTTGATGCATCCCAGGGTCCAGTTGGCCTTCTGGGCTGCGGGGGCACACTGCTGGCTCATGTCAAGCTTTTTATCCACTAGAACCCCTGAGTCCTTTTCTGCAAGGCTACTCTCAATGAGTTCTTCTTCCAGTCTGTACACATATCTAGGATTGCCCAGACCCAAAGTGCAACATCTGGCGCTTGGTCTTGTTGAATCTCAGTAGGTTCATTTTCAAGCTTGTCCAGGTTCCTGTGTCTGGGAAGCTAATTTTAAAAGATCAATACATTTGGAGAACTTCATCAGATCCTACAGTGAAATGAAGATGAGAGGTATATGGGCATGGGTACAAATGAACTAATTGTGGCAGGTAAAATTATCATCTGTTTTAAAAGGTATGAGTGTGCTGGAGCTCTAAAATCGACTCACTTGAATCTCAAGAACAGTAAATTTTATCTTTGGATACAGGAAAGCTAGTGATACCTGCAGCTACACACCTTTCAGTGTACAGGGATCTTGTTTTTTATGTTTTAAAAAGCACAGTCTCCCTTTGTGTGCAGCAGCTCTAGTACAAGCTATATGTTTTATGCCTGCAGCATGGCTTCTCACTTTTTGTATTATAACCTTAACTTAAAGTCAGGATCAAACTGAAAAGAGTAAGAAGATAGTTTGTTAAAGCTAATGGTATTTTATCTCTATATATCACTTCAAAATTCTGAAATTCTGAATTTGCAACTGGATCGTGTTGGCATATACACTCTAAATACAGTTTTATTTAATGAAAACTCTAACACATGGGTAAGACTTTCATCTTAGAACATTGAATTTTGTGCTCTGTGGTCATTACACATAGAAGCAGTGTTTTGTGTGTGAGCATTATATAATATAAGATATTGATGTAGATCTGTGATGTCTGCAGTTGAATTTAAATGTTTGAAAATTTCGAAGGAGTAGCTGAATGAGTTTCAGTTTCTGTAGAGAGACCCTAGGCACCATGGTTACATGTGAAGTCCAATATTTTTTGGCAAATGGTAGGAGTGCATGATGTTACCTCTTTTTATTATTTATTACAACAAACACATGAGGATTAACTTTTCATCTTTTTAAATGAAAAAGAAAATGCTAGGAAGTATAAAGAAGGTTTTCTGTATTTTTGCTGGAATCATAAGGAGAAAGACTAACTGAAACACATTCTTCATAATACATGTCTGTATTTGCTTATGCAGTATGAATAGGGTAAACAAGTTGCAGATAGGGAAAGCATTGTATGTGGCTATCCTTAATAGTATGACACTTAGAAAGCATATGTAAGTTATAAAGCTACTGGAAGTTGTTTATGGTCTTCCCCTAGAAAAACATTGCTTCTATAACAACTTCAGAAAAATTTCTTAAAGTAGTAATTAAAACAGAATAATAGAATCATAGAACCGTTCGAGTTGGAAGGAACATTTAAAGGTCATCTAGTCCAAATCCCTAGCAGTTATCAGGGACACCTACAGCTAGATCAGGTTGCTCAGAGCCCTGTCCAGCCTGACCTTGAATGTCACCAGGGATGAAGCATCCACCACCTCTCTGGGCAACCTGTGCCAGTGCTTCACCCCCGTTACTGTAATAAACTTTTTCCTTATATCCAGGCTAAATCTCCCCTCTCTCAGTTTGAAACCATTTCCCCTAGTCCTATCACAACAGACCCTGCTAAAGATTCTGTCCCCTTCTTTCTTGTAGCCCCTCTTTAGATATTGAAAGGCTGCTATCAGGTCTCCCTGTGGCCAGCTGGCCATGCTTCTTTGGATGCAGCCCAGGATGCAGTTGGCCTTCTGGGCTCTGAGGGCACACTGCTGGCTCATGTCCAGCTTGTCATCCACCAGTGCTGCCTAGTCCCTTTGGGCAGGGCTCTGCTCAACCCTTTTGTCCCCCAGCTTGTACTGATAGTGGGGGTTGCCACGTCCCAGGTGCAAGACCTTGCATTTTGCTTTGTTGAAGCTCATGAGGTTAGCCCACTGCTCCAGCCTGTGTAGGTCTCTCTGGATGACATCCTGTCCCTCAGTTGTATTGACCACACCACACAGCTTGGTGTAATCCTTAAACTTGCTGAGGGTGCACTTGATCTCGCTGTTGATGTCATTGAAGAAGATATTAAAGAGCATTGGTCCCAGAACGGACCCCTGTGTAACACCATTCTTCACTGATCTCCATCCAGACATTTTGAGCCATTGACCACCACTCTCTGGTTGCAATCTAGCAACGAGTTCCTCATCCATTGAAGAGTCCACCCATCAAATCCATATGTTTCCTGTTTAGAGATAAGGATGGTATGGGGGACCATGTCAAAGGCCTTCCTGAAGTCCAGATAGATGACATCTGTGGCTCTTCCCTTGTCTACTGATGCAGTTACACCATCATAGAAGGCCACTATGTTGGTCAGGCAGGACTTGCCCTTCGTGAAGCCATGCTGATTGTCTTGAATCACCTCCCTGTCTTCCATGTGCCTTAACATAGCTTCCAGGAGGATCTGTTCCATGATCTTCCCTGGCATAGAGGTGAGGCTGACAGGTCGGTAGTTCCCTGGGTCATCCTTTATGCCCTTCTTAAAAATGGATGTAACATTGCCCTTCTTCCAGTCACTGGGGACTTCACTTGACTGCCATGACTTCTCAAGTATCAGTGGCTTGGCGACTGCATCAGCTAATTCCTTCAGGTCTCTGGGATGCATCTCATGGGGATTCATAGACTTACAGATGTTCAGGTTCCTCAGGTGGTTGTGAACCTGTTCTTTAGTTACAGTGGGAGGAACATAGCTTCCCCAGTCCCCACCTTTCAACCCATCTGCTCGAGGGATGCATGAAGAGCAGCTGTTGTTGAAGACAGGCAAAAAAATTGTTGAGCACCTCAGCCTTCTCCTTGTCTGTTGTTACCAGCTTGCCTGTATAGCTCACTAGGGAGGGGACACCCTCTTGAACTTTGTGTTTCCAGTCGATATACCTGTAGAAGCCGTTTGTGTTTTTCTGAGTCATTGCCCATTGCCAAGTCCAGTTGCAGTTGGGCCTTGGCCTTCCTGACCCCTTCCTCACACAGCCTAGCAGCATCCCTATACTCCTCCCATGACACCTGTCCCGGCTTCCACTGCCTGT
This sequence comes from Alectura lathami, assembly GCA_013399715.1. Lineage (NCBI taxonomy): Eukaryota > Metazoa > Chordata > Aves > Galliformes > Megapodiidae > Alectura > Alectura lathami. The sequence continues at coordinate 127,452 of VXAV01008539.1, forward strand.
GCATTTGACCAGCAGGTCACAGTGCAGCCATGTCATTCTCCTGCTTTCCTTCTCTGACTTCCTACACCTGGGGATGGAGAGCTCTTGGGCACTAAGGAAGGCTTCCTTCAAGATCTGCCAGCTCTGCTGTGCTCCCTTGTCCTTGAGGGCACTTCTCAAGGGGGTTTTACTGACTAACTCCTTGAAGAGCTGGAAGTTGGCTTTCCTAATTTAGGGTCCTAATTTTACTCCTTGTCTGCCCCATATCCCTCAGGATTGTGAACTCCACCATGGCATGATCGCTAGAGCCCAGGCAGCTTCCAATCCTGATGTCACCAATTATTTCACTTGCATTGGTGATAATGGTCTGTGTGCCCAAAGATATTGCAATTTTAGTAAGTACTCTGAACCTTTCATTAAAAATTAACCATACAGCTTTACACACCATTTGTCATTCTTCAGAGTGCTGATGTTGTCTTTAACTTGTTTGTTCCTTCTAAATATTATATGTACAAGAATTATACTCGGGGAAAAAAGTAGTTTGGATCTCTTAGTTCCTTGGTATTACACTGCAGAAGTTGCCTGTGTCAGCAAAATGCAGCAATATCTAGGTCAGTTTGTTGCTGTGTTCTCCTTAGAGAATATTGCATGTTGATGACTGATTATTTGTCTTCTTCAGGAACACATTCATTTTTACAGAATAGCTTCTAATTGCTTACAGCTGAATTTCTGTCCTAGGAAAAGAAAAACTCCTGAAGTACAGTCAATATTCATTCTACATTAATTTGGAAAAAAAAATTGGGCAAAGATTTCCATTAAAGTTGTAGTAAATATTTAGGCTATGTGACAATATTGCTTTCCTGCATAAAATGGAATGATATTAAAGATTCTGTGAAATTGATTGGAAATGTTAATTAAATCAGAGATCACTTAGGTCATAAGTACTGTAAACTTCACTTAAGCACAAACTATTGATACAGATTCCCCAAATGATTTTCTGTCATTAAAAATGCTGAACTTGTGATCTTGGTTTCAGTGTTTGTAGCCTGCCTACCTGTGGTGGCTGGACCCTGGGAACAGTAATGTACCTCCAGTTTGTTTTACAGAGTTTGTGTAAGACTTTCACTTGGGCAACACAAGAAAAGTATTACCAGCTGACATCTCCAGTATGCTGTTCACTATGACTTTGCTGCTGCTTTGCACTTCATTGTGTGAATCAAATGGGAATATCTGTGCAGATGGGGTGAGAGGTATAGGATGATGCGTAGGAAGGACACAGGTCATAGAGTACATGGTTTACACAGAATTAAACAGAAGTAAGAAAACTAACACCACTAGATTTAAAAAACAAACAACAACAACAGAGTATTTGGATAAATAGGTTATAATCCTATAAGTGTCACTGACAAGAGCATGCAAGAAGAGAAATATAACATAACTGCTGAAAGTAACAAACCAGTCATGCTGTCCTTGGCAAATGCTTGGCAAATGTGTGTGAAGGGATGTTGGTGGAGTGCTGATGTATGGTAGGGGTGAGTCTTAAAGAATCAAAGGGTAGGTGGTGCTCAGCTTACAAACTCAGATTTAGCTGTGCTTGTTACATTATGTGAGTGCAAGAGAAACATTCAAAGCTTTAGGTATAATTAATAATTAACTCCCTCTGACTTCAACAGTTTGTTGAAGGCTGTTTATTTTGAAAAATTTTAAATGGTACAAAATAGAAGAAGGTGGAATATTTCTTCAGGCTTTTGTGAATTCCATCTTTTTCCTAATAGAGCTACATTTATATTAGTAGATAGGAATATGTTGTTTCATTATGTGTTTTTTAAGTTTTCTTACAACAATACATTTTGTTACTGTTAGTAAAACAGTTGGGGCAGTAGTAGTCAGCTTGTATGCTTTGTAGGTATCTACTTTGATTTGTGCAAAGCAGATAACTTGATGTTAAAGCTGAAATAGGCTGGATTGATGGGCTGAGGCCAGCTGCATGAGGTGCAACAAGACGAAGTGCTGGGTCCTGCCCTTTGTTCACAACAACCCCAAGCAATGCTACAGGCTTGGGGCACAGTGGCTGGAAAGCTGTGTAGAGGAAAAAAAACAGGGATGATAGCTGACTGGCAGCTGAAGATGAGTCAGCAGTGTGCCCAGGTGGCCAAGGAGGCCAATGGCATCCTGGCTTGTATCAGAACTATCGTGGCCAGCAGGAACAGGGAGATGATCGTCCCCCTGGACTCGGCATTGGTGAGGCTGCACCTCAAGTGCGCTGTGTTCAGTTTTGGGCCCCTCACTATAAGAAGGACATCGAGGCCCTGGAGTGTGTCCAAAGCAGGGCAGCAGAGCTGTTGAAGGGCCTGGAGCACAAGGCTTGTGCGGAGCGGCTGAGGGAGCTGGGGCTGTTCAGTCTGGAGAAGAGGAGGCTCAGGGGGGGCCTTAGTGCTCTCTAAAACTGCCTGAAAGGAGGCTGTAGGGAGGTGGGGGTCGGCCTCTTCTCCCAGGTAACAGTGATAGGACGAGAGCTAGCGGCGTCAGGTTGCACCAGGGGAGGTTCAGGTTGGATGTTAGGAAAATGTCTTCTCCGAGAGTGGTCAGGCCTTGGAACAGGCTGCCCAGAGAGGTGGTGGAGTCTCCTTCCCTGGAGGTGTTCAAGAAATGTGTGTAGATGTGTCACTTAGGGACGTGGTTTAGTGGGTGTGGTGGTAATGGGCTGATGGTTGGACTAGGTATCTTAGAGGTCTTTTGCAACCTTTATGACTCTATGATTCTAAGGGGTAATGTCCAGGTATTCCAGTCACTGAATATCAGTATTTACACAATTATTTTATATCTAATAAAAAAAATATTATTTTGAAGTGATTGGATAAAAAGACACTTCTCTAGTCTGAGGAAAGTCATGTTCTGCTGTGGTAGAAATTTAATTTTTATTAGCTGTAGGACAGGAACCCCCATCCCTCCCTCCCCAGACATCTGTAAGACATCTGTATTTATAGATTTTATACTTTTATTTATTTTTAATGAATGCCGATGTTGCCCTTACAAGGCTTTCAGTACAAGACCTCTCAATTACAGGTGCTAAATTTGGGATTTTCGGTCATGATTTTTACCTGTCTAAATTTTAGCTTCTTTTTGTAGGATCAAAGAACTTTATACCCTTCCATTTAATATTGAGAACAGAGTAAAGATTTAAATTTTCAAGAAAATGCTTTTTTTTTTTTTTTTTCCCCTTAGCATTTCTCTTTTACCTTCCTACTGTTTTTAAATGTTGCTTTAAAAACCTCAGTGTAGACAACAATTCTCTAATTCTCTGACAAAGCACTTTCTCTTCATGTAGAAGAGTCTGAACTGCATGGTCCCACCTAATCTTGGTGAGTGAAGGAAGTTCACAGAACACAGACCTGGGTTGAAATGGAGGTTCTGTGTAGGAAATGTCCAGGTGATGTGATTAGGGATCTTTAGTACTTCTTTACTCACTGGTCATTATTTTACATTATTTCCTTCCCTTTTCCTTTTACTACTGTTTAAATTCCAGTGTTTCCCTATCTGTTGCTTTTCCAAATCCTCTTGTCTTGGTCTCTCACAGGTCTCTGTCATCCTTTACCCGCATCAATACCCATCCATACAGTCAAAAGCTTTCAGAGAAAACACTGTCATTTCCAAACCATACTCTGAGTGTTCACAATGTGTGTTTTCTGGCGCCACTTGAGAACTCTCCTTTAGTGTAACTGTATGTAAATTTTACTGCCTTCTATCAGGGATAGAAGTCATGCTAGGTGATTTTACTCATCATTATAACAATTCCTTTGTATAGTGGCTCATTTTGGAATATGATATGTTTTCAGATATTTAAGAGATCTGTGTTGGGAAGCTTTTTATTGTTCAACTGTTGTTTAGAACTTGAAGAGAGAAGTCTACCAACCTTTTCTACTTGAAACATAGGCTACTTAAGAATTATTGCTCTCTTTTGTAAAATTAAGTTGGTAATTACTTATGCATATTCTTTGGTCCTAGCTGCTTAGCAACATGTTTCATTGGATAGGTTAGATCAAAGTGCTGGCCTGCAGGTTGTATTTTCCCTTTGGTGGGATGAAGTGCAGTTGTTTTGATGTTAGGTTTGATGGATTTGTTTGCCACTGCATTCATTAACTTCACATCAAAAAACTGACAGGCTGTTAAATGAAACTTTGGCTTAAATTTTCAGCTTGACTGTTTGGAGACATTTGTGAAGATATTTTGGTTTTGTGCTACAGCAGCCTCAAGCAGTTATGACTGTTTAAGAGGGAAGAAAAGTTATTTGCTAACCTGATTTCTTTGGGTAAAAGTGAGTCATTGTTCTGAGGATAGCCATGCCCAGTTTATACTATCCAAGCAATATATGTTTTATGAACCATGTATTGGGAGACAATATATATGGCTTCAATAATCATATGAGAGAAGAAATTATACTCACCGACCACATAGCAGTTTTTCACCTCTCAGAATTTATTGAGATAATGCTTTCTTAAAGGAGGATGTTTAGTTGCTTTTGTTCAATAAAACATTGCAGTTATCTGTTAAACAAACAAACAAGCAAACACAAAAATTCAACTCACTTGTCTTCCCCCTTCTCTTTTTTTGAAATGGAGCTGAATGATTTAAAGGCCTGGGCTTAAATTGAATTTTGCTCTTTGCATACCCACATTTTAATACTGAATTTGCTACATGTGAGCTCATGAATGATTTTTACATCAGTTACATTTACATCAGTTCATTTTACTAGTTTGAATTATGTTCTGCTGTCAAGGTAATTTTTTTTTTTTTTTAACATCAGTTTGCAATGATATCAGCATCATTGAAGATGTACGAGTTAAGTGTTTTTGCTTACTAGAAATCATAATTAGCCTACTTATATTGTTAGCACTTGGGAGCTAATGAAATACTACAAGATTTGGGAACCAGACATGTTTTCCATGTCTGCTCATGTTAATATGCCACTTGCTGTGCGTTCTACACTTGGACATTCCATTTCTTAATCATAAGTGTACTTTAAGCCTTATGGTTGTCATGGAATGTTCTTTTTTTTTTTTTAATTTATTTTAATCTGTTGTGTTTATGTTTGCCCATCTTACTGGCAACGTCTACTTCCTCTCTTTGTTTCTTACATCACAAACTTGGCATTTCCAGAGGACAGCACCTACAAAAACATCTGTCTAAAATCTGGTTCTTGTGGCCTCAGATCTACTACTGTGATGGGGAGACAGTGAGTTTCCCAAAGGACAATAACTTGCATGCCTCTAGTTTTGTAATACTATGACGTATTGAAATTAGAATTGTAATGGTCTTAGAAATGGAATGTTACTACAGACAATTTTAAAATACTTCTATTAAAAAAAAAAATCTTTATAATGTTTATAACTTTACATAGAAGGAATTAAAGAAATGGCATTTTTTGTTGTTTTCAAACCTATGCTAATTTCCTCATCTCTATATATCCAAATGATACAGAGTGCACGCTGGCATATTGCCATGTATCTTCATCTGAATTACTTAGAATTGTGGTGTTTGAAGGTGCAAGTGCCACCAACTTGTATTTTCTGTTCTAAATAATGGTAATATTTTTATATGTAAATACAGTAGAGAATTATGTTCTGTAGTTTTCTGTATTTTCTCATTTTGGTGGAGCAAATAATCGCAAGTCCATCATCTGAAATTTATTATAATTGTGTGTTACATTTTCACACTGTGCTACAGTATGTGCAAGAAGCACTGTTATCTAAGTAGTGTCTTTTGTGGTTCTGAATTTCATTGTGCATTTCTTCTGAATCTTTTCCTTCTGTACCTGCTCAAACTTTTTTTGTGTGTGTTGCAACTATATGGGTGACTAAGGTTATGTATGCATGTTTCTAGCACAGAACTCTTATGCAAGCTGTACTATTTTACTAAATTAAAATCAAACAAATGGTAGTATGAAATATTATTAACAGAAACACCAGCTTTTTTAAATGGAGTTTTGAATACAAAATAAGGAGAGGAAGATTCCTTAAAATAAATATGATTTTAAATGTTGGAATACATGCTGACAACTGAGTGAGTAGAAATGATGGAATGCAGTTTGTCTTTGATTTTTTTTTTTTAACTTATATTGTAGAAGTTCAGTTTATCAAAGTAATAAATGTACCAAATTGGCATACTTAGTGGATTATTCTTTGCTCCAAGTTGTTTAGAACTTTTTGTTTTATAGCAGTTCTCGACAACAAACAAATTAATATTTTTTCCTGGAAAAAGTCAATAATTTGCAATAAACTTGCCTTTCAGAATATCATTTATATGAAACTCTGAGTGAATCAATACAGTTTGTCTTTCTTTTTCAGCAGAATGCAGCTTATAATTATCCCTGATTTACTGAGAGAAACTATTGTCACTAGGTACTTTCTGCCCATAGATTAATGTCCGCCTGTAAAGAGAGATCACTTTAATTCCAATTTTTTTTTTTTTTTCCAGAAAAAGGAATTTCAACTAAGAAATTGTTTTTGTGAACTTGGGGTTCATAAAATAGATTCTGTGCTCAAATCAGCTGCTGAAGCACAGGTGTGTAGGACCATTTGAGATAAGTAAGAGATTTTGCTTTATCTGTCAGGCTGGAAGAGTACTGGTGTTCCATGAGTCCTGTCTGGTACATAGAGCTCATGCCGGTGTCACAAATACCAGAAATTGTTTCAAGTGGTAGTGGATGCCCAGGCGATTGAAGTGTCAGTATACTCTCCTATTTTATACCCTGTCAGTGTATTTTCTATGTATATTCTTTGCCTAAGCAGAAGTTGTGCTAAAAATTAACTGCATTCTCCCTCCATGTATAATACACCCTGCCAATATCCTTCCAGATATTGTCTGGCAGCTCGGATATCTGTGTTTTTTTTNTCGCTCAGCTAACCAATGTACTTTGTGTGGGGACTGCAGACAGGAGGTGAATCCTCCTGTAGCTGGTATTAGTTCCATTGTACAGTGGCAGTTAACAGCAGCAGTTTAGAACAAACACTGACACAATATGAATTATCTGAGATGCTATCACAGATCGGATTAGATATTTTGTGAGCAGACTCAGGCCAAAGATACTGTGGAGATGGGCGTGTACTTGTAATTTTCTCTCTCTGAGATTCCATAGAATATCATGATGAATGAAGAAGAAAGGTTGACTACCAGTACTGCAGATTTGAAACACATGGTTTCTTATATCAGTCACTTGAAAGAAAACATTTATATGAGCACATAATTCAAAATTCTTCACTTAATTGAGCATTGGCTTGTATGAATGAAGAATGAATGATACATCCGCATCCTGAAGTAACTATATCAGGGCAAATAGTGTATATGGTACTTTTAGTACAAATGATCTTATGTGTCCAATCAGGTATGTGAAACAGAAGCTGAACGTAAGATGATGTCTCAGCTGCAGGTTTAGTAGCTCCACTGTACTTGATACTTGAGTGTGTAGGACATTTTTTAAACTAGACGCATATAAAGATGTCGTAAGGTTTACAAGTCTACAAAAGG
>VXAV01008539.1:165827-178719 GCA_013399715.1 Alectura lathami
AGAAATGCTTAATTTTAATATGGCATGTGAAAAGCTGAAAGATGAATTTAAAACATGCATCCATACTTTGACTTCAAAAGCATGTGTCATATCAAGAAGATGACACTTTATGAGACTAAGCTGTTAGAAACATGTGAGAGAGTCTGGTTATGTTCTGTAGAAGTCCATTAGGATGGCATCCTCTTCTTTGGCCATGGGGAAGCCGGAGAATAGCTGTGCACTGTAACTGTGTGGATTTCTTGTCCTTACACTGACAGTGTTTCCCCATACTGATATCTTGAAATTGGAAGTTGTAGAAGAATTCCCTGCATTCCAGGTGACTTTGGTGTCCTTCCTGGACTTCCCAGCTCCATGGAAAATTACTGTTTGTGAGTTCATACTTGATTTCCTCCGAAAAAGTTACTCACAGTAGAGAACCTCTATCATGATAAAACTGTTGAAAATTGTATTTTAGTGGCAGTTTCTTTATAGAAGGCATCGCTATGGATTCTTTCTTTCAAGACATCAGCATAATATGTGGGAGAAAACTTCTCTGAATGCTTATATATTCTGAATATCAGATTTTAAATCGTTTTATTAGCTTCACATTTTTGTCTCATGCATTTTGTTGTTACATTAACATGCAATGATGTGGCCATGTATGGAACTCCCATTTATATTGATACTATTTTTCATTTGTAATAATTAATCTCACGGAAGTTAAAGACTGCATTGTCCTTTTTTGAGGAGTGCATTTACGTCTTTTGCACTAACATCACAGTGATTATGTCAGCACTATAAAACAAGGCCATCTTGAAGATTGATTTAACTTAAGAGGATATAGTGTATATTGGTGACAGATAATGGAGGTTTGTGTAAATTTGCAAATGATGCAACAAGAAAGACTACAGAAAACACATCTTCTTTTGTTCTCTCTAGTTCTGATATGGAATGCCTTTGCAAATGGAAAATTTGTGATCGCAAATAAATGATCGTGGGGCTCATTTGTTGGTAGTGAAGGTTATGTATTTCAGTACAGTAGTTGCTATGGAATTCTTTTGTATTCAGATAGCTTTATTGTCATCAGCGCACTTTCATTTTGTGAAAAAAAGTAGGTACTGTAAACTATGTACCATTAGATATGCTTTTGAGCTAATAAGAAAATATGAAAAAAATGAGGTAAATACTGTTCTATGTAAACAAAACATCATACCTGTTTGATATTGGAAGCATATGCTCAAGATGATGTTTCTGTTATGGAGGATACATTATCATAACAATAGGCAATTGAAAGTTTGACATTTTCTAAAATACACATTTGTATGTGTGTTTGCACAGCTGGTTCTAAACATGCTGCATTTGTTAAAGAGAATTCAGAGCTTAGCACAAGTTCTGATATAGTTACCCATATTGTTTCTGCATAGTGAAAAATTTCACCTTTCTACTGAATTCCTGACATCTTACATTAATGAAAGTGCTATAACACAGAACATTGGAAATATTAGTATTGAAAAGAGAAATTGTCAGTAAGAATTGCATCATTAATGAAATAATTTGATTTAATTAATCTGAAAAAGAAGACTGAGTAATGGTATTACAAGCTTTTTCAAAATGTTCTTTGAAGGGGGGTAGTATTCCTTTGTTATCTGTGTTGATGCAAAATGATGCAAGCGACAGTATGCTTCAGTTGCATGAAAGATGATTTCATAGAATCATAGAATGGTTTGAGCTGGAAGGGACCTTAAAGATCATCCTTTTTGAATGGTTCTCCTTTTTGGCAGAAAGGCTAGATAATATTAATTAAAAATTTGCATTTTTCTATTTTGACCTCATCTTAACTGACTCAAGTAAATTATCTCAAACATGATAAAGCAAAACATTGCCATATGATATGTCAGTTACAAAGGTGTAGAGACAGCATTGTCAGTATATAAGAAATGAGCTAAAATAATCTGAAAATCTGAGTTAATCATAGAAAATCTCAATCCTAACTGCATCCATTCCCATCTTGAGGACTACAAGTTGCAGAAGATAGCCTTTTTGTGTTACGGAAGAACAACTAGATAGACTAGATCAAAGTCAGGCCTGATTTAAGACAGTGTACCAGGGAAATGATGGAATACAGTTTTGAGGAGGTTGAATATGAACAATTTTTAGTAATAGTAGAGGGCAGCACTCTAATCTCTTAGTAAATTAAATTAATTTACATCTTTAAATTATTCGTCACTTAATAAAAGACTTTAAAACTTTCCTTTGTTAAGTAGCTCAAGCTGTAGATTTACTCCTTTCCAATGCAGCAATTTTGAGGAGAGAATTATGAAATACATTAAAAACCTCTTTTTCACTGAAAGAAGAAAACTGGAGTTTTTCAGCTTAATTTGATGACCTTCACTTCTCTGTTTTTCTTAGTTTTTACTTATTAAGCAATATAGAGTGTAGGCAATGTAAATGATTTCTTTATTCTAAAAATGTTGTAATTAAAATATTTCAGACAGATTAGTCTCTGTTCTTACCCTATTAATGGTTTAATGCAATGAATTGCTTTCACTGCCAGTAGGCATATTTTCAATACTTATTAAATCCACCAGTTGTTCTAAAATTCTGTCCTTTGCTGGAAATAGATTTGTGAATTTATTAATCCATTTTTTAAAAAATTCCACTTTGGTATTTTACTAGTTTTGAAAAAATATATATATTGCTGCATCACGTGAGATGTCTAGAACTTGTTTTTTGTAAAAAAAAATGCTGTGCATTAATATTATGTAGTTGCGTATAGCTGGACTGATGGTAGCCATTGACAGCCTTGTTGTGTACTGCTGAGCTAGTCACCATTGATCCTTGCAGTCTCAGTGGAGAGATAAATAGGCATTTGTAGATTGTAGTTTCTCTAGCAGGAGACTTTAGACATGAGTTTAAGCAGGACATGAATTGTATGCTGATCTCTATCAATTATATTGACAAGTTTGATGATTGCAAACGTACTTTAGGGTGACTGTAGTCAACATGGGAATTTACATTCTGTCATAAGATTGTTATTCTTTGGCTTTCATGACTCTTTTCTGGTGCTTCGAAATGCTGTGGAATACATATGCTTCAAACTGCTCTGTTCTATTACTGTGAAAGATTCAACAAACTTTTTTTTATGTTGTTTTTGTGAATGTTAGAGATATATTTCTAAGCTTCTTTGTCTTTTAGGACACTTTATAAGTGACAATTTTCATGTAATGGCTATGTATTTAAACTTTGTTCACATCCCATGCATTAATATAAACACTCTGCTATGTTAGTTCTGACATACCCATTAAAGCCTTTTTCCAGTTTTTACTTTAGTGTTAAATTGTTCTAATTTTTAACAATACTTCTAGGTTTGATTTACAAAATGTGATTGGCTGTGCATCCATGTTCTTTCTTCCATGTTCAGACATCTACTGCCTTTCAGCAACTGTTCAACAGTCTTAAAATCCAGCTTGACTTTTGTTGTAGAAAGACTAAACAAATTGGTCTGTGAAAATAATGAGCTATAACTTATTTTCGAAACTTGATACTTGAAAAGGAGGCTGGTGCTCAGCAAATGTCAACATTGATTAAAAACTTTCTTAGTTGTGTTTTAAGAAACCTACATATGTTCTTTTCTACATAGCAGATAGAAAGTGGATTCCCATCTGTTTCTGTTTGTCATGGCCAAATGTACAAAAATCTGTTTGAACTGATGATACTTGCTCATCCGAACTAAAATGAGTGAAACATTCCATTTATGAATTACAAGGTATAAAATGATATCTTTTCCCAGTGTTGTTCAGGATACATATTGCAAAGTACAGTTGGTAGGTGTTATAGGGCTGTCCATCCGCTTGTATGCATTTTATTAGGGAAATTGTTGTCAAGCAAAAATTGTTAGTTAAATTATTTTTGGTAATAACAAATGGGTATGTTTCATTTCTGGTTCATCTCACAGCAGTAGTGATTAGCATGAAAGTAACTGCATGAGCCCAATAATCTTCAACTCAGGCATTTTAGGAGAGGGAGGATAATGACTTTGGCACTTGCTTTTTATTTATAATGCTTTGAAAGCACATGTGTAAAAGCTGCCTGGCACATAGTTGTTTAGAAGTTTGTTACCCTACCTAATGAATTGGGGAGTTTCCTAAGTGATATATTAGGACCACAAAACTGTTACTGTTTTTTATGGTACATTCAACCTACTATTTTTTTTTTTAATTCTTTCCCCCCCCTGATCCTACTGTTTTTCAAAAATTATTTCCACATTTTCCTTTCGGAGACTTGTGTGTGCTAGCACGTTTACTGAAAAATTTCCAACCAGTGGTGTTGCTGACTCAACTGTTGCCTGGTAAGAATAGTGAAAGCTGTAGCATACACAAGGTACTGAAAGCTCTTGGCAACTTTGCCTTTTTGATTTCTAAATCTTCTATATGCGAAGTTAACACAATAGAGAATTGCCCTTGTCATTGATTACATCACTGCATCTTCTAGTGGGTACAAACTGGTAGTAGTAAGAGTCTGAAAATTCTATGATAAAATATTAGTGTAAAAATAGCATAGGAGTTTTCTGCAAAGCTGCTAGAGCATGCTGATTATCTTTCTGTTGCCTGTGTCATGGTTGCCAAGCAGGACTGGATGGATATGACTTCTTTAATAGATTTCAACAATGCTTTGGTCAACAGTGCTTAACTGGTTAGGGAGATGATTGAAGAGTCAAGTGAGGTAGTGCCTGTCAAAGCATGAGCTGAGTTGAATAAGTATTCTATTATGTTTTTAAAAAATACAAAATAAAAACACAATGATGATAGTAGGTTTTTTAAAAAGCGTTCTGTAAGACAAGAAGCTGTAAAAGCCCTGTTCTCTGCCTAATATGAAGCCTCCACTTGGAGGCTTCACAATTTTCACAGATTGAATGCTCATCAGAAAACTGTTGATTCTACAAAAAATGGAAAGAAAAGTAACCTTTTATATTCTAGCTTTTTAGGACTTAGAAATTATTTTGGTTGTGTGAAACCACAACTGGAACCCACACAGATTGATTCTTAAGCATAAAAAAGGGCAAGTCCATTTTAGATGTAGATATTTTATAAATTTAAAGGAAAGAATCCAACTAGTCAAAAAAGAGAAAAAAGTAAACTAAGACCAAAGCATTCCATAATGGAAAAACAACAGTGTTAAACACAGAGTTAATGCAAATGTCCAAATTTCCTAGCAATATTTATTTGGCCGTACTGTATAACATTTGAGTCATGGATTAAGACTGAGATTTATTCACACTAAATCCTTTCAGCTGGAGGCAGTTTTGTACAGACTTTACTACTGCGTGTATCAGTGTAAAATATGTCTGTACGGTATCTTTTACCTGCATTAAATCTATATAATAATGTACATGAAGTAAGCACTAGGACAATACGTTTTTGAAAAGCCATCCAAAAAACTGCTTTTCCTTTTGCAGGATGTAATAGTAAACTGTCAATTGCAGTTTTGGAAAGGGTTTTTTTTTTTTTCTTTTTTTTTTTTATTTTTTTCACTTTCTTAGAAGTTGAAAGATTGTGGATCTGACTAAGAATTTTAACACAGAATATACCACACTTACAATTTTTTTTTTAATGCATAAATTCACTTTTTCACAATATTAGATGTGAGGAGAGGCAGCACATTGGCCTCATCAAATAATCACAGAATGGCTTGGGTTGGAAGGGACCTTAAAGCCCACCCAGTTCCAACCTCCTACTGTGGGTTGCCACCCACTGGATCAGGCTGCCCAGAGCCCATCCAGCCTGACCTTGAACACCTCCAGGCATGGGGCATCCCTAGTTTCTCTGGTCAGCCTGTGCCAGGGCCTCTGAGTACAGAATTTCCTCCTCACCTCTGGTCTAAGTCTAGCCTCATTCTGATGTGATTCGTTTTGCTGTTCTCTTATTCATGGTGGTGGGTTAGCCTCAACTGAGGGCCACACGCTCAGCCAACCAACCACTTACACCCCCTCTTCAGAGACGTAACAGGAGAAAATAAGTTCAGAGACCTTTTGGGTTGAGAGAGAGACAGGGAGAGAGCTTACCAATTACTTTTTTGGACAAACCAGATGCAGCTTTGGGAAAAATAATTGTATTGCCTATTAAGATAGACTCAGTGAGAAAGAATAAAACAACACCTTTCCTCCCTGCTCTTCCAGGCTCAGCTTCACTCTTCTCTCCTGACTTAAGGGCCTGGGACATCTCCTGTAGAGACTTGGGGTTCTTCAGCCTGGAGAGGCGGAGACTAAGAGGGGATCTAATCGATTTATATAAATATCAGAAATGTGGGAGCTGAATGGACAAGCCCAGGCTCTTTTTAGTGGTGCCCAGGGACAGGACGAGGGGCAATAGGCAAAAACTGGAACACAGGAGGTTCCATACAAATCTAAGAAAAAAAGTCTTTACTGTGAGGGAATCAGAGCACTGGAATAGTGCTCTGCCCAGAGAGGCTGTGCAGACTCCTTCTCTGGAGGTATTCAAGACCCGCCTGGATGCCTTCTTGTGTTACCTGCTGTAGGGAACCTGTTTTTGCAGGGGGGTTGGACTGGGTGATCTCCTGAGGCTCCCTTCCAACCTCTACAGTTCTGTGATTCTGTGACTCCTCGTCCTTCTGTCCTCTGCATGACACAGGATGGTTAGAGGTGTATGGTCAGTACACAGGGGTGTTTTCTCTGCTGCTCCATCCCTCTCTACTGTTCCCTTGCATGGGCTTTCCTCACAGGCCTCAGCTCCTTCAGGAAACATCCACCTGCTCTTCTGCAGTCTCCGCTGCATGCATTCCCCGAGGCACTCACCTGTCTGTGGCCAGCCTTGGGCAGCCCTACAGAGGCCCCCCTGCCGGTGCCCGGGCACCTGCACTCACTACTGACATTTATACTGTTTAAATGGCGTTCAGTCTCTGCCTTTGTTCTACTTTTAATCTTAAAACAAAGGTTCTTCATCTAGGTATTGCTGTTAAGGAATTATATTTTTTTATGGTGGTAACTTAGTGGTATACATCCAGTTGCTGTAGTGCTTCAGAATCCCTGCATCTGCAATTTGGACTTTTGCTGTATTGTGCTGCTGGTGAAGCTTAGATAAGCTTGAACCCTTGGAGAATTCACTGTTATTTGAATCATAGCAGCTTTGCTAATCTCTCCACTATATTTCATTTTGGAATGTGTCTTTTTTTTTTTTTTTTTAATGCCTCAGTCACATTTACATTTAAAAATGTTATATTACAGCTATGTCCCTTTTGGCTTTGGGTCTTATACTGGGGATTCGAGATACATCTTTCCTTCTATAGGGACAAGTGCAATGTAACTGCAAATGTCTGGTTCAAATAACAGTATTCGGGTACAGGATATTCTGGGGGAAAAAACATTGCAGCTTTATGCACAGATTTGATCTGTAGTGAGGTTCAAGGTGAAGCGTGCATTAAATTTGACCGACATTGGCTTCTAGTGTGTCTGAATCACAAAATGAAAGTTAATTATAGCCTCTGCTAGCACATGTGCTTATTTAAGTGATGGTGTTTTTCTTGTAATGGGAGCACTTGTTTTCTGCTAACGGTGGATATCTGTGGTGGTTTCTAACTGGTGTTAAATCCTGATGTATGGTATCTCTTCATTATACATTTTAATCTGCCCTTATGCATGAAGGCTAATACAGGCATGTTAACATAAGCTGCAATGGCACTTTATTTTCATGTGTGGTGACATGAATTTTCTGTTTTATGTTAAAATCTTTTATATGAAAGTGATGTTTTGTTTGTAAGTACAGTGTTAAGCAAAGCGTTTTGTAAATTATTTCCGAGTGAGCTGTTTTCAGACTCAGTGCTAAGGGAAGAAATAGTAACTTTTTATTTTTATCTTACTTCTATTTTTCCTTTCTAATGTTTTCTCTTTTCTTAATCTGTCTGCTTTGACTTTCAAAATCAGTTTGCACTTGAAAAAAAGAAAAAAAGAATGCTGCACATAAAATTGCTGTTAGAGGTGTCCCCATGCCACATGAAAAAAATGTCAAATATAATTTTTCTATATATTCAGCTGCTACACATTGTTTAAGGGAGTCTAGGATTTCCGTGTAAGACATCTCTGATCAGATGTAGGAGATGCTTGGATTCAGACCCAATTTCTTTTGGAAAGAGATGCAGTGAATTGTTGTGTGTGAGAAGTCTGATTTATCATAGTTGTTTATTTTCCAGAAACCCATTAAACAAATTTTGCAAAACTGGAGACTTAAAATATAAGTGCTATATACAGAGATTATAGCTGGAGGAAAGGCATGTGTTTTTTTTCACACCTACAGCTCCCAGCTTTGGTTCTCAGTTTTTCCCAGAGCACTTACAGCAAACTTCTGATTCAACTGATTGCAAGAAATGGCTCTATGGGCCTTGCGTCCTTATCGCAGGAATGCAGAATACATTCAATACATCCCTGTTGTTCTCAGCATGCATATATAACTGTGGCTAAAATGGTACTGCTTCAGAGTTGTGTTGATGGAAGTCCTTCTATGCTGGAATAAATTTGCTCAGGCTAGTCCAGCTGTCAGAGAGGACTGCAAGTTGCCTACAAGTCTGTGCAAGCTCTCTACTGGTAGCTGGGCTATCTTGGGCTGTCTTTACCACAGCATAGCACTGAGGTATGCAGTAGTTTCATAATGTGTCTTTTTGCTAAATTTTGCTATGTTACTACTCTCTCTGCCACAGTTACATTCTCTTACCCTGTATGGTTTCTTTCCATTTATATACAGCGTAGCTCCTGTCTGAATAGCGCATGCATCTGCTGTGCTGTGCCAGCATGCTTGCTGTAGGTCAAAAGTACAGCATGCCAGACAGCCAGTCACCAGCTCCCACAGCTCTTTCAGATTTTTGCGATGGTAGGGGTGTAATGCCATCAGAAGTTAGCACATAATGAGTCACTGGATTATCCTCTCCTTGGAGGGATCCTGTGTCTAAGTGTGGGTGCTATGAGGGATAGCTCTTCTGAGACACTGTCTTTCTCCATTCTGTACCGCTTTTTTTTTTTTTTTTTCTGCTTCTGTTGCTGTGAATAATCATGAAGTCTAATGAGGAATAAGAAAGCTGCTGTGGTTTAATATTGATGGACCTCTCAGTACCACACAGCTGCTCTCTCACTGCCCCTCTGAGGGGCAGGGTCTGGGGATAAAATGAGATAGAGGGGGAAAAAAAAACTTGCAGATTTGACACAGGAAACAGTTTAATGAGAGAAAAAGCCAAGACTGTGCAAAGGAAAAGGAGAAAAAAATCTCCAGTCCCCATTAGCGAGTGATGCTTGGCCACTTCCTGGGCCTCAATATGCATTGCTGTTGCCAGGGAAGACAATTCTGTAACAAAAGTACCCCCCTCTCCTTCTTCCCTGCCAGCAATTTTACTGAGCACATCATACAGCATGCTGTATCCCTTTGGTGACTTGGGGTCGGCTGTTCCCCACCTCCTGCCCACCGCAGCCTACTGCCCTCTGAGGGGGCCTGGAGAGCCAGCCTGGGTGCTGTGCCAGCGCTGCTCGGCCATAGACAAAACATTGGTGTGGTATCAACACTGTTCTAGCTACAGGTGCAAAGCATAGCACTGTATGGGCTGCTGTGGGGAAAGTTAACTCCATCCCAGCCACAACTGGTGCAAAAGCTTAATCTTGTCAGAGGAAATTACATATTTCTTTGCTCTGTAGTTAACTGTAACTTCACTGAAATGCAGGTTCATTAATACATTTAGATAGTTGAAATTTCCTTATATTCTACATTTATAGGGTTTAAATTAGTGTAGGAGAAATCCTTAGTCCTGCAGTTTAGAGGTCAAGAGAAGTTTTCTTGACTACACTATTTTTTTTTCTTTTTTTTTTTTTTTTTTTTTTTTTTTTTTTTTGGTGGTCTTACACTTCAGCAGCAGCAGGGAAAAAGTATTTCCTGATTCCTAGTCCTAGAGGAACATGCAGCCCTAGGTTCATGGATTTATTCAACAGATTATTGGATTTTACCTCTGAATTCAACCAATTTCTTTAATATACTCTCTTGCTAACCAGTGAAAATTTTAAAAATGAATGCAAGTCAGAAATAGTCTCAAAATTCACTGCCCATGATCACTGATGGGGAAAATTTACTGGCTGTTAAATTTTGGTAAAGTTAACATCTTTCTGTATTTTTATTGTTTTCAGTTTTTATTATTATTATTTTTTTAATGTTTCAGAGGATCATAGAATACTCCAGCCTCCTGTCTTCACTTTTAGGCTGTCTGAATGGGGAAACAAGACTCTCCTTGTCTCCAGTCTGAGCCTTCTGTGCTTGAATTTATTCCCACTGTCTCTCACTGTCTTGTCATCTATCACTCTGGCTCTGTTTTCTTGGTAACCTCACAGGTAGTGGAGGGTTACTGTTCCCCTCTGAAACTGTCTTAGCCATTCTCTAGGCTGAATAAGCCTATCTCACTGAGACCCCTTGTGCTTTTGTCCCTGGCCATCTTGATGGCTTTATACTGAACTCAGTATGTATGCAGTATCTTGGTGTGGCCTAGTGACTGCTGAGCAGAAGGTGATAGACTTCTCTTAACCTGATGTCTTGATTTTGTAAAACTCAAGATGCTTCTGGCCTTTCTTGGTGCAATGACACATGGCTGTGCTGTGCTCTGATTGCTTCCTGTAAGGGCCCATAATGTTCTCTCTCTTGAGCTTTTCCCCAGCCTGTCCACCCTCAACTTGTATTGTTGCCAAGGGCTTTCCCTTCCCAGGAACAGGATTCTGCGTTTGTGAGGACAGACTGAATTTTGTTAGATTCCTGTCAAGCCCACTCGTTTTGCTTGTCCAGACCTTTCTAAACATCATCCCTGACTTCGAGCATATTGGCTGATCCATCAATTTGATGTCACCTGTAAACTTGACAGAGTACTACATTCCAGGTTGCTGATAGAAATATTTGACAGATTCCAGTATAGACCCCTGCAGTACTCCACTTGTTACCAGTCTCCAGGTAGAATACAGCCCACTAACCACAACTTTTCTAGCCTGTCCTTCCAGCGAGTTTTTACCTACCCAGTTATCCACTCACCCAGACTGTAAGATTCTGACTGGGATGCAAGAGTATTGTGGGAAACAATGCCAAAATTGTTGCTAGCATTGAGGTAAACTACTAACAACCAAAATCTGGACATTTTGTCACAGAATGTGATCGTTCTTGTCAGGTGCCATTCACCTTTGGTGCACAGAAATGTATTCCAAGATGACTTGGGATTTTTGTTTGTTTGTTTGTTTTTCCTGAGACCTAAGAAGGGCATTTTGCCTAGAGTTTCCAGATCACCCTTTTGGCCTTCTTTTGAATGTATGTGCAGTGTTTGCATTTCTCCACTCATGAGTCCTTTCCCCTGTCATCTTCACAGCCTTTCAAAGATTAAATAGAGAGCAGTCTGACTATGATGTTGGCCAGGTGTTCAGATGCAGTCCATCAGGACTGGATGGAGCTGTATGGCTTGAGTTTTGGTGAGCAGTTCATGACTTGGTTCACACCCACAGCTAGGAGTAACCACAGAAGATGGAAGAACCTTGTAAAGTCTGCAGTAAAGAAAACACTTCAGTCTTGTTTTTGTCTCTGATCACTAAATCACCTTCCCAAGGCGCACACTTTACTTTCTCAGGCTTTTATTACTAAAATGGTTTTAGAAGCTCTTCGTATCGCCCTTTGGCATACCTTGTAAATATCAACTCTAGCTTTGGCTTTCCTAACACGATCCCTACTTGCCTGAAGTTCCCCTTTTGTTGTCTTGTCCTGCCTACAACTGCCGTGTGCTCTGTTTCTGCATTGGAGCTCAGACTTGAGTTTAGCCAAGCCAGCTAATGCTACATTTAAACATTCTGGTTTTCCTGACTGTCAGAATGAACAACCCATGCACTTTGAGGAGATTGTCCTTAAACACGTGCTAGCTTTCCTGAGCTACTTGGTTCTTCAGAGCTACCTTGTTTGGAATCCCATTTACCAGTTCCATCAGTGAGCTGACATCTACTCTCCTGAAGTCTGGGAGCTATACTGTGCAGTTTTTCTTCCTTGCTTATTGTGACGGGAAGTCCACAACAAGGCAGTTAGGCAAAAAAAGATAATTTCTTTTAACAAAGACTTTAAGTGCAAAGTAGAACTTTTATCATACTCTGCTACTGTCAGTAGAAATACTAAATGCTTGCTCCCTGGGATACCAAAATATTTATTTGGCTAGTAAAGTATGTCTGTAGAGTCATCTCTTCTGTGATTTTTTTCCCTACATAATATTTTCCACTGATCAGTGCAGGTAGGTCTGTTAATAGATTCTTTCCAGTAATGACAAAGAAAGTGATGGTCTTAAGGATGGAGTTCTGATGATGGAGCTTCATTGCATGCATTTGAGATAGTAATGAGACCGCTGTTTCCTGTACTATAGATGTTGCTAAACGCTCAAGACATCCTACTAAAAGGTCATTCTTTCAGAGTGAAGTGATTGGTGCTGTTTTGGGAGCATATGGCTTAAAACTGGGGTAGTAAACCATGCATTGTACCATTTTATAGTTTACCAATCTGTGTGTTACCTGTTGAACCCTAACAGTTCAGTAAGTGTTGCTATGCCCTTATAAGACTAGATAAGAGGAATATAAGGTTAGTAATATATAGCAGTTCAGACAAATACTGCATGTTAATTACCCTACCTCTATTTACTGCCATATTTTATAGTCTGCATCCAAGCTATGTCATTGTTGTACACTGACTGATATTGAAAAATGACATTTTTCCTAATCTGAGCAGGTGATGAACTTTTATTAGACATTCGGTAGTATCAGTTTGTGTTACCATATTACAGGTAATAGATCTACAAATACCCTCAGGAGTGATATAAAAAAAATTACTGTATTCTGTTAGCAGCACTGTTCACTTTCACTGCGTAA
>VXAV01008540.1:11322-22247 GCA_013399715.1 Alectura lathami
ACTTTTATTTGCTCAGGTTTTGCTTCATCACTTACTTGTGGAAGAATACATATTTCAGCTTGGGAACAGGGTATTCATTTTGGTTTTAATTCTGTCATTTTGAGGCTACCTTCTGATGGATCCATTTTCAAATGTTCTTCTAAATGATTAATCTGGGGTCACATGCCAGCAGGACTTACACCTGCATCGGCTTCTGATAGAGGCTATTCTAACATTTTCAGGACAGAAACATATTTCCTGTCATTGCTCTGATGATCGATGCTCCATACTGCCTATTCTCACCAGTTCCAACTATGGGGTACTTTAAAAATAATTACTGATAACAGCTAAAAACATACAAATAAAGGGAACCCACTTCACCAGTGCAAATAGCTTAGGAAACCTGACAAAAAACCCACACTGTCTCAGAGCTGATAGGATGTTCTCCTTTGAACTAGCAGCTGATGCCTCCAAATCATGTTCCTCCTCAGACTAATGTTGTTACAGAAAGGCTTATGGGTCCCATTTGCCTCTGTTCCTCAGGCAGAGTAGCAATGACCTTTGGCAAAGGAGCAGGCTGACGGGTTGTGGGCAATAACTCCAGGGTGTACATGAGGCAAGTAAATCTGCCCAGTTTAATTAGCTCAACGCTTGCTCATAGTTTCAGTGTAGACCCAAAACAAGATAAACCCAATTAGCCTGTTTTAGTCAGTGCAAGGAACTTAATTTTGTTATTCTGCTATCTACACAGGCAGGCAGATATTAGATAGATAGATAGATAGATAGATAGATAGATAGATAGATGGAAAGAAAGAACAGCCTGAAGTCTTTCTAGTGATAAATGTATTTATTTTACTGTATTTATATGGGATAATCTTCTTGGCTGAAAAATGCCCTCAAAAGGAGTCCCCGCGGCGTCAGTTTGCACAAACAAAAGAAAAGCAGCAACAAATAAATAATTCCATCTTGCATGCTGCATGGGACGTGAAACACAAGGCAAGCATTTTGCCCCTGGAATGTTTCCAGCAAAATCTTACCAGAGGCAGTTTTGAAGGAGATGCTCCATGTTTGTTCGGGGATCTGTGTGTACATGCCATTATTCTGAAGGGAAAAGAAATGCATTTGTGAAGCTGCATCATGAAACGCCAAGAAGTTGGTGTAAGATCAGTTCCAGAGTCATGTGCTTGGGTTCATTTATTTGCTAAATCTGAGGAACCTTTATTTTTTAAGGTTATGTTTATTTGGATGAGAACAGATATGGAGGGTAGGGAAAAATGAAGGATAGGAAAAAATTAAGCCCTTTTTCTGTGGAATTTCTTTCGATGCATTTACACAGAACAGCCTTTGTGGGGTGAAAAAAAAAAGTTTTGGAAAAAATCCCAGCAGAAGATTAGGGGCAAGGGAAGGGTCACACTTTCCTGAATCATCTATTATAATCAGAGACAAGATACTGATGGAGCTGAAGCTTGTCATGTTTTTGTCTGCCCTCTTTTATACCCCTGTCACAAGAGTAATTTAAGTTTCTGTCCAAAGATATCTTTTCCAGCTTTTGCCTTCTCTCTATTATCCAACAGGGCCTGAAACAAGATAGTCAGCAAGGAGACGCTGACTTGAAACACAGGCAGAAGCCAATTGGCAGAAGACATTTTAGACCCCCTAGGATATCCTCAGCATCCTCATGGACCTGCTAGATATGCTTCCTTTTGCTTAGACCCACTGTGTTTTGTCCCACACTAAGCTTAGTCCCCCCTACACTGTGGGTGTTGTGTTTTTACTACCAGAAATTCAGGTGCATGGAAAACAAGGATCCTCCCAGCCTGATGTCCCAGCCATTCCCTGGCCTTTCTGGTGTTCTGCTATCTTCCCATTCATCTTCTGTATCTAGAGGAGACTGGGAACATCTACTCCCCACTAGCTCCAAGCAGTGACACTGGAGATGTCTGTGCTGTATGATCTCAGTTGTCCCAGCACCATGCTCTAGACCTTATTTCTACTGCATCCCAAATCCACTGGCAAGTTGCCTCCACACAAAACTGTTCACACAGCAGCCTTGAGGAGACAGGACCAAGGCAGGGCTGTGCTTGCGGACACCTGCGTACAAATACAGCCACTGGGTCAGAGGAGCATCATCTACCCAAAGATGCAGGTAATTGGATGGAGCCCACCTTTCCATTTCGTATTTCACTACGTTTCCACAGGCACAGGTTCAGAGCTGTCCAGTGCCAGGAAGCAAGAGTGAATACCCTGGGCCACCTGGCATTCTAGGAGATGAGCTAATTAATTTGTCTCACCATTAGATAAACTTTCATCAGATTCTTCATCATCTTGTTCAAACACAAGGCTGGTGCATCTCCTTTTTAACACATTATTCATTCTACTCCTTTCCCTTTTAAAATTCCTGACCAGTGCTCAAACACCAGCAGTCAGTGTCATTGTCAGATGTGTCATTTAGGTCCCAATAAATCATGATTAGTGCCAGCATTGTTTAGAAGTACAGTTATTAACAGAGTGCTTCAATGGAAACGCAGAGAAGCAGCCAAACCGGGGTGATGGGTGAGCTGGCATCATCCCCTTTTTGCCAACAGAGACTCGCTCCACAACTTGCAATGCTCAGTGGCTCTGAACACCTGCCAAGGAGAATATGCCTGGTAAAGGCAAACCCCTGCACTGGCCTATAGTAAGCTAAGCCTGCCTAGGGAGATAGGCAGTGTCCTAAGAAAAGATATAAAAAATGGGACAGCAAGGCAGTGCCATACCCAACTGCCTTTCATTAGCAGCTGGCTCAGAGAGGTATTTCGACATCTCATGGCAGACGGAACCTTCTCACATCCCCATGTGGGAGCGCTCACTCCCCCGTGCATGTCAATGTTGTGGTGATGAGTCAAGGGAGGGCTGATGGATGGATGTTTGAATTAGCTGGGTAGCACACTCCGGTTAGCAAAGCACGTGGAGACCAAGTGTTTATTTTTCGTGTACAGCAGCATAAATCCCAAGCTCCTGTCCCTCCCCCAAAGGGGAACAGTCTGGCTCCCAGTGCACATCACCTGCCCCTATGCCAAGCCGGTTGGGTTTGCTGTCTATCCCAGTAGGCTGGCTGAGAACCCTCACGCAAGACATCTGGAGGGTGTCTGTGGAGAGGCAAAGGTTCTAACTGGGAAGACATGGCAGGGAAAGAGGGAAAAGGCAGCTGATTGTCTTGATGAGCACCCAGAAAGCTCACAGATCAGAAAGTAAAGATTGGCCTCTGAAGTGTAAGAATTTGCTTCTGTTTTTGCCATCATCAGACACTATGCTTGTGAGAATAAATCCTTGCAAGTTAAAACTGCCAGGGAATACAGTATCCTCCTCCACTCTTCTTTCCCTTGTCCCCTTGCTGATTAAAAGAAAGATGCCCCAAATCAAGCTCCCATCATCCTCCTTATATTTTGCCAGGTGAATTTCACCAAGACACCATCAGGGAGCCTGGACTTTCTCTGGCTTTTCTGCCTTTCCTTCCCAAAACTGCCTTTTCAAATTACCTCCTTTACAGAGAGTAACCCAAGGCAGACCAGTTCGAAGGAGCTTCCTTTAGGAGGTGTTTGCTTCACACCTGTGGAAGCATGCAGAAGATCACACAACAGCTTGTGTGTGGTCAGGGGCCTCACATGGGTGGCTGAGGAAAGGTGTGATTAGGGCAGTGGGAAATAAGCCTCCAATCTTCTATGAGCACATCTCAGAGAATGTGTGTGTGTGTTTTGGCAGCAGTGAAGAAGGATGGAGGGTAAGTCTTGCAGCTGCAGGTAGCAACCACGATGGTGAGATATTTCCCGTCTTGCTCTTCCCCGAATCCACCACTGTAAATAGCTTGGCTTACTTTCTCCTCCCCCACCCTTCTTTTTTATGCTTTCTAAGACTCTGCAACTTGCATGAAAACACGCAGCCTTAATTGGCACTGTCAATTCCAGCTGACAGATCTCCCATAAAACACACCCAGCAATAAAAAATGTAATCCCTTAACTCTCCCCCACAACGAATTTCAATTATAGTGAGACAAGGAAGACTCCAGTGTGTGGCTGTAGGCAGATTGCAATTTTCTGGATTTATAAAAAAAATTAGTAATCTTGCCAATACTTTGATGAGGACCGCTTTGTGCTAACAAAATGAAGTAGTATCCTCACTAGAAAATATTAAATCCTGCTGAGCTAGTGGGTAGGTTTTAAGGCTGCCCTAGGTGCTTCATCACGAAACCCAACCTGTTGTGATTTTCCAGCAAACATTCAACTCCTACCCACTCTCCAGATACTTGTGCTTCCAACAAACATTCCTGATAGTTTGCTTTCCTTCCCCTTTCTGGCACTGATTACTGTCACAGTCTTGGATTCCGTGTGCACTTTCTCTCTCCCACAGGTTCACAAAATCTTGCTGATGTTTGTGTAGAAAGGCCTGCACAGATGCAGACTGGAGAGAAGTGGTGGATGTGGGAAGGAACACCTCCCTCTACCCAGCCATCTCTACCTTTTGTTACAGCGGGGATCTTCAGTGACTGATTCAGCTTGGTGCTGTGCCCCAAGCCCTCAGTCCCTCCAGCAAGAGTCTTAGGTGAGAGTTAAGATGGAAACCCAAGCCATTGTCCTTACCTCTTGACCCCATGATATTCCAACCCTCCCAAGTCTCCTACTTCACATCCCAAATTCACCACAGGCATACATTTACCTTAAGTATAAATACTCCCTCATCTTGTGAATCTGGGTATTTGCAGGGTATTTTTGCCCCAGCACTTCTACACAGGAGTGAGGTGACTTTTGGGTAGTTTGCTAAGGAGTATCTGGGAAGGTTTGTCCCCTTTGTGTGCAATCACACCACCTCCTCTGCCCCCTCCCTGGCCACCAGCCACTGCTGCAGTACGGGGAAGTTGCAGAGAGGAGTGTTCACGGTGCTGTGACCACAGGCGGGGAGAAGGGGAGCAGGTCAAGGCTGGCTGAGGAAGGTGGAGTGATAACACAGCAGCTCCCTGGAGCCTTCCCAAGGGAAGCCACAACCAGATGAGCTGGTGCTGTTGCAGCAGGACCTCAGGGAGAGAATTAATGGGGACCCTTTGATCCTCATCTCCAAGGCAGGTGGAGCGAGACGGCCAGGTTTGCTCAGCAGGTGGGAGGTGGAGGAGGAAAGGGCAAGATTTATCCTGAAGGCTGGTGGCAGCAGAATCTCTACCTGAGGAGCAAGGCAGCAACTGAGGTGTGAGGGGAGAGACAGAGAGGCCACGGGAATTGTCCCAAATCTTTGGATTTGGGTTTTGTCATCAGCAGCTCCTGCAAGAAGAGTCAAAGGCCCTGCCAGCAGCAGAAGTGGGCCCTGAGGAGGCAGAGCCAATGAAAGCCGCTCACCAGAACCCAAAGCCAAGGCTTCAGACGCAATGTGGGCAGCAATTTTGGCAGCAAGAGCAAGCGAGATGCTCCTCCTGTTTCCCCACTGCCTTGCTTCTTGGGTGGCCATTTCCCCGGGGCAGAAGGGGAGCACAAAGCACCACATGATCAGGTGGGAGAGCAAGGGTCAGTTGGGGGACAGGAGGAAAGGGCAAGAAGGGCTGGGATAAGAAATCAGGATCTATCCCCACCACCCCCTCAGCTCCGTGCAGCTCACTGAGTGCCAGCTTCCTTCCCCTCCTCACTCCTCCTCCCATCACGGCCCCTCAGGGCTCAGCGCTCACCACCACCACTCTCCAGCCCTCTGTGCGGGCTGGGGCACGGGCCCAAGTCACAGGTTTGGGCCCACGAGGCTGAGCGCCTGCACGTGCTCCTTTGTGCAGAGCAGCGGCGAGGGGAGGGGAAGGTCAGCGCCAGCTTTTCCCAGGCTTTGCACTGCGCTTCTCCTCACGGGGAGCTCTGTGGGGAGGAGGAGAGGTAGGCAGCCAGGAACGCAGACTATGAGCGCAGGGGGAGGCGGAGGAGGTGGCTGCTCGGGACAGGGATGCTGGCTTGTGCTGTGGGGCTCGGTGGTGATAGAGCAGTGTGGGATGCCAGAGCCAGAGTGCCTGTGGGGGAAGATTGTACTGTCTGGCGCTGCTTGGATGTTCCCTCATCTTTGATAGAAACAACTGAATTTGTGAACTTGTTTCCCACAAGAAAGGCCCTCAGTGTTCACAGGGGAACAGATTAGGGATTGTCCTAAATCCTCACGGTGGCCAGGGCAGCGGGGAAAGCCAAGTACCAGATGATTTCCTCGGAATGCAACAAATCTCACACTGCGATAAGAACAACAATATCTTTCCCTTCACCCTCCCTCCGACCTCAGCCTCAGCACCTCGCAGGATATTCTCTCTGGACAAACGCTTTGCAGCAAGAGCAAACCAAAGGGAAAGCCTAATGAACACCAGGGGTGATGGATCTGGAGAGATGGGTGGAGGACAGTGGACTGAGCAGGGGAAGTGAGAGACACCTCTGTGCCCCCATTACTGCCCCTGCACACAGCTCCTCACTAGGCATGGTGAGATTGTGCTGGCTAGCTCTGGGCACTGGAGAAATCTCCAGGAAAAATACTGAGCTCTCTCTGCCTCAACATGCATCTCCTTCTCAGTCAGAGAACATGTCTAGGCTCCCTGCTCAGCCCCAGCCCATAAATTGGATGTCACATCCCTCTTCAACATCTGTGGAAATCCAGTGATCATGAAATCCAGCACAAGAAAGGCTTGGTGAATTTTTCTTTCCTCTTCTCTTCTCTTCTTCACTTCATCATTTTTCATCTCCGTCCTCTCTGTTCTTGAAAATGGTCAGTGTTGTATCTGTCACCAGACTGATATTCAAAGGCGAATGCAAAGCACTGCTAAGATACCTGCAGGGTGTCTGCAAACTGATGTAAACATCCCTACACAACATTACACTCAGTTCTCAGTTTGAAAGTTAGGCCTTGGCCCATGAAAGCTAGAAACATAACTTTAAAAAATGTAGGCTTTTTATTTATTTTTTTAAACATTATTTGGATATGATAGTTGCAGCTCATGCATGTTTAAAACCTTTTCTCTAGGTATGAAAGCTACACACGTCACCAGTAGGGCACCACAAGAGATGGTGATGCTGATTAAGTGGAGGAAACTCTTCTGTCCTAATTATTGCTCTGCAAATGAGTCAGCCAGGCCTGAAGGGTGTGTTTGTTAGAGGAACAGCCTGAACAACCTGAACTCCTCACTGCTGAAGGAAAGAAAAGACCTCCCTGGGGTTACCACGAGACATTCAAGCAGCCGTTCTCCTTGTGGTCTTTAATCCTTCCATCCTGGACAGTCTTATGTTTGCATCATCAGCCATGATGAGGCTTATTAATCCTCATCACATCATACAACAGCAGGCTGGTCCCTATGTTGAAAAACTTCTCAGTGTAAGGCAACAGAGTGCTGGACATCATGGGCAGGTGCAGCAGCATGAAGTAGTCATGAAAAATACAATGCAATGATCATCTTTTAACTCCCCAGTCTACAGGGGAGCTGGTGCACTGCACAGCCTGTGAGCCACACCAGAAGCAGCTGCATTTCAGCTGGAAGACAAAATTACATATGAAAGCAGTACACACAGTCCTCAGGGGTGAAACTCCTACTGACCATCATACAGCTCTTACAGTCCATGATTCCCAATAGCAGTGATGGAGGGTTTTAGATTTATTTGCCGTCATTCCATCATTTGCACTAAATGCCACGGTTCTTTGATAAACATTTCAGGCTTTTTTCCAAACAATTTTTCCATTCGGAGCTGATGAAAACAGGCTGTCAGCACTCCCAGTAGAAACACCCTGCTTGTGGCAACAGTCACTGTCTGGCCTAGTGGTCTTCCTGGAGAAAGTCCAAGTGGGAGGGCAGTCCTGAGGCTCCATTCCTAGCACTGATCAGGGCTGGAGGAAGGTGACCACTGTTTCAAGATGATGATGTTCTGGGACTTACAGGACAACACAGAGTGATTTTCCTGAGCCTGGAGGCTAGACTCACACCACCCTACCCAAAACTGAGGAGGATCATGGCAGCCCCCAGTGCTGAGGGAAAGGAACCATTTTCTCAGGGTGGAGCATGAGTTGTCCTCCAAGTGTTGGTGCTAGCTATATCTGCCTAGTGAGCTCTCTAGCATCTTCTTCCTCCCTCCCTTGCTAGTCTGCAGATAGATGCTGGCACCCTGGGGCACAGCACCCCAGATCACCACGGGCTCCCTCATGGGTTCTGTCCTCTGAATGCTCTCACTTCCAATTCTGTCATGCAGAGCTGAATGCAGATCTCTTTTCAATGTGAGAGAAATAGACCTAGAGCCAAATATTTCACCACTAGAGTCCATCTCTATCTACAGGATGCCATCAAATCTAGAGTTATGTTCAAATTCTGTTTTTAGAGACTACACAATACTAAGGTAGGGCACTTCGGACCTTCTGAGACCAAAACTGAAGCCAAAAGTGAGGCCACAAAACTGAAGTCCCTGAGAGGCAGCTACAGGCCTGCAAGTGTAACCCAGAACTGGAATTCTGCATGAGTTCTGCCCATAAAGGAGCCTACAGCATCTTTTGTCTGTGCCTCCAATATTTGTCCTTAGGAGTTGAGTTCACTGTGGCAATACTAAAAGGCAAATTGTAACCAAATCATAAAGCAGAAGGGAAAGGATGACAGTCTGTATATTGAGTTATGAGAGTTCAGCACCTTCTTTTTAGAGTATTTGTTAGGCTATTGTCCAAAGAGTCCTTCACTGTTTATGACACACCATAAATACCATCTGTCTCCCCCCTCCACCTCCCAAACAGTTAGCTGTTCTCTGCTGCAGTGCTGTTTGCAGGTCATCTTGATAACCTGCCCCACAGGAGGAAGTGACAAAAATAGATCTCTCGCTGAAAAACTCTCTTTATTTGCACTGAGCACTGATATTTTGCCACTACTGATGTAATCAAACACCTCGTTGATAGCGTGTGAAAAGTCTACAATAAAGACTCCCTTAATCTGGAAATCAGCACCTGGAAGTGTGCAATCAAGGATAGCTAAAGTGAGGGTAGAGCAGAGCCTGTATCCAATATGCTGAGGCACTATTCAAGACATCCAGCTTTGCTGAGGGCCAGTGACATCGATAGAAGATAGTTGCTCCATAGAGAGATACATACACAGCAGGTTTTTCCTGGCTATGCTCCCTTTTCTCATCTGGCTTATAGGTGAATTTTAGGTCCTTGGTTGGATCTCTGTTGCTCGGCAGAGGCTGCTAGATCTCCAGAAATGTCAGAAGCATCTGCAGTGTGTACTCAGATTAATTAGACAATGTATGAAGAGCTCTCCATGGATGATGTGAGCGTAATGCAGTCACAGAGGCATCTACAGAAGTCCTGAAGTTTCTGGGGAGCTCTTACTCTTGAGTATTGTACTCGAAACTACTTGAATTTGGTAGCTATTTTTAATCTCCCATTGTCAGCAAGGAATGCTCATTCACGCATGGCTCACAAGCATAGCTTTGATTCTTAAGCTGTATTTAGATAGATAGGAAAAAGTAGGCAGAGAATTCATAGGTAACAGCAGCTCCTATGTAGAAATTGGACACAGCCAGGCAGAAACAAGGTGCAAACGTTCAGTTCAAAGTGTGATTTATTCCTGAAGCAACCAAATTCTAGCTTATGATACAACCTCCAGTGCTAGAAATATTTCAGTGAGGATGAGGTTTTTTTTCCTAACTGGTACTCTGATTAAAACAGGGCTGATTTCATGGAAATCTACAGGCCTCAGTGTTGCAGACATCCCTTCCAGCTTTGTAATCAGTGAATCTAAGACCCTCTGAGAACATCTACCTGGGATCATATGAAAGGTCAGCAGTAGACAATTTAAGTATCCCTTTAAAGGAGATCTGCGCTTTAATGTTAACTAATCCCAGTGGACAGCTGACAAATGAGGCTATTTAAAGAACTATTTACTGTCATTATTGCTAATTGAAGAACAAATTGTTTTGAAAAAATCAGAATTATTTCACAACCGATCAGAGTTGAAAAATACAGAAAAGGTCAGATGACATATTGTGAACTAGTTTCCCTTCTGTGAAACTGTCTAATCAATGTGGCTTAATTACAGAACACAGTCCGCTCTGAGCAGAGACTGCAATGTAGAGAAATCTGTGGGTAATTTGGATAAAACAAAAAAATAACATCTCACAGAAATCCCTGATGTCCCCATATTGTTTGCATGGGGACTAAGTTGTTCCATACACGCAAGCCCTTGTTTAGATTGTTTGCTGCCATCCTCAAGAGAAGATATTGTGGTGGAAGGGGAAAATGAACTAACATACTCTAAACCATTCCTTAGCCTCTTAGCTTCATGTCACGGTAAGTAATGAGTTTGGTACTACATCATGGCAATGTTATGACAGAAAGCAAAGCCCTTCTGACCTCAAATTAATCCTGTCTTCTCTGAGAGCTTTGTTTCAGGCTTCACTGGGGACATGTGTGTGTAACTTTAGATGATATCTGAAGGCATTTCAGATGTTAGCCAAAAATGTGCTTTATATTTATGCTGCATTTTGTTGCTCTTTTCTATCCAAAATAATCAGAGGGAAGGAGGGGAAATCTCAGGTGGAAAATCCTTTGAGATCCCGTGATCCCCAGAGTAAAAAACTGAAAAACAATTATCAAAAATCTTACCACGGCGTGACTGGTATCCACTGAACTGTAGAGAGGTGTGTTCAGCATTGCGGTAGATGGAAAAGTTCCCATGCTGTTTCATGGCAGAAAAATCTCCTGCCCCCACCAGGTCTACAGCATAGCTTTGTCTGTTCAGTGTTAGCCAGTTTCTGTCAATCACCTTTCCCTTCCACCTACATTGTCTCTGTCCCTTGTCAGGATGCCTGAGACATTTGTCTATCATTTGGCCAGCAAGAAATTTATGCTTGGTTTATTATGGATTTTGCTCCAGCTAGTTTCAACTTTGAGTGAAGGTGGGAGAAGCAGGATGCTTAAGGGAGAGTTTCTTGGCACACCAC
>VXAV01008540.1:49481-78495 GCA_013399715.1 Alectura lathami
CAAATAGAGTTCATTCTCCATGACCAAAAGTTAGCTCCTCCGCTGTTACAAACGATAAAAATGGTAGTTTTGAAGCAAAGGCAGATCAGGGCAAGTCTTGCTTACCCTCTTTGGATTAGATACCATCTGTTCTTCTGTTAATAATCAGTTCCAAACATTCACATTTCACCAACTTTCCTTGGTTCCAGCCAGGAACCCTGCTAGCAATGATTCAGAGTTGCTCCCAAACCAATCACCAGCACCAACCTCAGTTCAGGCAGTGCTCTGAAGATCTGGATGGCTGATAAGAATCCGTGTTTCTCTTGGTTACCCTGCACTCACCACCCAGCTCTCACCATTCCCCAGCTCTGCCGGAATGCACAGCCAAGCCAAGACTGCTCTGATGCACTGGGCGTGCAGGAGGGCCAGCAGCGAGCCTGACAGCAACCATGGCTTCAAATTAACAAAACAAAACAAATGAAAAAAAGTTGAAAAACAAATTAAGAAAGACAACCAACTTCTGTATAAAACTGTTCCATCTGGGATTTCCTCTACAAATAAATATCTTAGCTAATGCCTTTTTTGGCACACAGACAACGCTGAACACGTTTGGAAGGCAGGTAAAATGTTCTTAGGGTTCCATAGCCCATTTTTTACATTTGCAGACAACTCCTTTCATATTTTGTCCCCCCATCCTTCCAAGGAGCTCCCTGTGAAGATCTACAAAGTTAACGCGTTATCCTCCTTGAAGTCCATTCTTAACGCTTCCTTTCTTTATAATGTGGAAGGCAATCTAAGCACTAGTTAGGTTTCTGAGATACGTGATCATTATGTTTCATTGTTCCCATTGTTCAGTATCCCAGCATACATGGTTCTGTTCCCCCTCTTTTTGTTTATGCAGTTCATAGGGCAAACTAATTTCGGTTTATGAAAGAATTTCATGAACACTGATGACTTTCAGGGAACCCAATTCATAACATTTGTTTTAAATGTGATGCATTTCTTCTCCTTCTCTGGTTCAAAGACAGAAAATCAATTCTGTGGAAAATGCGAGGTTTGGAAAATGTTTTTAAGAAATAAGATGGGGAAGACCGGATGAGGGAATAGTTACAAGTGATTCTTACCCCCCCCCCCTCACCCCCCCCCCCCGAAATGGCCTTTAAAAGGCATTTTTAAGTGTTGGCACTGGAGCTACAGGTCAGTGAAAGGCAACCTTTGGTCACCCACATCACTGATCAGAGATCTTCACAGCAGAGCTGTGTCACATGGATAAAGTGTGAAAGAAGGTGAACTCTGAAAGGGGACTCTGAACTCTCCTCCTACTGTATAACTTCAGGCCCATTCTGTCCAGGCTAATTAAAACCTGCTGGATCTAAACGTCTCTCAGAATCATTGTTTGAGTAATCAGAAGAAAGTGAAGGCTGTTGTGAGGTATTTGCAGCTGACAGTGATTTCATGAGCTGTTGTAAACATCTCTGCCACTTAAAGATCATGAAACATGTTGAGAATATATTGACCGTATACTGTCACGATCAGTGCCTTCTTAGTAGAAATGAAAATGCACTTAAGACCCCATGGCTGGCTGTGATAGATTGGTTTGCACCATAAAAAGTGAAATACTTTAATGAAAGCATGGTTTATGAGTCTAGCTGTTAGCCGTGGGGGTGTCATCACACTGTAACCTTCCAATTCTTGCCCTCTAGGATGGATCAAAGGCAGCTGGACCACTAATTTATTGCAAAGACAGGTGCTGAAGACAGCAGAGAAGAAGAAAGCAAGAAAGTATGAAAGAATGAGAGAGAAAGCAAAAAAGTAAGATGGAGAGATGGACAGACTTAACTACAAGACGCAATTTGCCTGGACTAAACTTGTTTGCACACCAGATGTCCGTATGGTTCAGGCTGACAGCACTGCAGAGGGTGGGAAGTTCAACACTGCCCGGAGCCAAACAGAAGAGAAATAAATAAAAACAAGACTGACTTTGCTGTTTATTTCCTCTCACCCCGCTTTACCAGTAAAAAACGTGTCTTTCCAATGAACATACCATACACTAACACTTTCCCTTGCAAACATGTGTTTGGAGTCCTCTCAGATCCTGGCCAGACCAACTAAAAAACTGATTTTAATTCAGTAGGCTGAGGGAGTGGTAAAATGCATCTTTCTAATTAGTTTATTAGTCTGAGAGTGAAGGACTTGAGTGAAGAAATGTAATGATGCCAGTTCTGTGATATTGAATATGCTTCTTTACATTCCTCACCTTATATTTTTTTCTTTTTTCACCCATGTTCCTTTCTACACCTCTCCCCCTTCCCCTAACCATCCTTCTTTCTCTCTTGTTTCTTGCCAAGTCCATCACATACCTGGGGTCAACTAGACAGTTCTGCAGGTGGGTTGATGATGCTGCAAAGCAGTCAGTATGAGATGTTCCTGTCTGGCCTACAGATGGGAGTCTCGTAAACACTTGATACACCCAGTCCCCCATTACTGGTTTAAGAGTTTTTTTACTGGAAAGCCAAAAACTTCCCTAGGCAACGCAAGTAGTTGCCATATGTTCAGGATACTAATAGTGCCTCTAAAGAGTCATGTGTTTTTGTGCTAGAAGAAAAAGTGCAATACTTTTCTGCCTTGTATGTTTTCAGTGGCTGAGAAACAATTCAACCACATGGGCTGCTCTGTGGGTATTGGCAGGCTTTGCCAATTGGATGTGTGCGAGTGTGAATGATGCTTTTTGTCTTAAGTCACACAGATTGATTGCATTCTGAACATTCTGCGTCAGTATCTTCTGTCCCTGGTGATACCTCATCACAGCTCCTCAGAGGCAGCACCGCTTGACATGCCTGAGTCAGAGCACAGACTAAGCGATGGAAAAAGGCTGCTCCATACCTCCAGAGCTTTCCTCAGTCCTGCACAGAGCAATGGACTGTTTTGAAGCCTGACTGTCTTCAAGTCAGAGGTAATTAGGAGCCTCTTTTTCTCAGTGTGATTCCAAGTGTGAGATTATGACATCCACCTCTGCATAAAGAGAAAGTCATAGGGCAATTCCTCCATCGGTGAGGCCTACAAGTGTTCAAATATCCCACTGGAAGAATCAGTCTTCTAGAATTCCTTTGGCTAACCATAAGTGGAGGGGGTCAAGCAACTACAGGTGCTTCAAGGAGCAGGGAACATAATAAAATACCCCTTAATCTTTATTTTTTCATTAAGTGCTAGGAGCCGAACACTTTTACACTGTCTGATTGTACCCTAAAGACAAAGGGCTTAAGCTAAGACCACATCAGCCTGTGATGGTGGAGTATTCTAGCTTGCAGTTAGTAGGAAAAAGCCCATTAGTTTTCTGGCTGAATTACTGAAGAGAAATTGCATTCTTGTTCCTGAATCCCTTTTATGGTTTGAGATTGACAGAGCGCTGCTCCGTACACACCAAGAATACGTGAGTGGTGTTGTTGCGTGCCACCTTCTTTCCCAGCTACAGTCATATTTTTTTTGTGTATTCTGTATTTAACTCTCTGAGGAAACTGTAAAACGTTTTGCAGACCTCAGTGAAAGCAAACTGGCTTCTCAGTGAGACAGAAATGAAGTGTGCTGATAAAAGAGCAGCTCTAAAGGGAAATTCAGAGAGTTGTTCCCTGAGGCTTGTGCCAGATTACTTTGTAGCCTCAAGGTCTTGGTGGCCAACAGAGACTACATCACTGTTAGGAAGAGGCTAGAAAACATGACTGAAAGTGCTAAAATGCCATTGTGTACACAGCGTCACTCCCTGAGCTCAAAGGTGGTTTGAATCACAAGTCCTCAGAAAATATGTAATATAAACAAAAAGCATCCACAGAAGAAACATGGAAAGACATCCACATAGAAAAGACATAGAAAGGAGCTCTCTGATGTAGATCATTAACAGCTAAAATACAAGAAGTGAATATAAAGTTGTGTTTGAAACATGGCACTGCCTGACGACCTCATCATACTCCCAGAATGCGGGACTTCAACCCCTTTATGAAGCACATGACCAGTTTGAAACATGTGAGTTGTTCCTGAAATATCTTCATGGGAACTCCTTGGATTACTCATTAGATTTAAATGTTGGCACCTGAATCAGGATGTTGCTGATTCAATACTCAAATCGGAAGAATAGTCAGTGGACAGGACTGCCCCACTCACCGCAGCACGGCTCCATGGACAGCAAAGCAGCAGTCGTGATTCCCAGTCCCAAACTGGCAACTGACTCATCCCACCTTCATTCTTGAAGCCTTAGTGTCTTCATACCAGAGCCTGTTCTTCCTTCAGATTAACTGAATGTCTGTGACATTGGATCCAGCAAGTGTAACCTGGAGGTGTCTGTCTCTGCCCTTTCCTGAGGAGCATTTTAGACCCACGTATAAGTTTCTATTTAGCTGTGCCACATTAAGAAAACTAATAGGCCTCAGTTGCTCCAGACTGCCATTTTGATTATTAATATGAGGAACACTTCTGCAGAGAAAATGTGTATTTGTATCCAGAAGAGCCCAATGCATAAGAAGTTATACAAAAGTTAGTTTTGGTGAGAACTTCGTATATGCAAGCTGCCTTTGAAATTGTGCTTTCATAAAGGGCTGCATCATCTCCAAAATATTGCGGAAACATTTGCATTAAAAAAAACCAGAATTCCTGGAAATCTGTTTCTTCTTCCACTAGTTGCAAAGGAAAGAAGAAAATAGGCCATGTTGGTAATTCTGTTGTCTACAATACAGG
Organism: Alectura lathami; assembly: GCA_013399715.1. Taxonomy (NCBI): domain Eukaryota; kingdom Metazoa; phylum Chordata; class Aves; order Galliformes; family Megapodiidae; genus Alectura; species Alectura lathami. The sequence goes on from VXAV01008540.1 coordinate 54,186, forward strand.
ACAAAGGTTTTGGGGTCCTCTGTAGTCTTGTCAAGAACTTCTTATTGTTACTTGCATGGGGAAAGCAACTTCTGTATCTTCCTAAATGTGGTGCAGGAGAATATTTATGTAAAAAATCAGACGGTAAAGGCTGGAGGGACACATTCTTATCCACATTGATGTACATCTCACCAGCTTCAGCCAATTATAAGTTAGGTTGCTAAATCAAGCAGCTGTCTAGATTGTTCAGTTAATGAAGAAAAGAAGGCATTGCCAACCTGGAATACCCTCCACCTCTGGAACAGGCTAGGATAAATATTCCTTAGAGATATACATCTTTCTCCATTGTCTAAACTGAAATCTATACAGCTTGAAAATACCTAAATACTAGACAGCTTAAAATTAGATGAGTTTAATCCTGTGTTCAGACTGAATTCCTGTGTAACATTAGCCATAGTACTCCCTAGATGAATTCATTCATTCAAAACAGCTCTATATTTGTAATTCTTTCCCACATTTCCAGGAACCAGGACTACACGTGTTTGTGAGAGAGAGAGAGGAAGAGAGAAGGGCCCACTGTGGCCTCTCTTAATCCTGTTTTATCAGGGATTGTATGCCATGAGATGCACAACACTTCCTCGTCCTTTAGAGAGTGCTCCTTTTCAGAACAAGCAAACCTCACTGCCAAGAGGCGTTACCAACTTTGCTTCCTGTATTCACATTCTTGCACTTCCCACTTTGATGAGACTAAATGATTGTGTCTCTTCCTTTTGGTTTATACCTTGCAGTTATATTCTTCTGCTTCTGTCTTTGAGCTATGAAATCTGGAGACCTCAAAAAGAAAAGAAAAACAATACTGACTGCTAAGTCAATCCTTCCTAACCTTGGCAATCACAGGTGACTAACCCTGGCCCAGCTCCATTCTCACCATTTTATCCTGCTTCTCCAACTTGGTCGCTTTCTCTCTGGTAAAGCTGTGCTAGACCCCTGCAGTGATATGGCTGTTCCCTGGTGGTATAATTTTCCCTTTCATGGCATACCACCGGGCTGCTGGATCTTCTTGTTTCATGCTACCACAACAACAGTCTTCTTCCTACATCTGTCCCTTTTGCTCTTGGTGGGAGTTCTGGAGTCACTTGTCACTTCATCTTGTCACAAAGACACGATCTCACCACAGCCTCATTTGCTAGATGGGTTGTGTAAGATTCAGCCTTGTGGGTTTCCTCTGGAGTAAGGAGGCAACAAAAATCCTCTGTGGGAGAAGAAGGGGGCTTTCATTTCTGAGTGATTTCAGAGTCTAACCTTAACTGGATTTACAGGAGAAAGGTGCTCAGAAATGCCTGAAAGCACTGAAAGTATTTGAAGGAAGCCATTTTAGCTCTAATTGCACAGCTATCATCCAGGGTATTGGTAGGGATACCGCCGGCAGATATCCTCTGGCGGCCCCTCACCAATTATCTGACAGATGAGTGGCTCCTGGTCCTTGCTTGGGGCAGGTCACACTTCCCACAAGCCAGCACCTAAACCCTTGCTGTGTTCCCTGGGTGCCCTCTCTATACCTCTAGCAATCCTTGTGGTGCCTCTGCATGGCAGAGCCATGTCCAATATGTAAGTTCTAGTAAACTTCTTAATCTCTGTCCTGCTCCAAATTTACCATGGAATGGGAAGTTCTGGAAGACATGCAGGTGACGGCACATCTAGTCTGGTGGGAGCAAAATGTGGAGATGATAGTGGGGCGGAGGATTTAAATAGTCACCCATCTTGATACAGACTGCTGCAGGTAAGTGGGCTTTACTGCACAATATTTGCGTGTGGGGAAACCAAGGGAGAACATCCAGTTCTCATGGTTAACATAGAAGTTTCCTCCACTGTGTTTAAGCAACATTGTTTTGTGGACCAGCAGCTGTGTGTAAATATCTTGGCTTCTCATCAAGTAACATTTCTCACCTCATTTTGTTAATGACAACCAAGAGGGAAGTATTTGGTCCTGTCTATGAACACTCATGGCAGTTCCAGGAAGGGCATATTTAGGTTTGTCACCCATCCCAGGCAATATTCAGCTTACAGCAGCTGCCAGGGAGCTGGAAGATTGTATAAGGACACGAGAGCAGCTGAGCTGGGTCTTACCGCAAGTCCATCTAGCCCAGCAGCCTGGGGAAAGTAAAAACAGGACAAGTATATATGCCCCCAGGACTGACTAAACGTGTTTAGTCTCTGCATATTTGTTAACCCTCAATGAGTTCCTTCTTCACAAACTCATCCAGTCTTCTCTGGAAACCTTTTCTTTATCGGTGACATGCTCCAGCCTCCTTCAGCTGGTTCTGAGCCTGCCTCCCCAGCCCCATTTTGTGCCCGCCATCTGGGTGCCCACTTTGGAGCCCCCTTCACCAGCACCTCTAAAGTACAGCATCTGTGAGCAATGAGCGGGGATCTCTGTGGTGAAAGAGTTAAAGCTCAGCTCCTCGGCCAGCATAGGCCAGTGCTCCAGCCCACTTTTGCAGTTAATGCTCCACAGATGTTCTGTACTAGACAGGTATGCAAGACAAGATAGCGATCAGCTGACACATTTCAGAATTGCAAAGAGGCTGGGAGTGCTGAGACCTCCTCACGCACCCACCGGCAGAAAAGCTGCCCAGCATGAAGGAAGCAGAGGGCTCAGAGTGCTGCAGCACGGCCCCAGACCGTGGTTTTGCTCCGCACAAGTAGGGAGGAAGTCAGAAAGCTTACTTCACGCTTTCCTAACTGAAAGTGTGCAGATAGCTGAGGCTGGGGAAGAAGTTGCCCCCTGCCAACACACACAGATACAATCGTTTATTCCATCCGTATCTCCCCAGGGCAACTGAGTTTCTGGTTAAGCCTAGTGCTGAGTCACTGACAGATAAACACAAACCAATATGAAAACGGTCCTACTTGACAGCAATCCAAAAAAAGCATAAATGAGCAGAATAGGTGAAAGAAAAAGAGGCTAGGAATGTGACTGTGAGGGCTGGGAACCCTGAAGAAAGTCCTGCAGGAGGTATCTCAGCACCTGCTCTCTGCAACAGCCTGCCCTGGCAAAATCAGAGCCATCCCTTTCCTGACACCCCTGACATACAACAACAAACCCCAAAGGACTAATGCTTGTTCCTGAGAGATGCCAAGCAACCCTCCACTTTCAAGCATATCAGGAGACTGCAGAGAGCTTTGCACCTGGCAGGATGAGATCTTCTTGGTCTTGGAGGGAAGATTCCATTTTATGGCTGAAGACAAATGACAGCCATCTGAGCCCTTGTCCCATGCTGTGATGGGTGGCAGGGCTGCTGTCTGAGCTGTTCTGGCCAACTTTTACAATGGTGCCATTATCCATCAGCCATCTGGCAGGCGTAGCCTCTATTTTTTCTCCATCTAGCCCTGTGTTGGCAGATGTTAGGTGGAAAGGGAGGTTGGCGGGCATAACAGGGATTTGACATCTCGTCCCTTTTCCCCTTTGCTAACATTCCTTTGGCTTGTAAGTCTGACAAACCAGCAATGGGAGAAGACTGTTATCAGGTAAGTTGTTTGCAAGGACACTGGTTCACATCTTTTTTATCCTTTTCTTTTAAGACTTCAATGGCAACAAGCAAGCAGATTTCCCAGGAGTCAGAGATGGAAAGCCTGTTCAGCAAGGCGACTGGGGGAAATTCTGTGTTTAGCTTTGTTGTTTGTAGGAAGGTGGAAATGACGCATCCTTCAAAGTATCATTGGGGGTCACTGGTATTCTTGGTTATTATAAAAACTCCTGTGTCAAGAGCAATGCAGCCTGTGTCCTGCAAAGCGAAAGCAGAGGGCAGATGGTGGCCTTCAACAGGTTGTGGCTGCACAGGTTTCACATTGAGGATGCTCCACGGCTTTTTCCTGGAAAAAAAGGGTTCATCCCCCACCAAATACAGCCTGATTTCCTCAGCTGACGATGCTGATTGCTGTTATTCTTTATTTGAAGACTCATGGCAGCGATTAAGGTCCCATTGTTCTCAGCACTGGATTAACAGAATAAAGAGGAGACAAGATCTTCTGACCAAACCCAGCAGCAGAGGGGCTCCTGACTGCCACCCCCTCCACAGGGTGGGCTCTCCTGGGGGCACTGGGCTGGATCAGCCGGCATTTCCCTCAGCTAAAAGCAGAAGGAGAAGCAAGCAAGCAGATTTGCTGCCCGCACCATGAGGCTGCAGAGCCGTGCTCCTCTCCAAGTGGGCCTGGTGGCTTCTGCCAAGGGCAGACTCATCGAGGAGCTTGTCCAAAGACAGCGTGTCTCACTCTCCGAGTTTAACGTGACGCCTTTTGGTCTCTGCAATTCCCCTAGCACCTCTCAAAGGCACATGGATTTGATTTTGGCAGCTGTTCAGTGGGCCACATGTTCGGCTGATCTGGATGATGTGATTGTTTTTGGGAGGGCTTTCCAGGAACATTAAAATTGCCTGGAGGATGTGTGTAGCTGGCCAGAGTGGGCTGCTCTGAAAGCAAAAACCCATCCAACAGTGACGAGTGCCGGTCCCAGGTGCATGTGTTGGTCGCATGGTTCTTCAGCAGGGTGTGCCTCCACGTCCCACCAGGACAGGCACTCCTGACACAAACCCACCCCAGGAATGGCAGCTGAAATCTGGCCCTGCATGAGACATGTGAGACCTGGTTTTGCTCCATATTATCTGGCAAAAGAGGAAGAAGGGGAGGGAGACATGAAAGAGCAGCCTGGACCCGAATCCCTGGCCTGAAGGCAGGCCTGCAGAAGCATTTGTCAGCTTGTTCAAGGTGTGTGCATGGCAGTGCTGGCATGCTGGTCCTATTATCTGCCCACGCTGCTGCCCTCCTCCAGCAGGGATTGGCATTCAGCCCTCAGAAACGCATCCCAGAGAGGTGGCACAAATAGGTGCTGAGCTGCACAGCACAGCACTCACAAGAGTTTCCTCTAGAGAAGGAAAAACAAGGGTTTTTTGGGATAACCTGGGAGGTGAGGAAAATTATGTGATGCTCCTTGGAATGAGGTGCAAGGCTCTGTTCCATCAGGGGGGCCTCATGCCTGAACCAAGGAGTTGTCATGAGCAGGAGTGGCTGGAGCCTGGGGATGGTGTCATGCTGGCTACCAGTGAGCAGAGGCACAGGGTGCACTGCTTTGGCAGTAGCACTCTCAGATCAGACTGTTCCTGTAGGAGGGTGAAGTAGACACTGAAACACAGATTTCCACTGTCCTGCTTGGCTGATAACACATTATAAATAGGACTCAACTTATGATAGTTTTTCTGTCCTCAGAAAAAGAAAAATAAAAAGCAGGCAGTATTGTGCCAGCTTCTCTAGATAGGATGAAAAGACAGAGTTTTAAAAACTTAGTGTTGACTAGCAAGATTTAAAATGACCAGCGAGAGGAGGCTTCTAAGTGGGGCCACTGGAGTACAATGAGCACAGTCCCTGCCCTGACTGCCTGATCCTTCATCCCAGGCTCAGTCTTTTATTTCAGGAGTCTCCTCCTCAGCCAGATCCCTCCCAGCCAACTCTCAGCATCCTCCTTTAGGGACCTGTTTGACTAGCCGTGTCCCAGGAGAGGCACAGATAGACCTTTCAGCAGAGAAATCCTGAGTTCAGATGGGGATACCTTTTGCAGGAGCCTTTTGTAATGCAAACCTCACACAAACACTCATGGCACTCAAAAGCTCCTTGGAGGCTCATCACATTTCTTCCTTATTTGTAATGGGCTTCAGCAAAACTCGTTGTCCATCAAATCCATGTGTCCAAGATCATGCAGCAGGAATCCTGGAGCATGTGTGAAAGCGATTGCATTTTGCTGTTGGATGTGTTAGCTAAACTGCAAATTGGCTGTCACTCTTGTAACTTACATGGTATCAAGCTTTACTGCACTTCTCTCTTTCCCCTTGTGTTATGTACACACATGCAGGAAGGATGGCCTTTCCTACGCATCCAGTGATGCTGATAGCTCAGTCAGGCAGTGAGATTTGCTTGGGCCATTCTGTTTATGATAGCTTACAAATCTCATTGCTTATTTAAAAAATACAAACCACACATATATGCTGCTAAATTACTTGGCTCCATGTCTTTGGGGGAACCAACCAAGCCTAATTACAGCACAGAAACCCAACAGAGAAATGGGTGTCAGAGTGGAGTTTGAAAAAAGGACTGACAGTCTGGGGGGATTCAGCCCCTGTACAGCTATAAGTCTGTTTGAACTCGTCTCAGGTAGGAGCCACAGACCATTTCCTTACAAATCTTTGGTACAGAGCTGTCAGCTCCTCTTTCTCTGTGCTATCATGTGCTGCTGCTGGCACCCAGACTCTGGCTCCACCAAAACCCAGGAACACTCCAGGTCCTCCTCCAAGCGCTGTCACAGCTGCATCACAGAGTTCCTGCCTCTCATATCTCATATCACCTGATGGATGGAAGTGGGTTTTTTACTAGTAGCAATTACAGCAAAGCAAAATGAATTGCTTGTCACAGGTTTGAGTTACAATAAAGCAGCTGATGCTGGATCCCTGGAGAAAATTAATTCAGCTCAGCCTAGAGAACAACCTGACTGTGAGAGCTAGCAGCCAGCTGGAAGGCTGCAAACAGCCCAGTAAAATGGCAAGGTCGACAGTTACTACCTTTTCCCAGCTGGTTGTGTATCTCATGCTAAAGAGAGGTGACAGCCTTTGGTCACTTTAGAGGCTTTTATCACAAACAGAGCACTCTGCACAAAAACCCAACCTCCCATAGCTTGGCATGCTCTGCTGCAGCCCCGTAAAGCACCCCGAGGCACCGCGCAAAGCTGAACATGGAGAGATAGATAGCACCTCAGCTGTACAGCGTGGGCTTGTCAAAAATCAGTACAAGTGTTTCTGTGCCCAGTAGAACATCTGTCTCCAGCTTCAGCCACCTCGACAGCTAGATGCAGCTCCTGAAGAACACAGGTGGGATATTAGTGCCCAGGCCTCAGTGTGACCTTGGTCAGGGGAAGGGAGATCTGCTTGCTGGAAGGAAGATTTTGGAGTCAGCACCAAGAGCGGTGCAGAATGCAAGATGATTGTGCATGTAGGTGGCTGCAATGGGCTTAAATGCCAGGCACTGCTGGAAACAAAAAGCATCAAAACCTGGGGCTGCCTCATGCAATCACTCAGCACTTGTTGCAGGAAGCCATCATTTTCCATGGCTGCTCCCTCTCTGTTCCTCGTCTGAAGCATGCTGCTTCTTGAGGAGCTCAGCTTTGTACCACTGGGGTCAAAGCCTGAGAGATAATGCAAGACAGAAACATAACATGCTGCACAACTGTCTATAAGGCACATCTGGATGCAGTGTAAACCTCACCTCTTCATCAGTATAATATTGCGCATTTATTCCTCCCCGTGGCAATAGTAAAAGCAGTTCAGGTCTAAGCAACAACAACACTAACAAGAAAAAAATAAAACAAAACTGTGATTAGCAATGTGGAAATGTTGCCATAAAAGGAGTCCATGCACAATGTGGACTGGTTTAGATAAAGTAGGTGAAACATGCAGCTCTGTCCAAAACAGCAGCCAAAGCCCCCCTGGACCAGGTTTTTCCCAAAGATTTCCCAAAGGTAAAGAGAAGCACTGATCTGCACAAGCAATGCTCACAATGGAGGTTACCCCACCTGGTCACTCCTGGATGTGATCCAGAGAGTTACTGTCTTCCGTAGTTTCAGTGGGCTCTCTGTTCCCACTCTCCTGTCCTGGCCACCTGAGATATGGTTAATGTGACAGCCTCTCCAGTTCTCAGCTGAGCAAACATCCCATCCCACAATTAATGATCTCCTAATTTTCCCCAACACCTCCTTCCTCACCATCCCTCCTGCTTTGCCTGCCATGGCATTGCCTATGTGGCGACCATCCTCATCCAGATGTATGCATCCCACACATTTTTCCTGCTGCCCTGCCACCACAGTGGGTTTCACAAGAAGCTGACACCAGCTTCTCTCCTCACATGGTCCACATCCAGTGGATTATGTATAAGCACAGATGGCTCTGCACTGTGTGTTAATTGGGAATTGTTCCTTTTTATCTGGTCACTGGAGCTTGTCCTGGGCTTCTCTTTGATTTCAGAGGTTTTTGTATGAAGCTACCAGGCAGAACTGAAGGGCTGGTCGACAAGACCTTCATGAATGCCCTGAACTGCATGAGCTGCTGGGCGGTCTGTAGCCGTGCAAACATGCTGATGGCTTTTAAAGGCTCTTACATTATCTGCACGGTGCATCGGGGTTATGCAGGATTTGTAGAAAACTGACCCAACAAATCCTCAGGACAAGGAGGAAAATGAATGTAGAGCAGGAGTGGCTACGTTCCTCCTACCAGCTCATCCCTTCTCCCAAGTCCCCAAGTATCAGCGGTGAGTAAGCCCAGTGTGTGCTACAGGCCAGTGCACAATGAGCAGTTTTCATTACACATTTCTTGGAGCTGTGTAACATCCACACACTATTCTGCTCTGCTCTGTTGCGGGGATGCATAGGAAGGCACCTGCTCAGAGTAGCCCATGCTTCCCCACAAGCATTTCTCGATCAGCTATTAAGCATTGGCCAGGTTGTTGCATGCAGGGATGTGACTCTTTTGGGTGCCTCTGAAAGACCTTTTTGGGCCACTGCAAATCCCCTCTCCTCGTTCTGCTTCCCTCCCTCTCTAAACCACTTCGCCCCTTCTGGCTAAAGCAGCCTAGAGCGCAGAGAGGGGTGAATGGAGTGCAGAAGGAAGGGTTGCTGTACGTCACCCAGAGGGCCAGGAAGGCAAGCATGGACACTGCAGATGTTGCAGAAGATCTCACTTGGAAGTGTGAGGAGAACAAAGAGAGTCCTCCCAAAGCCGTTACTGTCACAGTGATGGAGCAGCTCCCACGGCAAAGGAGAAGGGAGGAGGAGAGGAAGATTTAGAAGCAATGACGAGGAGCTCCAGCTGTGCAGGAGGTCAGCGACCGCAGCCCCCTCACACATGTCAAACTCTTAGCAAGGAGCAGGCTTCACAAACTCCACAGCACACCTGGCCATGCCCCATAACCCCAGCACCTCTGCTCCCTTCATGAACACTATCTGCCAGCAGTTCCTGGGAGGGCTGAGCTGACAGCACGACTCTTTCCTACCTTAGCCTTTAAGAGGGAAAGTAAAACCCTCAGCTACGACATCCAACACCTAATAAATATTGCTTTAAAGGGACTTCTGACCATCTTCCCTAGGACCTCACACTGCAGTTATATGTAGGCACAAAAACTGGTGGCGGGGGCAGTCATCATGCAGGTGGAGCTATGGGTGAACGTTTCCCACTGCCGGAACAATTTTGACAGAGGAATGAACTGTCTGGTTGTAAAATATCATGCAGGCATTCCTCAGATGGCCATGACAAAACCTCCACCTTCTTGGAACAAGGGAGACAAGCAAGCAGACCTTCGACTCCGCTGTCAAGCAGTATCTCAGCAGGGGAGCGCTCCTCTGCCCTCCCCACAAGCATCCAGGCATCATTAGCATCACTAGCGTGTGGAAGTCCTCATCAAGGACATGACCTCATTCTTACAGCGGCTGTACAATTGTAGCTAAAAGATGGTCTCTGCCCCCACGGAGCCCATAATCATGTGTAAAAAGCTGCATGGGGATCACAGTCTGATTGAAAAAGAGTGTAAAGGAATAATAAGATAATACAGTAATATGTCCTTGGCCTGTCTCCCTTTCCACAGTGTGTTACTCTACTTACCCTGATGATGTGATGTCTCATTTACAGTCCTGGAAATGCAGGCCATATTTATCCCTGTAACGAAGAGATCCAGAACCATACTCTGAAGCCTGACTGGCACAAGCCAGCTCAGCTCGGCTCATGACTGAATTCTCTTCCCTCCTCTGTGCCACAGTAGTCATCTTCACAGTCCTTATGGGGAACAGCCTGTGGCACATGATGTTCCCCAGGCCAACCGCAGAAAACACAGATGGGAGCTGGCCAACTGAAAGGAAATGTTTGCCATCTCCACCGTATGAGGCTAAGATGTTGGAAAGTCGGCGTTAGAGACCAGGCTACTCTTTCCAAGTGTCAGACCAGGAGGGAAAGACAAGCGTTTTTCAGGTCAGGATCAGCCCTTATTGCATATATGTTGCTTTTTTAGCTCATACTTCAGAATTAGTTTTCACCTAAGGTTCAACTTTGTAGAAGGGTCTAAGCACATAAATCCTCACTTGCAGAACCGCATGCACTCATGGGTCTGGCCAAGCTGCAAGGAATACCAGCAGGAATTCCATACACCAGGAAGTCTCTTCAGCAAATAAAAATGATTTCTCAACCAGCTCGTGGTTGGTGCTGCATGCAGTGCCCTGGCAAACACGGCCTGCAGCATTCAGCAGCAGCCGTTTTGGCATAGGGTGCTTTAGGAGCATTGAATTAGCTCCAGCTGAGCCCCAGATGTTCAGCCACAGCTTCTGGTCCCACACTAACTACTGAGCTGGAGAGCAGTCACTCCAAACCTTCACGAGTGGTGGCTTTGGGCACCCTCCAGCTATGGCTTGAAGTTAGCCCACTGGAGGTGTTTATTCCCAGCACCATGGCTTAAAGTATAGAGAATTTGGATTTGGGAGCCATGGATAGCACAGGGTTCCCATAAATCATTTCTCTTTTGAATGAGGAGGCAGCATTTGTCACACCTCCGTTAAGCAATTGTAATTAGCAACTTAAAGCTACAAGATCACATTGCCTAGATGTGAGGCTTTACTGCGTGTGGCTGTAGTGACAGAAGTGTCACACTGCCTTGCTCGCACTTCTGTTGTTTCTCGCTGCTGCTGTGGAGGGTCTGCAGCAAGAGAGAGGGGGATGGGATTTATTTGTTGGGTGATATAAAGTGAGTGGGGAACAGTGAGAAGAGAACTGCTGATCTGACCTTGAGCGCTGGGAGAAAGCATAACACGCAGTCTGTATAAAGTTTCCTCTTGAAGAAAAATAATAATAATAATAAAAAATCTTTTTGTTCCTCTACCAGAGAAGACTATAAAAATCTGCTCCTGCAAAGCTGAAGTGGTTTTCACAGCCAAAGCAAGGTCATTCAGAAACTGTTGCCAGGTCAAGTTTTCACTTTGAACATTCTCACAGTTAAAGGAGGATCCAGGACATGTAAGAAAACACAGCCCCAGACTTTCCACTTTCAACTGCTTTTTGCTTGAACTATAAGGTGCAAAGAAGAGAGCAGAGCTGGGGGGCAGGAGTGGCAGGGCTTGGGTGATTTGTTTATCCACAAAATCTCTGCATCTGCTCTTTTCAGTGAAGTTCCCATTGCTTTTTTTTTCACTCCATTTTCCAGCTGTGTAGCACAAAGCACAGGCAGGTCAACAGCCTTACTGAAGATCACAGAGTGAGTCAGTGGCTCTGGAGAGATCAGAGCCAGGAGCCCACTGTGTGCCAGCCCTTTGTGCTTCCCTCTGGTTTTGAAATTCGTTTCAACCCCAGGTGCTAAAACAAGGTGAAGCAGGACAAATTCCAGATTACGGCTTTGGCGGAGGCTTCTGAAGTACTCAGCGCAAATGCCACCACAATGCTGTGACACCAGACAGGGCTCAATCATATTTGCAGTCAGGGTTAGGGGAATTTCTGTGTCTGACACTCCATGACTTGCAATAGCTTTACATCCCACTGGTCCATCACAAATCTGACAGTACTCTAAGGTCCTCAGAAACATCACACTCCTGCATGGATCACGAAAACTGGCAACCAGAAGGAGGAGAGTGCCTGAAGGGAAGTACCCACTATGGGACGGAGTGACTCAGCCATCAGCAAAGCCACCCAAGAAAGGGGTGCTGCAAATCAGCAGCTGTGGCTGCACTTGCACAAGTGAATTAAACAGGGCAAGGGCTCAAGCATGTGCTTGTCCACACTCTTTAACTGCTGGCACAGCCCTTGCCACTGCTGTCGTAGCATCTTCTAGTCCTTGGGATGGGTCACACAGGAAGGGCACATGCCCACACATAAGATGGGTGATATTTTTTCTGATTGGGCACTTGACCTGTTAAAAGTAACCTCTGTCTTTTCTCCCAAATTACAATGTTTTTGTGCTAATGTTAATCGCAGTTCAGGAAGAACTGGGGGAAAAAAATGGAAAATAGATTTTCTTTAGAGAGCTATTTTGATATATTTTATTTATATATATATATATACATATAGTTTTTCAAAAAGTGTGTGTATATGTAAGTATACACATACTGGCTATTTTGCCAGCAGTGGATCCTGGTTTGTTATTGTAGGGTCCCTCGAAAACAGCAGCTGACAAGGGAGAAAGTAATTTACAAGCCTTGAGCTATGTTGATTAATTGTGGCCATTTTGCACAGCGATAGTGGGGTCTTTTACTGGGAGGTCACCCAAGGGTACAGGGCTGAAGAGAATAGGTTATTACCAGAGGGCTGCTGGTTAACAGCAACTGTGGAGCTGTTTGTGAACAGGGGGCTCAGTTGGTATGAACAGGATATTCATGAACACTGCACTACAAAATGGTTCGTTGTTGTGGTCATGCGCTCTGGGCTGCTAATATTCGTGGGTGCGCTTGTGTGGGCATGTTCAGTTTATTTAGAAAATAAGGGCATTGAAGCACTTGTTTTCTGAAGGGGAAGAAAAAAAAAGCACAGAGCAAGAATAACTCCAACTGTGCAAATATTGAAGAGGAAGAAAGGAGAACGTCTCATTCTCCTTTTCACAAGTTTTTAAAATGACAAAGCGAAAGATGTGAAATGTTGGGCAGAGTCATTGCCTGGGGTCCCCAGCACAGCAGAAGGCTGCTAAACCAATAATCTTGCTTTTCTGACCTTGCAGCCTTCTAACAAATCCTTTCTACTTTAGCAGGATTTGTTTCAGAGAACTCGGCTGTGTAATCTGGTACTCTGGTAATGTCCTCATTTAATGGATTCGAGGCCAAATCCTGCTCATAGCTGCGCTGGCGCGGACTCACTGCCTTTGGTGTGGCTGCTCTGGCTGAGAGCAGAGTGTGACATTTTTCCCATTAATCTCATTCCTCCTTCCTATTGTGTTTCATTTTACGGTGCCCTGGAAACCAGGAAACCTGTATGTCTTCACCATTTCATGTACAGGAAATGTATTCACTTAACTAATCTGTTCCCTCAACAGAGTTGGGCTTTGGTTGTTGTTGGGTTTTTCTGGTGGTTTTTTTTTTTTTAGTTTAGTTTTAATTTTTTTCTGAGTTGGCCTCATGATGCTTATGGAAACTCGTTATGGTAGGGAGGAAAAAGATTAGGGTTGGTAATTTGGCAGCCACATGTCTCATGCTCGGTTAAAACTGTTTCTAGGAAGCTCCAGGAACAGAAGTCCTGAGTCCAAACTTTGTCTAAGGCTACTCTCCAACTACCCTTTCAGCTGCAAGAGCAGCCCTTCTGGCTTGTCCATCGACTGGAACGGAGGCAGGCTGGAGCAAGCCAAAGCCATCCCGTGCAGGCTGCAGCTGTACCCAGGTGACTGCAGCCACTCAGCCAGCCTGGTCCTGGAAGCCAAAGGGCTCCTGAGCCCACTGGAAAAGCAGTGGAGTCCAAGGCACAGAAGTCAGACTGTTTCAGAAGAAAGACTGAAGCCATTGGCCCTACGGGTTCTAGAGAAGTCACCAGTCAAGTGACCCTGGAAAGGACAGCGTAAGTTCCACCAAATCTCTCAAGTCTGGGGATACCTCAGTTCCTCGTACTGATCTTCAACCATGAAAAAGCTCAACAGGTACCTTCTACCAGACAGACAACCTTTAGATGTGTATGGAGAGGTGGGGTGGAGTCTCCAAGCATAGCTTGTCAGGGCATATGGGCTACTACACTGATTTGGGAGAGTGTGAGTAAAGTCGAGGATGGTGGAAGGATGGAGATGAGGGTCCTGCAGGACTCAGCTGTGACCCTCCAACATCTAGCACTGCTGCACTTGAATTATGTTCAGATTTTAAAAGATTCCAGTGGACTGCAAGACCTACAGCACAAGGCTGGAAAACTTTGTCCACACTTTGAAAACCTGAGGCTTTCAGAGGCAGACAAAGAGAATTTAAAGGAAGAGATAGGAAATCAGGCAACATCTGCTATCCACAGACTTGGGGACCTAAGAAGAACATCGAAGATTTGGCAGCAAGTAGAGGCTTTGGGCAGAGCTAGGGCAGAGAGAATAGCTACAGGAGCCAGTCACCTGGGAAAGCTGCTGCAGTAAAGTTTATATTGGATCAGGCTGTCCTGAGGGATTTCTGCAGGAAGATTGAGGCGGCTGCTGAAAACGCTGGAAAAAGAGTGCAAATGGGCCATAAAAATGACAGCAAGTGGGAGGCATGATTTTTTTTTCCTTTGGCTGAAATTTGTGCACAGGCTTTTGTTCACAGATGAAGTTCTTGTACTTCTGAGGAAGAATACATAGCATCATAGAATCATAGAATGGCTTGGGTTGGAAGGGACCTCAAAGACCATCTAGTTCCAACCCCCCTGCCATGGACAGGGCTGCCAGCCACTAGCTCACTAGACCAAACTGCCCAGGAACCCATCCAGCCTGGCCTTGAACACATCTCTCTGGTATATGAATGGCTGCAGAGTCAGTGGTATTGCCAGGATGCTTGTTTACTGCGCAGCTTCCTAATGTGACATTTCAGCACTAAGAAAGGGCTCTCCAGCTCTCACGCTGCAGGCAAGGAAAATCCGCACTCCCCTGCCTAACTCCTGCGAATTGCCTGCTCTTCATGGCACTATGTTCTCAAAGTCTACCCTGTCAAGCTGGTGCATATTCCTCTTGAGCCCATATCCCTCTGTTGCCTGTTTTGCACATGCTGCTTCATCCCCAGGCTCCCATTTGAAATGCAAATGTTAGCTGTCCAAGAGGAAGCTCAGCATCTGAAGGCACCGAGCGGGATGGTGACCAAAGGGCCATGCATCCCCAAGGGCTGCAAGACCCACTGCTATGGAGAAGCTCTCCTGGAATTTCCTTTTGTAGGAGGGCTCGGTTTCCTTGCCCTGTTCCCGTTACTGTCCTCTTGCCAAGCAGCATGCAGTTGGCTGGCATTTCCCGAAACCATTGCGAGCAGCGCCTTCAAAGACGCGACGTCACATGTGCCAAAGCGTGACTCTGGTCTGAGTGACTTCCTGTCAGCCTGACGCACAGGGGGGAATGCTCAATTGATTCCTGATGCAGTCACATGCATCGCAACACAAAGATGTCACCCACTAGAATGAGCGTGTTGAGTCACTGCATTTCCCCAGCCTGCAAAAGTGCATGAATTGTAACCATTTCCCAGCACAGCCCCATGAGGGTGCTGGCTCTGGTATTTCTGTCCTCCCGATGGCTTTTCAGAGCAGTGAGCATCAACCCAGAGCACAGGCATCCCTGCTTTTCCCTCTATCAGTTTACCGTGCCATGGTTGTAAAGGGAAAATATATATGCACTTTCTATATGTATTATATATAAATTAGTGTGTATATATATATATTAATACCTCATTTTTAGTATTTCTTTCAATATGGATTTAAACAATAATTTATGGGTTTTCAAACAAGGTTTTATGGGCCAGCCTCAACACCTTTGGCCAGTGTGTTCCAGGGGCCATTTGTCAGAGGGCATGCAGAGGCTGGGAAGTGGCAAGGACCGTTGCTGGGTCATCCATGAGCAATGCTCTGCTCCACCAGGAAAGCGAGCAGGCAGACGCAGGAGTCGGGATGTTTCCCAGGGAAAACAAAGTGCAAGGCAAAGGAGATCTTGTTCACAAGGTTAAAATGTCTCCCCTCACCAACCAGGTGAGAGAGTCAGGGTAGCAGCCTGCTAGCGATCCCATGGCTCTTGACCTACGTGCTTTAGCTACTACAGCAGGAGTGGGGCAGCAGTTCAGGAGCACCGCTGCAAGCCATTTGTCAGGAGCGTGAGAGGAATCTGTCCTTGGCTTACGAACACCACACATGGCTCCCCGCTTTGATGGCTGCAGCTGTCTGTGTTAAGGGAGCCTGCAACTGGAGAGCGGAGGAGGATGCTGGAAAGGGAAGGCTGTTGGTCCTGGATGGACAGACAGACAGATAATTATTGCCTTTAGGATCCTGGGGGACAGGTAAATTGTAAGGGAAGCTGTAATATGCCATAAAATGAATATCTCTTGTTGAGGCCGTGATTTGTCACGGCCAGGAGAGTTATGAATTTTAGCTCAAGAGTCAGTATTATTTTAGCTTACCCTTGAGGATCAGGATTCACAGGCTGGAGATGAAGTGGATATTGTATAAAAATGTTTCCCCATTGGTAAGTGGGTGTTTGTGCTCTTCACTGAGCAGTCTGTGTGATATGCAGTTTCTGGGAAGGCATTTGTTGTAAGGGATGAAATATATCACATTCCAGGTGAGAATATGTGGGATCCAAAACTTCTGATGAGCCTGAAGTGAGGCAGGTCTGAAAATGCAGATAACTGGGTCACTGTAAAAATGTGTTATTTTAATGCCTTTGAGGTTTTGCTTCTGATGAGTATTTACATCACTACATCTCTGTCTTGGGACAAGAGAGACAGGTTTTACGTAGGAAATGTCAAGCAGAGGCAAGGAGAGGAGATAATAACTTGAGTTGTGGTGCAAGGGAGAGACTTGTCAGGGATCCCAGCACTGCAGGAGACTGGATATGATGGTGGCCTCGGAAAGGGGCATTGAGGTAAGGGGCTGCTTGGAGAAGAGCCTTGTGTCTTTTGATATTTCTGCTCTCTTCCCTAATTGCCATTCCCTTCTGGATAAACCAGAAATGGTCTGACGCACAGGGGCTGCCCCGAGCCACTGAGTTTGTGCATTGGACCCATTCACACAAGGGCGTGTTCTTGGGAGACCTGAACGAGGCAACCTCAGCCAGGAGGTGATGTCCCTTAATTCTTCTTTGATTTGGGTAACAGCTTTAGACAGTCCTGCGTCCTGCATCCAGCCTCTGTCGTGTTCTGGACTGTCAGGGAAATGGGCTAACACAACATGGCACTGAATTTTGGCCTCAGAGGAGAAGGTGAAATGGCAAGCTGAGCTAGGGCCCATTCGTGGGAATGAGTCTTGCCATCGAGTGGGTGCAGCCATCCACCCTCTCTGCACACACACATTTTCCTCCAGCCCAGTAGGGACAGAAGTGTCCCAGCATTGGCTGCGAGTCTTCCTCTAGAGAAAAGGCAAAGGCAAGATGCACAAACAGGTTCCCCTGCGAGGGCTGATCCCCCTACTTGTCAGCAGTGTAGCCATCCGGAACAGTGCAGTTATTTTAAATGTAATTAATAGTGATCTGGGAAGATTATAACTTTCTCTCTCTTCCATATCTTTTTTCCTTTTTCCCCCCAAACTTTCTGGTTGTGCTTTTTTTGGCAATCCCAAAATAGTAATTCGATGCAAACTCTGGCCACAAATCCAATGGAGCTTGATAGGCTTTAAATGAGGGGAGGGGGACAGGCGGGGGCGATTGCTTCAATAACTGTTCTTGGAAAAAGGCCATTGATGTATTTTCATTACTCAGAAGAAGAAGAAAGCCAGAAAGAAAACAAGTGGCAGGACAGCCATTAGAAAATAACTATGAATAATTATAGAGTGGGGGCAAGGGGAAGTCCAGGGAATTACTTCAGGGATATAATCATGAGCCCACATCCAGGCCAGTTACTGGCAGCTAAGAAGAGAATATATCCAAGCAGAATTTGTGGGCCCCTCTGGTTTGGGTCTGCCTCCATTCAGTCTTGCACGAGCTTGTGTCCCCCTCACAGAAGCTGCTGTCCTCACAGTCTCAGCAGGTCCCTAAAACAATACACGTGGTCCTGACCCTACAGTGCTCTGTAGGCCTTCATGGATAAGCCTCCATGTGTATGTCTGGCACAGGACGGAGACAGGGTATTTTCCTTTCACAACAGGGAAGCTGACAGTCTAAGCCACAACTTGGGTTAAATTGGTGAGGATCTTAATTATCCTTTGAGTGACACATCTTTAACAAAGGAGGCTCTACGCAGACATCCCACCACACAGCAGAAGGCTCTTCAAGAAATCAGGGTGTGATAATTGACGGGAGAAGAAAGGAAGGTGTTTTCCCTTGTCAAAAGGCATATAAAAAGTCATGGAGAGTTTTTCTCATCCCCAAATCCCAGAGTATTTTGGATGTCCCCAGGGAACCAGCACCTCAGCAGAATAGATGGCCTGGTCTCTGAGCTCCGTGCAGAGTCAGGCTGTAGATGCCATGTCCCCTTACCTTTAGAAAGCCTCCAAACCATCCACAGCCACTCCTGTCAGAAGTGCAGCCAGACATCCACCCATGGGTCTCTCCATGAACACTACACCTCCATACGCTGCCCTGGGAGAGGGGCATGGTGTGTTCCTGATTGTGATATCAGTTCAGACAGGAGTATTTCCAGACAAGCAGCAATGCTAAAGGAAGGGAAAATCCCAAATCCATCTCAGCTCATGCACAGTTTGTTTCAGGAAATAATCTGGAGTGGCTGAAAGATGAAAAAAAAAAAAATCAGCAAGGCGTAAGAGGTTATTTTCACACAAACTCCTTGGGCACTATGCAAAGTTTCAGGAGTGAACAAACACAGCAGGCTTGGAGGGAGCTGATGGTCACAGCCAGGATTCATCTCTTCCAGGTAAACCACTGCTTATTGCTGGTTCATGGGGCCAGGCAGCAAGTACATGATCACGGAGGCAAAATGCACCCCCACATCACACCAGCACAACCTGTAAGGGATCTCTGCTTGTTCAGTCAACTCCAAGTATGTTTTCTTCCCTAAAATATTTTCCCAACGCTCACAGCAAAACCTGTGATGACTTATAGGGGGGAAAAACAAAAAGGAAACTCTTTCTGAGGACACCTCCTTCTTCCAGGAGATGCCCCTCTCCCACCACAGCAACTATCTAATTTATTTACGGGCTGCCCATCACCATGGCATCCATCTACACAAGGTTTCTGAAGTTCTTTATGTCAGAGAGACAAGGCAACACACTGTATTTGATTGCACCACAAGGTAAATAATTAGACAATACCTCCAGAAGACAGCAGGCTGGGGCATCTGTTCAAGTTTCCCAGAGACCATCTGAATTTATACTTTTTCTTTTACTTATGCCATTTTTTCTTCTGGTTATTGATGATGTTTCTCATTTGTTTTTATTAGATGCAGGTGTTTTCTGCCCTTCAGCTGGGAGCACTTTCCCTTTTCAGCCAATTCCAGTCCTACTTTGTGCCTCGGTCACCTTTTGACTGTGATACTGGAGAGGCAAAGAAAGGGAGAGGAAAAAAAAAAAAAAAAAAATGGAGAGAGCGAGAGATACTGATTTTTGCTGCCTCAGCAGATGTGTGTTAAAGTGCTTTAGTGATTCAGCCAGTGCGCCTGCCTGAGGCCAAAGGAGAGGCATTGTCTGAATCTACAACAATTAATAACAAAAAAAAGAATGTGGGCAGCACAGAGCGGGGGAAGGTGGAGGTGGAAAGCAAGTGAATCGCAGGGATATTTTGAGCTCACTGAGCACCTCGACAAGATCTCCCACTGCTTCCAACAGCGGCTGTCTGAATGCACCCAGGCCCCTCTGAGACACAGGAGCCTCCCCAGCCCTGTTTTACAGGCAGGGGAAACTGAAGCTGCTTTTGCAACTCCTCTCCGGTCCTCCAGAGCCTCTGGACAAGAGCCAACCTCCTCCCCAGAGCCGAATCATTCTTCGCTGATGTCCCAGGCGTGCCAGGAGGAGGGAGAGCAGCCCTGCACGCGTACTGGGGCACACGGAGCTGCTCGGACACGCTCGGGGATCCCACTCAGGCCCTGCAGGCCGCTGCTCGCCACTCAGGCCCTGTAGACCACGAAGGCCACAAAGGGGAACCTCTGCTGTCTGCCTGTGATGAAACATCTGTCTTTCCCCAGTTAGCTAAAGAAACTAATTTCATCTGCGCTCAGGCAAGAGGAATTTGTCCCCTGAGCAATTTCTGCTGCTATCGTTTAAATACCCAGTACAGACTCTAAGGTCTGATCCTCACGACAGGGCCTCAGGAACTGATGACCCTCACACCTCACAAGGTGGTTCCATTGGGCCATGGGCAGGCGGAGGCATCCCAGCCACCAGTCATCTCTGGAAATGTCGGCAGCCGAGCCCTGATAACATGAAACAGAGCCAACCCAGCCCCGCAGAACACCCAGGAGCTGCTCTGGTGAGGGAAGACTCCATTCCTACATGCGGTTTAAAATTGATACCCCCATGAGGCATGTTAGAAAGCAAAACATTGATGCTGTCTTCACTGGAAGCATCGGTTGCTTTGTTTTTTTTTAATGACACAGAAAGCTGCCTGCAAAGAGATAATTTCATTCAGCCTAGCCCTTGCTGGATGTGGAAGGAAGTCCTTGGAGGTGACTCTCCAACGTATCCAGTATGCCACCTAGCCCTCACTAGCTCTACTACACCATGGCTCTGTGCAGGCTGCTGGAAAGGACTCTCAGCAGGAAGCCCGAGCACCTCTGGGGTTGGCATGGCAGGCAGGAAGGCACCACCCAAGGGAAGGACAAACATCTTGGGGAGGAATCAGATTTTACTCCTGACTCCAACCCAGTCTCCATGCAAAGTGAAGTAGCGTGTTGGTATCTGCTCTGCCTGCTGTTGCCTCTCTTATCTTTCTGTGCTTCTTGCTCAGGCTTGCCCCATCAGTTCCACTTTTGTCACTTGTCATTTTGCCCTCTGGGATTACTCCAAGGATGAAATATTGGTTCTTTTCATAACGATGGCTGAGGCACTTGATTTCACAACCTGTTGGTGTTTTTAATACTTACACACACACACACACACACACACACAAAGAAATCTCATGTATAAGCATTATTTTCCTAACAAGTTTCAGATCTACACAAACTGGACAGTGGTTTTGGAGGGAGAAGAAAAAAAAATCTCATTCGTGTATCTGTGATTCAGCTCTTAATCTTTTGAGATTGCCTCAACTTGTTTGATGTTCTAAGTGCCTCCAAAACACAAAGATTAGCCCAAACTGATTAAAGCATATGTTTCATCCTCTTTATCATACTCAGGGAAGCCAGTGCTTCTGCACATTACAGAGAGTATCATAATTGAAGTGTGATGTATCTGAGATATAAAAAATGGTAACTGCTTTCTAGATAACTACCTTTTTTTTTTTTTTTTTTTTTTTTGCAACAGAGCCATATGTAACACATATATAGCAATGAAGTATATTAGAAGATGTTAATAGAAACCTTGGTTTCCTCTTGTTCATTCCCCCACAGCAAGAAAGTATGTCTTTTAAACATAAAACATTATTGTTACCCCCCTTGGAAGAAAACAAGATAGGAGAAATGAGATCTTCACTAGCTGTGGGCTCTCCTACAGCTCATGACCAACAGTTTGCTGCCTCGTTGCTGCTTTTTTTTTCCAGGGTAGTCATTTTTTTGGAGCATCAGCAAAATTGCAAAAAAAAATAAAAAATGCCAGAAAGCGTTCATCTGCAACTTCATCCTGACTGCTGGGTTCAGTGATATGGATCCTCATGGCTGAGGCCACTTTCTTAATCACATCTCACAACTAAAGCTTTGCTGTCTTCTGGTTGAGCATCTTACACCATTTCCAGGTACGCTTTCATGGATGAAGGTCTCAGTACAGCCTTGCAGCTCAGTGTAGGAGGGAAGCAAAGGTGCCCTCAAGAAAACTTCACACCACCTGGCTGTGGCCCCGAAAACCCAGCAGAACACTCACGGACAGACTGAAATTAAGGCAGCTCCCCCAGGGCTGCCTCACAGGATCCCTGCCCCGCAGCGATCCAGCCATGCCCAAGCCTCCTGTGCCAGGGCTTGCAGCTGGGCTGGATGGAGGCAGCTCCCTACACGCCTCACCGCTCTGTGTCCCGCAGGTTGCAGTGGGA
Source organism: Alectura lathami (assembly GCA_013399715.1). Taxonomy (NCBI): domain Eukaryota; kingdom Metazoa; phylum Chordata; class Aves; order Galliformes; family Megapodiidae; genus Alectura; species Alectura lathami. The sequence goes on from VXAV01008540.1 coordinate 75,972, forward strand.
GTGAAGCCTCCCCAGAACCCCTCCCGATACTCTTACTAGCTCCACACCAGATATTAATATTATTTGGGATGCACTGTTTCTTATGGGGCACTGGAGAGATGGAATTCTCCCCTGCCCTACAACATGTCACAAAGTGCTTCCAGATTTCCATTTGAGAACTGCCCTCCCTGCCCAGTGCTACTTTCTGCAAGGCATCCAGTCAGACCAGCAGATCGTCACAAAAATCAGCTGCAGGATGCAATTAATGTGCTGTAAAAGTCATAAGTGTCAGCTGGAGAAACCATTTAAAAACTATTCTAGATGAAATCCTAGCGGGTTGCTTTTCTTACCTTAGGGGTGCCTATTTTGTAGCAGTTAGCTGTGATCTAGGAAGATTCAGGTATTATCAAACAAAACCTCTGGGAAACCTGCTGGTTGAAAAAAAGGCCAGAGTAAAGCTCAGAAATGTGGCCTTTTTTTTTTGAAAAGAGGGAGGTGAAAAAAGGACAGGAGAGAGCTGATCTTTACTACTGAGCCCATATGGGGCAGGAAGGCAATAAAACAAGGAATACCTGAGATGTGCAAATAGAAGCCTTAAGCAGGGAAATTTTGGTGAAGAAAGAGTTAATGCTTTTAAGCAGCCCTCCATCCTCTTACCATAGATAAGGGTGCATTCTAGTGGCAAAATCCGTGCAATGCAGCTGCATAGATGACTGATCTAAAAAGAAACCTGGGGAATATGAGGCTTTGGAGGAGTGTGTACATGTGCAGAAGTGGGGTGGGGGTGGTTGACTTGAACTGCACAGAAACCTCACCCAGAATCGCCTGATCCCTTTTAATTTCCCACTCCCCCTGGCAGATAACCCTGTGTTTGCGCAGGTGAGCGATCTCACCCGGCCATTCCTCCCTCTGCTCCAGGTGTAACATCCCTGTGCACAGCTGCCTGGGCTGGCCATGGGGCTGCACAATGCAATTTTGGAGATTCCCTTCGCCACGCTTCCAGCTTCCCCACTCCTAGCAATGAATGAGCACTGAGGGAGGCAAGTGTGAAGGACCAGGGCCCAGAGAGCTGTAACACTGAGGAATGCAGCGGTGGAACAAAAGGCAACAAACCCCAAGCTGTCCAGTACAGAGGATGAGCATTGCAAAGTGCTTGCTTTCTTCTTTTTTCCTTCTCCCCACTGCACTTTGCACAGGGCAAGAGGCAGAAAGAAGAATGAGCTAAAACGTGCAAATTGGACTTCACATGGCAAAATTCCCCTTGTTTTCTGGCATGCCCTAAGCAACAGCGAACTATTCCAAAGAGGAATCTAGCACAGTTCTTACACGCAGACCAACCCTCCCTCCTGCTCACTGTCCAGACGCATTAACCCTTGCTGCTTGGAGGCGTTGGGGGCACAGCCTGGCACTGGGTAAACCCTCCCTGCATTTTTACCCCTCACCCAGGATGGAGGGCAGGAGGGCAAAGCTGGGCAACGCTGTGCTGACAGAGCCTTCTCCTGGGAGCAGGGTGGGTGAGAGGAGCTCGCTGGCGCACAGCCAGCCATCTCCCTGCTACGCTCACCTTCGGGGCTGAGGGGTGCATGGACTCCCTTCTGCCTGAGGGGTCCCCAGCCCAGCAGCCATGCAGAGTGTCCCTGCCCCATCAGCGAGACTGACAGCAGCAGGATCAGGCCCTGCTAACTCAATGTCCCCCTTCCTCCCCAAACTCACAAGCCTGACCTCTCTTCCTAGACACCCTGCAGCCCAAGTGCAACTACTTTTCTCCTTAGATATATATATATATTTATATACAAAAAACTGTGCAGATCTCAACTCTTTTTTCCCCCTGTCTCTCCCCTCTCCATCCTCGCCCTCCCCTTCCCCCTCCTCCTCCCCTTGTCTCTCCTCATAATATTATCCTTGATCACTGCCCGGGGTTTGAAGCCCAGAAGTCAGAAGCTGCGCACCCCACCCCCACCGGCTCGAGTGTGCACTGATAGGGCCCTGGCTGCTGGCACCCAGTCAAGCTGAGGTGTCATTGGGATCTCAAATTGCAGCTAGGGGCTGGCAGGCAGCCAGGGGCAGTCTATTTAAAAGACAGCCTGTTCTGCAGTATTCAGTCTCTTTAGAAACTTCTCCAGGGGAAAAGTGTTGGGAGATCTACAAAGTGGATTTTTTTTTTCCTTTTCTTTTTTTTTTTTTCCTCCTTCCCCCCGTTTTTTACTGCTCCTCTGCAGCCTTTGCAACTAAATACTCAAATTCTGCAGAAAACTTTTTTTAATTTTTTTTCTTTTTTCCCTGTTTTTGCCTTTTTGGGGTGCTTTTTCTCTATTTTATTTTTTTTTTTGCCTTTGAAAATCTTGGAAGAGGAAAGCGGGAGGGTTGAACAGAGCCGATCGAAACACAACTTTGCTTCATACCAAGCTTCCCAGCAGCTCGCTGCGTCGGGAGAGACTTTTTCTCCTCCTGCAGAAGAAGGGGGAGGGAAGGGGAACTTTGCATCCCCTCTTCCTTCTCCTGCGTTTTTTTCTTTTTTTTTTTTTTTTTTTTTTTCCCCTCCAAT
>VXAV01008540.1:79678-126571 GCA_013399715.1 Alectura lathami
TTTTCTTTTCTCTCTTTCCGGCTGCTCTTCCATTCCCCTCCACCACCACCAGCTGCTTTTCCATCTTTCCAGCCGCTTTTCCATCTTTTGACCTCTCTCTCTCTCTTTCTCTTTCTCTCTCACACACAGGCTGCTCTTCCATCTTTCCAGCTATTTCCCCTCTTCTTTCTCTCCCCACCCCTCCTCCGGCTGCTTTCCCAAGCCCCTGGTTGCTTTTCCACCTTTCCATCTGCTTCTCCACCACCACCATTTCCCCTGGCTTCTTTGCCACCCCCTATTGCTTTGTCACTTCTCCAGCTATTTTTCCATCTTTCCAGCTGCTCTTCCACCCCCCAGCTCTTTTTCCATCTTTGTGGCTGCTCTCCCATCCCTTCGGCTTCTCTTCCATGCCCCCCCACCCCTTTTCCAGTTCTTCCTGTCCATGCCCTTGCTGAACCTCCTGTTGCATCATTTCACCCCCCCACCTGTCCCATCACCTCTGTGTTGTCCCATCCCTATCGGAGTTTTCTTTAGTTTTCTTTCCCCTCCTCCAGATGCACCCTCTTCTTATTCCCAGCTGCATGCCGGTCCTTCCCCAGCTGCATCCTTTACATATTTCCTGCATCTCCATCCTCACCCTCTCGCTGACACCCTTTCTCTCCACCTTGCTCTGGGGCTGTGTAGCTTTAGATACAGGGGTTCCTTCTGGGCAGGGCATCGCCCTTGTAGCCACCTGCCCCATCCCCAAAACCTTCAGCTCCCCCCAGTTTGGCACTAAGCCTCCCGCTTTCCCCTTGCCGTCGCTGCAGCCCGCTCCAGGCTGCCTACTGCTGGCCGTCGTTGTTGGGCAATGGGTTTTAGCGCTGGGAGGTGAAGAGAGCAGGTGCATTAGGAATCCAAATGCAAAATATAATGATGGTGTAGCTAATAATCAGAAAGAATACATTAAAAGCAAGCACGAAGGCTGGGGTTGTAGCAACAGCACAAATCCAAGTTTCTGAAATGCTTGCACCTTGCACACGACAAAAGCACGAAAGCAAGTGCTGCTTCACTTGGGTGCTCACTGAACTCCCATTGCTGGATCCTGGAGCTGGTACAGGGACAGTTTCCCCCTGCTTCTCCCAGTACTTCTGTATTTCTGCCATGGTGTGCAGGGGAGACAGGGATGGTGTCTGCATGTCTAGGGGACCCAGGAAACCACTTTGGGAAAAAAAAAAAACAAACAAACAAAAAAAAAGAGCTGAGATGTTTAGTATGTNAAAAACCAGAATCAAGCCCCACACGTTTTTTTTTGGTCCAGGAAAATGTCATTTTTGCTTGTTAGCAAGCTCCTACTTATACTAGTGCAATGGGAATCCGTTTCTCCTTTCTAGCACCTAATAAATCTTGGGGCTTTTATTATTTTTCCCTATTGCTGCTTGCAGGCAGTGGTTGTGCTGTTATGCTCCATCCTTCAGAGCAAATGACAAAAAGTGTCCAGCCTCCCCTAGACCTGTCCAGGAACAACAAACTTGACCTCGGCCTTCTACAAGGCGGCTGGAGGACGAGGGCTGGGAGAGAGGTGTGTGGGGTGCACGGGGAGCCAGGAGCTGTTTTCCTGTCTGGGAGCATGGGAAGCCATGCAAAACCTGCTCACGGCCGAGCTATGAGAAGTATCCCAGAGCACGTCACCCGCCGTGTTTATTTACCCCATGTGTGTGTCCAGGAGGCGAGCGATGTGCTTGAGATGCAAGCCCAGCAGCCTAAATGCAGCAGCTGCAAGAGCAGGGCTGAGCCTTGCACCCACAGCCAGGGTGCCCCGTGCAAACCAAAGGCACCAAAAAAGCTTTGTCTCTCAGCTCCTTGCATGAATCTCCTTGAGTTCCACCTGCCCAAGGAATCTGCTTCTTTAGCAGGTGCTCTGTGTGCAAACCATGGCTGATATCCTCGTAATATCACTGCTTTTGGTTAGCTTGGGACGGGGAGCACCCTTTGAATGAACACAGAGGGGGATAGGAAGGAGGCTGCAGGTTTGTTGCAAAACCAAGCCCCGGCAACACTTGCACTTCCAGTTCGGACTCCCCAAGTGCCGCAGGGGGCTCTTTTCGACAGGTTTTGTCTGAGCCCTGTTGGGGAAGGCTTCTGCAGAAAGCAGACCAGCAGGCTTCTCCCGAGCTTTGCGCGATTGCAAAGAAAAAATAATAAAAAAATAAATCAGGAATTCTTGAGGACGGGAGAACGAAAAAATTCTCTTGGCATTCAAGTGGTAGCGTGTGAGAACAAAGTATATTTTCATAGGCGTGTTACTAAGCAACAGGGCAAGGAAAGAAATGAAGTTTGACTTGAACTTTCTGGCCTCTGCCAGTTTGGCCAGCAGTGCAGCAACTGAGTGCTGGGGAAGCTGGCCTGGCCCTCTGATCTATCAATGACCAAAATTGGCCCTGAGCTGCAAACTGCTGAGAAAGAATCAGCACTCTGCAAAATAAACTACGGGACAGTGGACTAGATCAAACTGCATTTTTGTCTATTTCTGCACTCGCACTGGCTATGCTGAAAATCACAGATGCTTTCCTCCTCATAGCCGAGGTGGAGACGCAACAAGAACATTGCAGGAGCCCAGGGCTGGGAGGCTGGGCTTGGCTCTGCTGCTCACCAGATGTTTTGTGTGGGGACAGGATGCTGCTGGGCACCGTGCCTCAGTTTCCTCTTCTGTAAACTGGGCACAGCGGTGCTGAGAAGCGCTGGGGCTGCTGCACAGGATGTGCTCCTGGCTGGCAAAGGGGTCGGAAATGAAAGCAAATGTAGGATTAAAGGACTTTGGTAGCGCTCGTTTTGAGTAGGCTGATGGTGTAGGTAGTGACAGGCCGGTCCCTGTAGTCCTGGCTGGCAGAGCAATCAGACACTGTCCTTTACCGAAAGCCAACCATCACTGCTGCACTGTAATTGACATTCCTGGTAAAAAAAAAAAAAAAAAAAAAAAACATGAATGAGCCTCGTTTATGGCACAAGCTTCAGGATTCTGGGTTTTCTCTGTTTGGTTTAGGTTTTGTTTGAAACTCACCGCGTCTTTCCATTTTCACTGCCCCGTGCGCTTGCCAGACTTCCTCCTGCTGACACAGCAAGGTCAGGCCAAGCGCCGGGGAGTGCGGGGCACGGATTGCAGCCTGCCACCCTGAAAAGGCTCATAGAAAAACAAAGGTTGTCAAATATTTCCTTCTCCTCTGTCGTTCCTTCTCTCTTTCTAGAAAGCAAGCGAGACTTGGCAAGTTTCCCCATGAAACCATGAGCCAACGATAACCAGGAGGGGAAGGGAAGGGGGGGGCGCAGAATTAGCGCTAAGAAAATTGTCTTTGCTGCGTCAGCTGGAAGCAGGCGGAGGAGGAGAGCTGCAGAGCCCAGGTTTCCTGCAGTTCATGTCGGGTGCCGTCCCTCATCCCGCCCTGACACGTTCCCCCAACCTGCTTCTCTTCCCCTCCCCTCTCGACGATGCGAGGTCTGGGCACAGGCTTTTTGGGGCAGGCAACAGCTGTGGGCTCGGGAAGGAGCCGTGCGGTGCAGAGCACCAGGTCCTTTGTGCAAAGCAGCTTCCGAACTGTCAGGCAAAAGCTAGTAGCAACAGGCCTGTGAAGCCTCCTATCCAAAACAGGAAAAACCCCATTTTTCTTTTGATCTGAAGTTTCAACAACAATAACAATATATTTTTTTTAAAAAAAAAAAGGTGAAATCCATCAGGTGCCAGCAAGAAAGCTGGGTTTCTGCGGTGTACATGTACGGGGGAGGGAGCGATGGGGTGGTTCAAACAGGAAAGGAGGGGCCTTGGCTGGAAAGACTTTTCGGCAGCCTGGTTTCTAAGGAAGGAGCAAGAATATTAAGTAGCTGATCCAAACGAAATTCCTGCCTGGTGCCAGCAAAGTTCACCGGAGCAGAGACGTGGCTCTGTGCGTGCGTGCATGCGTGCGCGAGTGATGGAGCAGGTCCAAGCTCCCGCGCACGGCTGTCAGCCTGGACCCGCTCCCAGAGAGCCCGCCTGGAGCTGTACCACTGCCTGCAGCACTGGGTCTGGCCTTACATCGGAGCCTCTGCAGATAGGAGGGATGCTGGAGGGAGGCCGTGTGCCTCCTCCTGTCGATGCTCGAGCACCAGCATCCCGTGCCTGGCACACGTTTGGCACACGCATGTCGGTACAGCAGGGAGGAAGAGAGGCAGCGAGCCGGCTGTGCCTGCGTGCAGAGCATGGTGCTCTGCTTCCTCCTAACGTCCGCTGCGAGCTCTGCTCGCTGCACCGAGTGGCTTCGCACCGAGATGTTATGGCAGTAGTGCCTCCCAGCGCTCCTCACCCTGACTAGGAAGCCTGAGAAGGAGGCAGGACAACTCACAGGGCAGATAAAATGGCCAATGGCATGGCAAATCCTGGCTCTGTTTTTTTCCCAAGCACTTAGTAGTGCAAATTTGAGGTCAGACGTAAACAAAAGCAGAATTTGGCTGGAGCACACCTGCCCCTCAACGTGGGCTGCCGAGCAGCAGGGTTATTATGCACAGGGAAGATATGCTTGTGAGCATACATACACATGTGCCCATGTTCACACACCCACACACGCCTGCACAAGCATTTAATGTGTGCACAACACACACAGGGCATTTTTATCTCTGGCAGCAGAATGGTTTTCAGGCAGCATGCATAAATCTCTCTTACGTGGTTCTGCTTACAACTGGCACATGGATATTTGGCCATAGAGCTACTGGCACACAGAGCAGCCTACCCCTTGCACCCACTGAGGGCTGAGAGATGAGATGCAGCAGGTGAGCGTATCAAGAGGAGGTAAGGGGAGATAGAGGCAAGATAGTCCTCCCTGCCAGCTGCATGGTTCTGAGCTCACACACTGTGTTTGGATGTGGGTTGTGTTTTCTGGACGGACTAAGTCTGTGTTACATACTCTGAGAGCCTGAGTAACCAGAGATACCCCAGTGAAGGTGTGGACAGGCTGTGGGCAGCCCACCCACCTCCTGTCAGGCTGTCCATCCACCTCCTGCCCCATGCCAGGCCTGCAGGACACGTGCAGGGGCCGTGGTTCCTGTTGCTGGGAGTCTGTGAGCTTCTGCAGCAGCACGTGGCCTTTGAGAAACAGGAGCTGAACTGGGAAAAGATGGCAAGTTTGGTGAGATGTGGCAAGCTGAGGACAGGAGAAATAATCTCCAGTGTTGAGGAGAAGAAAGCAGCAGGACCTGAAGACTTGGCAGAGGTCAAAGATGATCCAGAGAGTTTGGCCTGGGAGAACTCCCTGGCAGCCGGCAGAATAACCACCTAGTCATTTGTAAGGAGGCTTTTCACAGGTAAAAAAGATTGGTTTCATCTGTTTGTCCTCAGGACAGATGTAGCAAAAAGCATGAGGATGCTCTGCTGCAAAAAGGAGAGGGGAACCTGGAGAGAGCCTCCACACTGTGTGTCCCTAGGGCTATGTGCAGGAGCTCTGGAGGCCACAGAGCAGGGTGGCAGCTGTGTCCATGCTCCCAGGCCCCGGGGATGCCACTGGAGATCACCAGGCACAGGTCATGCTCGGTGTGTCAGCCTGCCCGCGTCACATCTGGTGATGAAGGAGTGAAATCCCCTGTCCTTTCCCCACTGCTCCCCCACCAGACACTCACTGTCTTTCTATTCCTTCAGCTGTGTAGCCAAGGCAACTCTCAGCAAGATGCTGTTTTTGAAGCATCTCTTTGATGTTAGTGATCTAAGGGGACCCCTTAGTGTTTATGTCAATGCACCAGCTCACAGTTAATCCCAGAGGGAGTGTTTGCAGAAATTTGGGACTCTCGGTGGTTTGATGTGGGCAAGTTTGCTCTCAAGGAAGCCATTTCTCAGCATGTTCTGGTGGATCTGCTGTCTGCTTCTGATGTTTCCAGGACAAGTGTGCGAACTGCCCATCTGTCCATGTCACACAGCCACCAGCTTCTGGCTGGGAGTCCACACGTGCCTCAAGCTATGCCTGCAGCAAGGTCCAAGCCTCCCTTGGCTGCACATCAGTCTCTATTAGCCAGGCAGGGCTTGATGCTGGAAATGCCGAGCGCCTTTTCTCCGGAGACTGAGACACAGAGCATCACAGGCACCTAATCCCCTCTGTGGGAGCCAGCTACCTCCAAAAGACTGTGGAGGAAAACCCAGAGAGACACTGTTGGCTTCAGTAGGATTGGAAAGCGCTTAGCAGCTGCCTGCCTTCAGGGTGTTATTGCAGAGTTCGGTTTGTTTGCTTGTTGGATGGACACAGCTGGTTCACTGATGGAGATAATTGTTATGCTGATGGAGATAGCTGGTCTGGTTGCTATTTAAGGGCAAGAAGGTAATCCTGACAGATACCAGATATGTAAGGAAATGATTCCCCAGCTAAACAAGAGAGGGAGTGTATCATAAAGGTAACTTTGGGGGCAAAGATAACGAATAGTCTTTTTTTTTTTTTTTTGGTAGAACACCAGTAGAAATATTTTCTTTCTCCAAATTCAGATGTAATCTGTCCTCTAAAGACAATTAAATCAACAGTCCCTTTCATTATTCATGCTTAGGAAATCTGATGTTATGCATTGTACTAATGATGAAAATCTGGTAATTAAGCCAGCGAACAATCATGGAACTTGGCTTTCACTTTTTAATTTAAAAGAGGTGCAGGAAAAGAGAATAAAAGTTTTATTAGGAAGTCTCATAACTGTATAGCAGTCATAATAGATATACATGTGGCTGTGGCAGTCACTTGCATTTGTGGCTCCTGCTTTGCTGAAGAAATACCAGATATGGCTGAAATTTTACTGCACCATTTCATAGCCATTTCAGTACTCAGTTATTTTTTTTTTTATAGGAACAGGGGCAGTTTGAGGTTGCGGGAAAAAAAAACGCAAAGTGCAACAGGGAATTATTTCTTAAAAGGCTCAGGACCTGTTACAGAGTGATCTGTTTGTCTGATGTTTCAGACCCCAAAATGGACGCCTATGTACTTTGCTCTATCAAAGGACTCCTGATGTTCTTTAACATTGAGAAGCACCTTTGCGTACTGCTGGACCAAAGGGAATCAGATGGCATACACCACAGCAGGGAGCAGGGAGGGAAATGGCTGCGGGGGGGGCAACATTCAGACCAGGCTCAGGCAAGTTTCTGCTTAGCAGCATTGAACATTGAACGTAGAGTGTGAACATCAAACTTCTGGTACTTTCTTGTGGTACTACTTAGGTGAACTGAGAGATTAAATAATGGTCAGGCCTACTTCCTGACAAGAGAGCCACTGAGAAAGCAGAAGTCGGGCCTGAGGGCAGAGGTGGAAATCTCATCACTAAGAGCTCGTAAAAGTCAGGTTGGACAGTACATGTGATGATGTGTCATCTGGTGCTGACACACAGATGAGCAATGAATGATCTCACAGATCTTTTCCATCTGGTTTAAGGCAGAGCTGTGAAAGTCAGGCTAAAGGCCTAGAAATTCATCCAGGCTCAGCTGGAGGTTGCAGTCCTTGCACGTGTGAAATATTTGTGGGGTTTGACCAGTTCTCATTCAGCACCTGAAACAGGTGCATCTCCAGACTCCGCCCTGTATGCCTTCACCTTTCCAGAGGGAGGCTAAACGTTTGGCTTTCTTGGCTCTTTCAGTGATTGGAAGCTGTTGAGTTTGACAGAAACTCAATAAGTGGAGATGAATCTTGTGATGGTCTCCAGTGGGACCAGCCTCTCTCAGATTCAGTTCCAGTAGGGCCGTTGTTAGGAGCTCCTGCTCAAGCTGAAACTAAATCAGATTCAAAACCCTCAAAAGAGATGACCTGAAAAATTTCACACTGTCCTTATGAAGGAAGGAGGTGTGATGGGTTGGAAGAGAACCCCAATAACGGATGCTTTTCAGGTCATCTCTTCTCAGCTGGTAGCCAGATGAGCAGTTCAGACCCTTTTGTTTTCATTCAGAAGATGTGAAAGTACTTTCGTTTTCCATGAAGGGGTTTCCTTTCTTTTTGCCACAGCTAAGCCTCCCTGAGAAACTGTCAGTAAACAACTGAATGATGTTTCTCAGGAGCTACTCCAGATTTCCCTCATTTTTCCATCAGTTAGACAGAGACAGTCATGCAGTCTTCTTCCCCGAGTTTTCCTTCTTCATTCTTTTCTGCTCTTAGTTCCTTGGCAGCGTGGTAGCTTTTTCGATGCCTTTATTACAACCAATGGAATCTGCCACTAGGGTGGATTTGTTGGAAAACATACAAGACTAAGAAAGACTGAATGATTTCATCTTTTCCAGGAAGAAAAAGAATATCTTGGTCACTATGATACTGAGAGATGATTTATTTAGATTTTTCTGGGTCATTCTTCAATTCATCTCTCAGCTTCTGCAACTTCAGCATATGGAATGGGGAACATCTGCAGACTCCAGAAGACATAAAGGAAATATGTTTTATCTTCCTATCATCAGTGCATCAGCTACAGAAGCTTCTTGATGTAAATCTGATCCTGAAATACTTCCTTCCCCTCCACCTGCCAGTGCAGTTCCCTGGCAGATAACTTTGTTCAGGAAATGTCAGGCTGATACAAGCAGCTATCTAGAAACAGAGCGCCTGTGATTTTGCAAGGTGGTACACATCATCGTCACTTAATTGAGAAGGATGGATGTTCGTTTTTTCACATGAGGAAGAAACTCAAAAGCTCTTTTACTGGTTGGGTATTTTGGGTTCCACCTTACCAGAAATGATTGTCACTGTGAACCCCAGGTCTCCGGCCACACTGCCTGTTGGCCACAGGCCCAAAACCTCACCCCAACTTTGCGCGCCCTGTATGCACATTGCAAACATTCAAGCCTGTGTTGAGAACTGACCTCAGTCAGATCTGGGAGCTTTCTCTGGAGAGAAAGGACCAAGTCAAAGACACCACCTCTTGGTGAGCCCCAGTCATTGCCTCTACATCCCAGGTGAGAAACAGCCCAGCTCGCCCAGCGTGTGCCGCAGCCTGGAGTTTCCAGCACAGCATGGATGAGTGGAGCCTGCTGAACTAACTGCTAGCAATATGTAGAGAAGGAGATTTTGTCATGGAGCTGCCCATATCTAAACCTGCTTTTCTGCTTGCTGTAGAGAGTTGCTCCCAGGGAGTTTAATTTTGTGGCTGCAGCAAGGAAAGGCAGCTCAGGGAAGTATCATTTGGCACACAGCTGCACTGATCCTTCCGTACGCTTCCAGCTCCCATAGCCTTACCTCTCCCACCTCCTCAGCATTTGCTGGCAGTGTGGAGAAGTGGTGCTGACCCAGAGATCCGTTCCTACAGATAGGCCCTGCGCTTCCATAGCAGACCTAAACATAAGCTGGTTCCCTTGAGAGCTCCTTCCCACATGCTGAGCTGCATTTCTCCCCCATCCAGCTTTGTATGAGGACACCAAGGTCATCAGGACAATGATCTCCCTTTCCCATGAATCCTATGTGAACCTGGGGGCAGCCCAAGCACCTGATATTCACGCTCTGCAGGTGAGCCCTGGCTGATGCAGCAGAATCTGCATCCACAGGTTTCTGCTGAGACATTAATCTCCTGAGAAAGAGCTGGTCTTCCAGACTACTTCAGCAAAGCCCAAACAATACCTCGAGAGAAAAAGGCCTCAGCATAGCACATCCTTCTGCTGTCCATCTCCATTATTCAAGGTTCTTCAGGTATTCCTGAGCAGCTCCTAAGAATACTGCTGAGTCTCAGCTTCATAAAATGGAGATAAGTTTTAACCTAGGGCTGAGTACTTCTAGCCCTCTGGCTGCTTTTCCATCTCATCCCTGAGCTTGGTCCCACCAATCCATAGCCTTCTCTTAAAAGGTGTCTCTGTGGAACAAGAAAGTGAGTTCCCAGAGACATCCTCCATGCTGTTGTAGGGATTTAAGGCACCAGGATACCCCAGACCTCTTTTCCAAAATTTTCTGTGGCTTTTGGGCTGTGGTCTACGGACTACTTGGACTCTGCTGTTTTATCATTGGCAGGGGACTGGGCATGATGGGGCAGAGTAGATTTTTTTGTGGGCGCTTCACAGTGTTTTTACTGCTAAAGACTTCCTTGCAGCAGTCTGCAAATCAGAAAAGTAATTCGCTTATTCTGGCAGCTCTTTGGCTAATTCCTAGTGAAGGAAATAGGGTGTGGATTTTCTTACCAGTGCACCTGTGTATTTAAGACCGTTTGGTACAGCCTCACATGAGAGCTGCATCACAGGCTGCAGATAGATCAGTACTGAAGAGTGGGGTTTACCTTTCTTAACTTCAGCCTAACTGAGACTGCTGGAGTCACAGGAGGCCTCCAAAGATATGTTGTTCCACCCTAAAATCAGTGCCCATGTGAAACGATGAGGCTGGTTGCAGTTTGGAGGGTGCAGTATCCCCACAATGACCTAGACATGGCATTGAGCCATACAAACGCCTCCATGTCAGATCTGCCGTAAATGCCTGTTGCGCTTTTTGGCGACCTGGGGGAGGTGGGGTGGCCATCGGCAGAGGCTCTCCTTTCCAAGCCAGGCTGCGGTTTTCCAGCCCTTCTCAGTGTGTGGTGCCTCCTCCCAGACTCACATCGCCTGCGAGCATCACCAGCGTGCTCCCGCGACGGCCCACCACTGAATCCTCACCAAAGAACAAAAGTTTGTCAAAAGTCCAAGGAGCGTTGCAGCTGGCTCTCCTGCAGCCAACGCCCTGGGCTAGCAGATGGACTGGCCACAGCCTGCGTCCCTGGCCCTGGCTGCTCCTCCTCTGTGGCTGGACGGCTGCCGGGGCTGCCTGACATCACTGCCTGACTTCACCGGGCGGTGGTCCGCGGCAGTGGCCCCAGCCCCAAGCATTGCGCCGGAGCCATCTCTGTGCCCGTCCCAGCAGGGCTGGGGGTCACTCGCCACCACGCTGCAGGTTGTGCCTCGTACGGGAATATAAATGAGTTTTTCTTCACTTTTCTTCATTAGGGTGGTGAATGAGCTGATCCCTACAGCCCCTGGGGAGCTCAGGAATGCTTTTGCTCAGTTGTACTCTCCGGCTGCCAAAGGGCGCGAGATGAGCTGACCTTCCTGCTCTGCATCCGTCGCTGCCTGCCCGTCAGGAATGCAAACGCTGTCCCCGCGTGCTGACCAGGAGGAAGGAGGGCTTTTACTTGCCAGCCCGTCCCAGGAGGTTTTGGTGCGGGTCAGGCTTGTCCCTTCCTCCGGCGTGGGGACAGGTGGGGAAAATGCACAAAGTGGATTTTTACCAGCCAGAGACCTGAGCCCAGACTTCCTGCATAAGACCTAATCTAAAGAAAAACAGAAACATCTTTAACATGACCTGCGAATGCTCTCTGGCGGGTGCAGGGTATGAGAATGCAGTCATTGCCTTTGCCCATGTGTGCGTGCAAAGTCCAGCAGGAAGGTGTAAGACACCTGTGCAGGGCTGGTCAGATCATGGAGAGAGGAGCCTGAGATGTTGTTAGGCGTGAAGCCAGGAGGGAGTGTCCGGATCTGGCCTTGTTTAGTGCTTCGGGGTCCCGATCTATGGGAACTGCAGAAAAAGCCCTCCCTCTGTCCCCTAGCCTCTCCACACATTTTCCCTTTCCAGCATTGACTGCGTAGGTGAACGATCCCAAAATGTTGTCCCTCCCAGAAAGAGAGCTAAGGAACCAAATATCACCCAGCCAAGGCTGGAAAACTCCACATTGTTGTATGCAGCAACAGGACACAAACTCCAAAGGCAACTGCCACCAGGGCCCATTGGAAAATCCCATTGTTGAGCAAGGTCAGAGGCAATGGCTGTGTCTGTGTTGCTTAGGCACACATGGCTTTTTACCTGTTTATGAACAGGACAGCGAGTTCTCTAGCAGCGTCTGTGGATGTAACGAGCACGGATCATTAGCAGCAGCAGTCAATAGGTACTTTTCCTACCTTCCTGCCAGAAACCAATGGAAATGTGTTACGAAAATTCAAGCCTTCCAGTCATTTGGAAAACGCTTCCTGCTCTGATCTGCAATGTGAGCAGGCAGGGAGGCAGCGTTCCCGCACGCCCACATGCACATGCGCACCCTGTGTGGGCTTCACACGTGTCCAAAACCTGCAGCACGAAAGCACAGGGGTGGTTTGGGGCCAGGTATGGGGAAGTGCACAGGCTGTTCTGGGTGGTGACTGTCGAGGACAGCAGAAGGAATTTGTGGCTTTCTTGTGACCAGTATTTTGCTGTTCTGTGTCCCTTTTACACTGGCAGGATGGAAATAGCTTTCGGAGAGAAAGACCTGCTAGGTATCTTGTCCCATCCAGCCCAGGCACTAAGCCTTCAGCCACCGTGGCAGAGGACAGCTTGTGCCCAGCTAAGGCTATTTTCTGCCTCACAGGGCTGATGGGAGCCTGCATGGATTAGGACCTCAGCAACACAGCCCTTCTGCTGGCCTGGCCCATGTTGGAAACCTGCAAGCTGATCTCCAGGTGCTCTCTGCTCACTCCCTGGGTCCTCTCTGGGTAACACAGCACCAGGACCAGAAATGATGGCATTGGGTTGCTCTGAGTTCAGTCTCCTGTCTTGGCCACAGGGTCACCATCCCCTTAAGATGGCTGCAGCCCGAGTCCCACCTCCAGGCTAGCCAGCATCCTCAGCTTGGCCAGTAATATCACTCTTCGGTGTGGCCATTGAGCCTGGGACATCTGCTGAGAGGTGACCTCCTCCCAAGGAGTGTGGACAAGGGATGGCAATGTGAGACCCACCCACCTCCTGCTGCCCGCTGAGCTGAAACTGGCAGATGTAGCATGCCCTGCCTCTGCGAACAGCCTGCCTGAAACCCAACCGCCAGGTTGGCGTGGCGGATGGGAGTTGGCCCTGGCTGTAGGAGGGAAGGGGCTATGCATTGGGCCAGATCCTGACAGCAAGGGAGGAGAAACTCCAGTCTCCTTCCTGAGTCTCAGACAGGCACAATTAGGACTCCTTCGGGGAAACTGGGCGTTCCTCCCGCCGGCGTCTCCTTGGGAGCAGACACGCGGCGGTGCCAATGCTGCCTGCCGCGTGCCAGCCCGGGTGGCAGGCGGCTGCTGAGGAATGAGCTGGTGGGTGAGGATAGGCCAGGGGGTGATGCTTTGCAGATGCTGACATGGTCCTGGTGGCATGGGGTGGCTGCAGGTTGATGCAGATCAGATGGCTGGAGGGCAAGGGAGGGACTGGGGGCAGCTAGTGCTGCCCCAGCTCTGCCGATCCCCTTGTGTTGGCACCATGAGGTCTTTCACCAGCTGCCCAGAGCTTGTCAGGAGTTTGTATGTCAGAGACTTCTGCCCTTCAATTTGTCAAAATTGGCTTGTTAGTATCCAGTTAGGGAACAGATGGACAAGTGCATGAGCTTCAGCCTTGTTGCTGGAGGAAATTAGGCTAAAAATCACCACAGGGTGGAGAAAAGGGATCTCTGTAAGGGATCCATGGAGTTCTCACTGGGAGACAAAGACCTAAACCAGGCACTGTTGCTGCCTCCATGGCTGTCCGTGCATGCCAGGGAGGGCGAAGAAGTTGAAGGGTTCTGTTCCAGGTGCTTCTGCGCTGCAGGATCTGGACAGGAGCTGGGCAGCTTTCAGTACATGCAAGCCCTTGGCTCCTCTGCAGAGCACCGGGCTCCTGTGCTTCCCAACTGCCCTTGCTGAAAGGGCTCCACGTTAGTCCTTGGCTCCCAGCCCACTCTGTCTTGCTGGCAGCTTGCAGGAAGTGGAGGAACAAGGTGTTTGCAGAAGCTCAGGTTGCTGACCATGTGAGCAGACATGACCGCTGCATTGCACCATGAGTCCAGGGGACTGGACATGCTGTGCTGTTTCTCTGAATCCTTGCTGCCGTGCTCTGTTTGTTATTTTAGGGCTGCCCAGGTCCCTGCGCCTCTTTATTTGTTACTACACAGGTAATAAGCTGCAACCCGACACATTTTTGTAGGATTGCCTGTACCGTAGGGCAGCCCAGGGAGATGTTCTGGTGCCGGGGCGTGCTCCAGGGACAGAGGTGGCAGTGTGTGTCATTGCTGTGGGAGGGCTTGTTCACTGAGGATGTCTCTGGGCTCCTTTCAGACCTTGGATTGCAGCAGCATCTTGTGGCAAAGTGTGCACTTATACTGCACCCTGTGTGTTCCCAATGTAAGCAGTCTCTTCCCTATCCCTGTCCATCATCCCCTTATAATAGAGGAGTGACTTTGAATCCTGCAGCAAGGCAAAAATAAAGGCACATGAATGTCATGTGGCAAAATGGCAAGAGGATCCTGTCCTGGGGAGACCTGCGAGTCTCAGGGATGATAGATGGGGTCATTTAGGTTGCTTTGGTAGTTAGGAGGGTGCTGAGTCTAGGATGCTGCTGTAATAAATATGTG
Source organism: Alectura lathami (assembly GCA_013399715.1). Classification (NCBI taxonomy): domain Eukaryota; kingdom Metazoa; phylum Chordata; class Aves; order Galliformes; family Megapodiidae; genus Alectura; species Alectura lathami. The sequence continues at coordinate 93,941 of VXAV01008540.1, forward strand.
TATATGGAAAAGTTTCTAGTTTTGAAAAGTGGAGCCCAGTGACCAGCTTGTCCCCTCAGCCACCTCCAGGGCCACCCACTGAATGCGTGTGCCATGCTGGCGCTGCCACCTACCGCTGCGTACCCTTGTGCAGCCTGGAGGGGCAGAGCCATCTGTGGGTACACTCCTGTCTCTGCCTTGTTTCAGCCCCGCTGGTGCTTGTCCTCCTGCTGCGGTGGCTTGCCCTGTGCCTGCCTGCTGGTCCCAGCACAAACCTGGCAGCATCAGCACCGGTCCTCTGGGAACCAAGGGCTGGGAGACCAGCAGCCTCAGGAGATTTAAACCGTATTCAAATTTAGCCCAGATATAGCCCTTTTTCACTCTGGTGGCTGTACTAAAGGTCACAAGTCAGCTAAGTTTAGACTGTCACCAGCTCTCTCCTATATATATCCGTGTAGGGCTCCTGACTGCATCCATCCAGCGCAGGTCACGCTAGGGCGATGTGAGGGGGTGCACAGGGCCATAGGCAGAGCTTAGATGTGCTCGTCCCTTGCCTTTGGTGCCATCGGTGACAGCTATGGTCAGGCAGCACTGCTCTGCAGCATTGCCTCTGGCTTTGCCAGTGGATTGGGGCTGGCTGAGCCACAGGAGCGTGGCTGCAGGCTGAGGACTCTGGTCAGCGTCATCAGCATTGCTGCCAGTGTGTCCACCAGCAGCATGGTGGCTTTGCTTTGTGATAGACCCTGGCTTTGGAGTCATCATGTCTTTGAGTATCCCTGGCTTTTGCTGCATCTGCAAGGTGGACTGGGATGTGAGTTTGCTGTTAATCCTCCTGCCATTGCTGAAGAGGGGCTTCTCTGCCACATTTTGCGTCCCCTCTGGGTCCCTTCTGGGTGAGGGATAACCCACTGACACGCTGCAAATGATGGTGGCCTTGTTTGTAGGAGCCCACCCTAGACCGCCCAGCTCCTCCATGCCCACAGATATCTTCCTGTCCTGAGATTGGGGTCATATGAAAGACATAACCAAGTCCCACACATTAGGATAAAGCCAGGACTGTAGGCAGGAGCTAGAAAAGTGCTTTCAGGGAGGACTTCCTTGGGCATGAGGGCTGGTCTCTCCTCATAACGGGTGGGCTGTAGCTCTGTAGTCTCCTCTTCCTGATGGGTCCTCACAGGGTTATACCAGGAGGGAGACCTGGAGCTTTCCCAGAAGAGAGCAGGACAGATGTGTTTCCATGGACTTTCTTTGGTCATTTGTTTCCTTCCCACCTGGTGCAAAGACATCCTCTGGGATCAGGCAAGCAAACCCCAGCCAACTGCTGGAGACCTGACGTTTCAGTTTCCCTTTCCTTCCAGAACGGGAATCCCGTGAGCATGAGGAGCCGACCACGTCGGAGATGACAGAAGAGACCTACCCGCCCAAGGCCTACCGGCCCAAACATGGCCGCCTCTCCGAGCTCAAAGCCGAGGCCCTGAAGAAAGACCGCCGGAAGAAGCTGACCCTGGCCAAGTTTGTGAGCATGGCGGAGAACACGGCGCATCCCCGTGTCGTCATCCCCGAGCTCCGGCAAGAGTTTGAGCTGGTGGGTGCCATCCCCTCTTCCCCATGGTCGAGGGGGCTGTGGGAGGGCTCCGTGCCCCTGAGACGGGGTACCAGTGGGGGGGTGCTGGAGACATTCACAGCTCAAGGCTCCCTGCCTAACGTGCCCCGTTCCCCCTTGCAGGGCCCTTGCCGCAGGCACATGGAGGCCTCCCTGCAGGAGCTGAAGAGCAGCCAGCGGATGGTCCCCCGTGCCGTCCACCTCCCCAATTGCGACCGAAAGGGCTTCTACAAGAGGAAGCAGGTAAGAGCCCTGCAGAGGCAGGGATGCTCCCCACACGGGGAGGCTTTACTCTGCCACCACACCAGATGGAGATGATGGAGGTTTTTTCTCCACTGGGCTGGTGGGGAGGTTGCTGTGAGCCTCTCCAGGCCTGGTTGGTGGGGGGTGGCCTTGTTGGTAGCTCTGAGCATGGTCCAGCCTTGAGATGAGAATCCTGCAAGAGCTGGTGGGGGAGAAGGAAATGGGGAGCTTCGGGATGGGGGAATGGAGGTGCTGGGGTGAAGAGAGGCAAAGTGCAAGGCTGAGCCTCAGTCCTAGTGCAAGGGAGGCAGTGGACCATGGTGGCAAGCTCTTGATCTCTGCCCTTGTGTGTCTCCCCAGTGCAAGCCCTCCCGGGGCCGGAAGCGTGGGTTGTGTTGGTGCGTGGACAAATACGGCATGAAGCTGCCGGGGACTGACTACCTGAGCGGAGACCTGCAGTGTCACGCGTTCGACAGCAGCAACGTGGAGTGAAGTCGCATCCCCTCCCTCCGCCCCATCACCACCCACCCAGGCTCCCTCCCACCCTCCCCTCCGCACCTCCCTGCGCCCCAGGACTCCGATTCCTTTCATCTCATGTAAGAAGAAAAAAAGAGAGGAAAAGAAAAAAGAGAAAGAAAGGAACAGAAAAAAAAAAAAAAAAAGATAAATAATGGACAAGGAAAAGGAGAAAGGAAAAGAGAAGTAAAGAAAGGAAAAGAAGAAAAAGAAAAGAAAAGAAAAGAAAAGAAAAGAAAAGAAAAGAAAAGAAAAGAAAAGAAAAGAAAAGAAAAGAAAAGAAAAGAAAAGAAAAGAAAAGAAAAGAAAAGAAAAGAAAAGAAAGAAGAGAAGAGAAAAACAAACCCTGAAGAAACTGAGGACTCGGAATCTACAGCAGCGTCATGACAACAGGGACTCAGCAAGGAAAGGACAGAGCCAGAGACAAGCCAGCTTCGGCCACTCCGCTGTCCCATGCTTCTCCCTGCCCTGCTTGTGCCCCCCTGCCACTGAGCAGGGCCCATGCCGATGTAGGAAGCTCTCCGAGTTGGTGATTTTCTAGTAGGGGTTGTGGGTGGAGCAATTTTTCATTTTTTATTTTTTATTAGCTAGTCATTTTCTAAAGGGTCTGGAGAGAAAACCTTACGGCCATCAGCGTCTCCCCTCCTTGCTCCGTTCCTCTGGAGTTTCCTTCCTGCATCGCTGGGATGCGCTCGAGTCAATCTGATCTCCGTCCCAAACGACCACCCCAATCCAGGCAGATTTGGACTGTGCTGGGAGGAAGAGGAGGAGGAGGAAGAGGAGCAGCGGGATCCACTGTGCACCTGGAGATGTGCTGGGGAGGGACACAAAGTTCCTGCAACGGCACGAATACCCCCCACAATATTCGTGGACTTCAAAAAGAAAACAATCCAGAAGGGAGACACACCCTTCTCAGTGCAGCTCCCCTTGACTGGGAGGTCAGAAATCCAAGTTTTGGACAAGTGAGACTCTGAACATCACCCGTCCGGGTGTGGAAGCATTTGTGGTGTGCATGCGTGTGCACAGACATGACTTCTCCCTGCAAAACTTGGAAAAAACCTGGAAACCTGCAATCTGAGAGCTTCACTGTAAGAGGGAGAGCTGCCCTCCCCTGGTAATAACGATCTGCCAGACTGAGCAGGGAACAGAGTTACGGAGGTGACCGTCTGAGCCAGCTCCGTAGACACTCCACCGCTCCCCAGAGTGAAGCAGGCATACGTGGGGACAGGGGCACCAGGGACAAAACCCTTCACCACCTTTTGCTGCCACAGCGAAGACCAAGTATGGAGATTTAAATTTTTTTAATTTTTTTTTTTTTCACAGCCAAAAAAGAATAGTTTGCTCCAGGGGAAAAAAAAGACTTTGTGTTGTCTTGGGTTTTTGTAAAGGCTGGTTTATAGCCTTTCCCAGGGGTAGGAAACCACCAGTCTCCATCCTTTTGCATTGAGTACACTGCTCACGTCTGCCACAGCTGAATCCCTCCTCCATCCTGCAGCGAGATCTGCAACAGGTCCTCACATTTAACCCGGGACCCAAATCCTCATTCAGCAACGGCAGCAACCGCGACACAGAGGCCCACTGCCTCAGGCACGCTTGGACAGCCGTCAGCTGCCTTCTTGACTATTTTGTTGTGTTTTTTATTTTCTATGTTGGATTTTGGGACTCAATTCCCCATGACAAGGGTCTCCACGATGGCTGCGCTGGGGGGGGAGATCCTGCAGCAAAGGGAAGGAGAAGGAGCCACGGGCCTGGGCCTCATGGCCCTGGCACATGAACATGAGCCTGGAGCCATCTGAAGGATGCATCTGATCTCAGGAGGAAGATGCAGCCGACGTGTCCCCCAAAGCTGGTCTGAGCCTCCCAGGGCTGGACAGGGAGGAACAGGGGGGGTCACAGCACCAGTGGGGCCAGGATGAGGGGGACTCGGCACTGAGGAGGTCTGTTGGAGGCTCCTCCACACCACTGGTTGGGTGCCCTCAATGTCCCACGGGATGGCACCCCACAAGAATGCTTGTCCCAGAGGAGGGCAGAACTGGATGGCCCCTGACTTTTATCAACAGACTTCCATGGAGACCCAGGGGGGCACATCTGGAGCTGGGGGTGAGGTGCCTTCCTGTGCCGAAAAGAAGAAGGCCTGCCACCAAATGTGGACCTTGTTCCCCCTGCTGAAGAAAGAATGCAGGAGCAGGGTGACTCCACCACATTACTGGAGGGGAGCTGGGGCTGATGGAGCAGGGTCGGATTGAGCTGGGTGGGGGGTGAATGGGATGGTGAAAGTGGAGTGAAGATGGTGGGAGAAGGAGGTGGAGGAGCCATGCCAACCCCCAGGGCCACAGGTCACCATCAGCACTATCTCCCCTCCCCTTGGATTGCTGGTCCAAGGGCAAAACCTCCCGACTGTTAAAGGCCAGTACCACCTTCCCCAGTGCCCTCCCTCCCTTCTTCCTCCCTCTCTTTCTTGCTTTTTTTTTTTTTGTTTTTGTTCATTTTTGTTTGTTTTGTTGTTTGATTTCCCAAAACTTGAAAGCCTCTGGCTGCAGAGAAAGGAGCCGCGCTGCCCGGGGGCGGGCAGAATGGGAGCAGGCAGAGGGTCAGCAGGTCCCCAAGGGATGCATATTTCAGGGGAGAACTCTCCTCCCAACTCTGCTCCCAAGGGATGCAGGATGGCCCTGTGACATGGCCACCACGGTGACTCTGGAAGGGGGATGCAGGAGTACTCTCCAGCCTCCCAGCGCAAAGTAGGTCCCAGCTGTGGCCCCATGGGCACCGAAAGCTATCAGGCAGTGATAAAGCGCAGCCATTTTCAGCAGGCAGGTGGAGGGACCTGCTTTGCCTTTGGGGTGGAAAAAACAGAAGGGACAGATGTGGGAGGTGGGCGAGGGGTGCAGGGAAGGAGGCGCATGGGGAGGTGCCGGCCATTTGCGCATGAGCGGCCGCAGGGTGAGGAAAAGGCTGGAGCAGGGGTGAGGACAGCCCTTGGACCACATCTCCCAGGGGGGATGTTCAGCAGCTGGGTTACCCCTTGTCTGTACTGCAGTGGCCTTCGAAAACCACTAGTACAAGAGCATTTTGCACTATTTCTCCGCTCTCCTTCTCTTCCCCCTTCTCTTTTTCTCTGCTTTCCCCGTGAAAATTTCTCTTTTCGTTTTTTTTTTGTTATTGTTGTTGATGGTTGTTGTTGTTACTGATTTTTTTTTCCCAAACGGAGCATTGTATATTTAACAACTGACAGCTCACCTCGCTTCCAGACCTCTGTCCTGGCCCTGGCGAGGAGCCCTGCGCACCATGCCCTGTCCCCAGCCCTGCCAGCCGCCCGCCACTGCCACTGGGACAGACGTCACCACGCACGTCACCCACCGTTGTACCACACTCGTTCACACACCAGATTCCGAGTTTCCTGCCTGTTTTGTTTTTTTTTTTTTTTTTTTTTTAAANCCTGCCTTTTTTTTTTTTTTTTTTTTTTTTTTTTAAATCTTTAAGCAATACTCACTACACATTTTACGGTAGCTTTTTATAGCTTTACATACATACGGTAGCTCTGTTTTTTTTGTTCTGTTTTGTTTTTGTTGTTTTTTTTTTTTTTCCAGTAAACAAGAAATACTCATAATCTTACTGGTGGGAAAAAAAAAAGCAGTTTGTGAAAAACTGACAATGGAAGAAGAGCTTAATGCTCTGTTTAGCATTTTGTACTTAAAAAAAAAAAAATCTCACATTTTATTAAAAAGTGAAGATTGCTGTATACTATTTATTCAACTTATAATTTATGTTACTCTTTGATCTTTGTCTTTTCTCATGACAAAGCATTTATTTAATAAAGTTATGCATTCAGTTAGCTTGTGCCTGACCCTCGTGGAGCGTCTGCGTGCGGGGCCTGCCCTCAGCACGCTGTGCCCGAGTACAGGGCAGGGGCAATGTGGTGGCAATGGTTTGAGAGAGCTTTGGCCCCCACAGAAATCTGCTAAGGCAGCAGTTAAATTCCAAGGCTGAGCTTAGAGCATCCTTAAAGCTGAGCTGCCCTGTATTTTTTATTTTTTCTTTGCAGGGATGAGGGGCACAGCGCTCATGTTCTGCCAGGTTACGGAGGGAGACAGCTTGGTGCTGATGACGCTGAGCCCCCAGCTGCTACCCCAAACTGAGCTCCACAGTTTGGGATGTGATGTTTGAGCCTCAGAACTCTCTGGGCAGCATGAAATCCTGCCCCCGTGTCTCAGCGTGCAGGAGCGTCCCCAGCCCTGTGGGGCAGCCTGGCCCAGGCACGGCCCTCAGAGACTTGGTGACAGCCCTCTGTGCCCCTTCCCAACACCACCCCTTTGCCAAATACGGCCTCCCCTTGGCCCACAGGACCCTTCACCTTCTCACACACACCCCTGCCCGGTGCCCCCCATCCCCTCCATCCACCCCAGCTGCCAACATCACCTCACGTGCCCTGAGCAGGGCAGGAGGCAAAAATGTCCCCTTTGTCCCCAAACGGGGATTGTGCATGGCCAGGGGCGTGCACACACATGTCCCCGTCCTATCTGCACCACCCGGGGCTGCCTCAACGGCCTGCTCCGCGACGGGCTCCTCGCCCCACAGCACGCCTGAGAACAAGCCGGGCTGCGAGGCCCGCACCCCGCCGCCCCCTCAGCTCAACCCGCTGCGCGGGAGCGGGCCGGCACCAGGCGGCGCGCTCAGCCCGCCTGCGCCGCTTGCGTTGCCTGCGCCGTTTGCGTTGCCTGCGTTGCCTGCGCTACTTGCGTTGCCTACGCCGTTTGCGTTGCTTGCGCTACTTGCGGGGCCTGCGCCGTTTGCGTTGCCTGCGCTACTTACGGGGCCTGCGCCGTTTGCGCTGCCGCTGCACGAAAGGGGGTTTTCCACCCCAAAAGTTAGGGCGCTCCTCCCGCCCCCGCTCCAGCTAATAAGCCAGTAAGTCGCCCAGAGCACAGGATGCACAAAGCCAAGCAGTGTGAAACCCCAAAGCCCACATCCAAGCTGTGATACCCAGCACACACAGCCTCCGAGGACACATCACTACCCAGGAGAAACCTAACCAGAAGCTCTTCGCTTCACTTGCCTTACTGTATTCCCTCTGTCCCTTCACAAGGTGCCTGGCTGACTGCAAGCCGCCTTTGCTGGGCTGATGCCTCCCGTCCCCTCCTGGCTCTTGATCCAGGTGGAACCCCCCCACCACCACCACCAGCCCTGGCACAAGGCAGCAGCCCCAGGCATGGCTGAGCTCTGGGCTCCTCAGTCACCCACAGCCCTCCCCCAGGCTGACTGCACCCAGCCTGGAGCCTCCCTGGGCTCTGACCATCTCCCACCCCACACATTTTCTGGATGCTCCTCCCGCTGCCAGCTAAACATAGGCTCTGACTGCCACCATTGCCCTGGGGACAGTGTTTCACACTCCCTGCCCCACACAGAGGCCTGTGCCGCCTTGTTGCCTTCAGCCCACCACAGCCGAGGCCCACAAGGCCCCCACAGCCCACTCCACACCAGGCCGCTGGTTAACCCAAGCCACACAGAGCCTCTCCTTCAGTGCTGCAATTGTAACAGTTAAACACCATTTGTAATTATTATCATAGGGATTTTCCCATTTTCCCACATGCAGCAGAGGAGACCAAACCCAAGACCTGGATGATCCATGGAGAACAGGTCCATCTGCTGGCTGACGAACAGCATGGCCAGATGCGAGCACGAACTCGAGAAGTGCCCAAAATACTGAGTGAGGCTGGGAAGCTGAGAGGAGCAAAGCTCACAGTCTTTGCCCAAATATCTGCCAAGGTCCCAGGGGGTGCCAGTGCTGGGCAGAGGGACCTTTCTGTGCCCTTGCAAAGCTGCTCTCACGCAGCCTCTTGGCAGCTGATGGAGCTCCCAGAGCATGGGGCTGGACAGGGTGCTCACACTGCCCCCTCTCAGCAAGTAAAGTGTGCCAAAAACACCCTTTTCCACCAAACCCAGCTGCCACCAGGCAGTGAAATGGTCTCCGCACATGTGCCAGCCAGATGCAGAGAGGACTCAAAGGCACAGTTGTATTTTGCAGAACCGCAAAAACACCGCACACAGCAGGACCAGAGAGGGGATGGGGTGACACAGCCTCTTCCCCAGTCACACGACTGGGACCAGTAAGGATAAAAGCCAAACTCCCAGTGACGCTTGTTGGACCCAGCGTTTACAACACCCCTAGGGCAGAAGTTGAACAGGCCCAAATTTGTGTGTGATGCATGAGGCAAGAAAACATGCTCTATTAATAGAGGGGATTGAGGAGGGGGAAGATGACAGTTTTCTGGCATCCCATTTAATTTATTCCAACTTTATGCAGCTCAGCTCTTCCAAAAGAGAAAAGAAAAACACAAAAGAAAACTTCCTTATTCCTAAACAAAACAAAAAATACAAACTGCAGCTAAGAGCCAGCATGTGCAAGGTTTACATGAAAAAGCAGAACACCCTTAGCTGTTAACAGAAAACAGGTAGCATCATTTTTACAGTTACTTGGTTTTGCATGCAGGTGCATTCTCTTTCTCCCTCATGCATTCTCACTCCCTCTCTCACACACACACCTCTCCATCATGTCCCCACCACAGTCCTAAAGTCTCTTCTTTTTCTCCTCCATTGACACTTCCAAACTCCTGCAAGGACACGAGGGGTTTAACCTGCACAGACTGTCCATGCTCTTAGCACTTGGGATGTGAAACTTGGGGCCAGGAAGGGAGAAAAAACAGCAACACACCCCAGCACTCCCCTTCCTGCAGAGCTCTGGGCTTTTTGTTTTTCCTTACCCAGCTCCAAGCCCACAGATGAGGGATATCAGCAGGAGGACCCTGCTGTGGTGTTTCCCCCACAGTCCAAAGGACAGCATGGTGGCAGCACCAGCCTCTCAACTCCTCCATGAGCCCACCCCAGCCCTGCCCAAGGTCCCACAAAAAGCTCCAGAACTCTTCCCTTGCTTTTACAGAAAGGAAAAGGATGTTTGCAATTGCCTTGCAAATGGTATCCATATTAAAAGCAGAGGGGTGGAAAAAAAGGAAGAAAAAATCTCCTTGATAGGCGACGGGGAAGTTATTTATTCTCAGCGTCGGTGTGTTCTGTACAGAAAGAAATCAACAGATAAAGTAACGGCAGAGACACATGGGTCCTCAGAGCGGCATGTCCAGTGCAAAACATCTCAGAGCGCCTGCAATTGCTTGGATTTAACCTATACAAACGTGCACGTGGGCAGAGGGGTGCGTGTGTGTCTGGGCCTTTACAAAGCATTATATATACTGTACTTACAAAGAAAAAAAAGTGTGCACTGAAGAGCAGATGCTCACTCCTGTCCCAAGCGAAAATGGAGGGACAAGAGCAGCTGTTGGGAGTGCAGGTTTTAGATGGGTTTTTCCTATCTAGAAAGAAAGAAAGAAAAAGAGAGAGACACTCCCTGGCTTGTTATCCTAAATCTACACAGGCATCCTTCCACCCAGCCCCGGCAAGTTCACTTTAGCTCCCTCAGCTTAAGCTGATCCTAAGAAATACTGGGCAGCAGCCCTCCAAACCCCTCAGAAAACCAAGCATTCAGCTCCACAGTCACCCAGAGGCCCTGTCCTCCTGGACCAGCAGGGCTGGCTGCACCCAGGGGTGGTTTGAGGGGGCTGCATTGTGCCTATCCCCTGGTGATGGTCCCTTGGGGGACGCAGCCCCATCATGCTGGCACGCTGCAGCTGGGAAGCGAAGGCTTTCCTCCTTCCCTCCCTCCCGCACCACATCCCGTGCCAGGACCGACACACGGGATGGGCAGGACACGAGAGGCAGTATTTACAGTCTTTGGTCTTGGGGAAGGGAGGGAGGGAGGGGGAAATGGGATTTTGTAGGTTTTTTCCCCACCTCCCATCCACGGCAAGGGGTTTTGCCTGTGGGAAGATGCCGCAAAGCAGCAGGAAGGGCAGGGCCACGGGGCGAGGAGCAAAAAAAGACCGGTTCTCTGGCTGACATTGGGCAAAAGACTATAGGAAAGTAGTCCCTTCTCCTTCCAACCCCCCCCCACCGCCCTTCCCCTCCCATCATCCCTTCCCTCCCCAGGAGCCAGGCAGCAGGAGGGCAGCACAAGGGACCCAACCCCGGTCTCTTCCAGAGCCTAAAGAGACACGCTGAAACCCATGTAAAAATCCAGCACCGGGGCCACAGCACGCATGATCACATCCGTCTACTGGCTCCGCAGGGCGTGTGCTCCCCGGTCCTCCTGCTCGTGGGCTGTGTAGAAGAGGTGGCACTCGGGGTCTCCACGGATGGTGGGCGCACCCTGGATCACCTTTCCATGGATGGGGTCCACGCACCAGCACTCACCACGCTGCCCGTTCACTGACATCTTGCACTGCAGGGAGAGATGGAGCAGGCATCAGCTGAGGGGATATGGGGAGAAGACCATCCCCTATCACCCCCACGGTTTCTCTAGAGATTTAGCACAGATGGTTTGGATTTCAGCAAGATTTAGGGATGCTGCACTAGGTCTGTGCTGTAGCAGCATCACTGCCCTGGTGGCCTAGCTGAGGGCTGGACTTCTTCCCCTCAAATCATGCTTGGGACTGATGAGTTGATTTCAATGGACCACGAGGACAACCATATCCAAGTTGCATTCCCCTCTTTCACCCACGGAGTCAACAATGGGGAAGGGGATGAGATACATTGACAGCAGGGCTGCATAAGCTTCATTCTGCCTACAAATTAGGCTAAACAAACTAAATGTGACAGTAAGGCCTCATGGACAAACTCAGGTATGTTTGGGAACAGGATCTCAATCCATCTCAGCACAGAAGCAAGGACAACACTGCACATGGACATGGCCTCTGCACCCCAAAGCCTGCTTTAGTTAGAGGAAAGTTCTTAACAGCAGTCACCAACCCTTGCCCTGGCAGGACTGCCAACACCTTGTACCTGGTGTTCATCCCTCCATCTCCAATGGATACATCCCTAAACGAGGCACAGCAGGATCCAGCCCCCATAGCAAGGCTGACTCCAGCAAGCCAGACTCTGCATGCACTCTGCAAAGCTGAATTCAAGCCATTTTCTGCAGCTGGACTGAGGTTAAAATGCAGCCTTGTTCAGGGGGATAAAAAGCAGGAAAAGAGGTAGAAAAAGCCTACCCAGCATGAGAGCACACCCAGGCACCCTGCACCATGTGCTGACCCATAGGAGGTGGGAGCAGCCAGGAATGCTTTTATTGGCATCTGATTTCCAGCAAAGGAAAAGCAGCTGACACTCAGCTCTGGAAACCCAGATGGAAGGAAAACTAGGAATGGCCTCATGTCTGCCGTGTTTGTCCTCAGTCAGGACAGGGGGACAGACAGCATTTTTGTTCCCTCTTTCTGCAGCTATGGCCAATGTGTAACCTCTGCATAGTGCAGGGAAGACAAGGGACAGAGGAAGATTATCTCAGAACAGTCTGCTCTTTTCAAAATTTTTTTTTTTTTTTTTTTTTAAGTAAATGTTCCTGACAAAGGGGGGAAAGAAGCCCTTAAAAAAAAAAAAAAAAAAAAAAAAAGAAAAGAAAAAAGAAGCTTAGCCACAAAAACAGCTGATTGCTTGGGGTCCTCTCCAAGGGATCAGCTCCACATACCTGTAAGAGGTGCTTGCACCCAGGTACAATCGATGCAGGTCAACCCTGGACCAGCTGATATTTTGCTGCTAAAGAGAGCTCTCTCCTGGCTACAGATGCTCCTGCAGCATCTGATGCTGTCAGAGTGTGTGAGTGCTCCTCACGCTGCAGATATCATGCACCCAGCTTTGACCCAGGCCCCTGTGGGGCAAGGTAAGAAGAGCTGATTTTGTCTGGTTGTGAAGCTTTGCCGGGCAAAGCTGCCCAGGGTAGGTGTGGGGATTAAATGGAAAGGGAAGCAGGCAGTCAGGGCACAGGAACAAGCCTCTCCTCGGCTACTCTAGAAGAACTTCTGCCATGCCAGGAAAGCTTCAGCACACTCCCATTTCCATCCACTGCAGCAGGAACACCTCTCCCACTACTCTCCATGCCCCCCACCCTGCCTGTCTACCCACACATCTCCTGGTCTTTGCAGAGCTGCAGATATTCAACCCAGCACAAGAGGTAACTGTGCAGGTGATGGTGCAGCAATGCTTGCAACCCTCATTAGAAAACAGCTATGACGCAATGATTTAATTTGCAGTGGAACCACCAAAGCTGTGCTACACTGCAGAGGCACAGGGGACAGGTGGAGGCTAAGCTTTTGTCCAGTTGGTGAAGGCATGGCCCATGTTCTGGGTCTGGCCAGTAGACAAGCAGGTAGCTTCTGAACCCAGGGCACCTGCTCCCTGCCTCAGGAGCAAGGAAGGATTTCTGTGCTGTGCTGAGCAGAGGGTTGCTGCCAGAAGCACAGCTGGCCCTGGGGCTCCAGCTCTCTCCACTTGCCTGCTTGAGATTGTACAAGCCATGCTTGTCGCAGTTGGGGATGTGGAGGGAGTAGAGATGCTCCAGGGGACCTCGCTCATCTGGCAGCCGCATGGTGGAGATGCGCTCCAGGACCTGATCCAGCTCCTGCTGGCAAGGGGTCTGAAAAGAGATGAGAAAAAAAAAAATCAAATATATAGCTAAGTAATGGGGCTGTTCACAATGTCATATCCCCAAATCTTCACATGGCCAAAAGCAACACAACACGTGATTGCAGACCCTGGAGGCACAGCAGAGGGGAAGCCTCAGAGATACTCCCAGAGCAGTCTCAAGCCCGATTCCCAGCCAAGGGCAGCGCAGCCAAATTATACGTGGTGTTAACCAGAGCAAGTCTGCACCTCTCTGCCTCTGCTGGTTTTTTTTTTTCCCCCAAGAGGAGCAGCTGATGGTACCCCCAAAGAGACATGGCTGTACCACAGAAATCAGCTAGTTAGGCTAAATTTGACCCAAGGGCTGCACTAGCAAGATCTATCTAGGGTAGCACATGAAGTATTGTTGGGGAGAACAACTGCTTTGCCTGTTCCTTGGAGATGAAGGCTCTCAAAGCCCCTCTCTGCCCCTGCGATCCCCAGATAGAAACGCCGTGGGTTTATAAAGAAGTATTACAGACTTCTTGGAATGGGCTTTCCATCCCCATGCCATCTAGTTGCCTTGACCAAGCTGCCCACTAGAGGGAAACCATGGCCAAGGACCAGAGGGCAGCAAGCTGGGGACAGGGGAAGACACTAGGCACTGTTGTGCTGCATGACAGCCCCACAGCCTGCTCTTGGGCCCCCTCCTCAGTCTTCACTGGATTTGTCCTGCAGCAGGCAGAGCCCCCCACGGTAAATCCCCTGGGCCATCCCTGGGGCTTGCTTAGTGAAAAAAGGTGTGAGAAAGCTGGGCTGCAGGCAAAGAGTATAATCACAGCCCTGTGGGAGCTGGTGCCAAGCCAGTGGGACCCCCTCCTTCTCCAGCTCTGCTGTCAGAAGGTGAAGCTGCAATAAAAATAACGCCTCCTTGCCAGCACATCAAAGTTCATCAGATGGTGTGTTCAACCCCAGCTTCAAGCCAAAACAAACGTTTTCTTTTTCTTTTTTCCCCCCTCTTTTTTCTTTTCTTTCCTTTTTTTTTTTTTTTTTTTAAAAAAGGCAATTTGTTGCAAATGTCACTTTTGCCTTCAGCATCTCCTCATGCTCTGCCTCCCCTGCTCCCTCCTCTCACCCTGCTTGTCGGCATCCGCGACTTCTTCGAGTCCTCGTGGTTGTGATGCGGCTTGCCCCCTTTGCCCATCTGCCGCTGCTGCTCATTCACCTTCTCCCTCATCACCGCCAGCTCCTTCATGCCCGTTTTCATGGGTTTCCTACTGCTGGCTCCACTCAGGATCCCCCCGGTGCCATCCACATGATTCTCAGCAAGGATGCTCTCAGACCGGTCATCACTGTTGTCTGTGGAAGAGAGGGCAGAGAAGGAAAGGGTCAAGCTCAGCCAGGCACTCTCATGTGTTCATCCCATTCTGGATTGCTTTCAAGCATGGCCAGTTACCAAGCCATAAAATCTTTGCATGCAAAAATTTTAAGTTGTATTAGCTCTTTCATCTGGAAGGTGAGAATAGATCCTTTCATTCTGGAGTTATTACCACACTAAAAGACAGTTTAGAGAGCAAGGGAAATCACTGCTGGAGAAGTTCTTTCTGGTTTTTCTTTGACCTTCTAAATTACTTCCCGAAGAATGTAATTTTCCCATCAGAAGTCCAGTTGGGTTAGTGATGCCAAGTGTACTTCGGCTCCAAAACTTAAAACCACAGCGATTAGTAACAATACCTTGAGTCCATCCATCATCCCCCAGAGTATCTCCAGGAATACTTACTCAATATTAATGTGCTAAAATAAATTCTCAGGACTTCTTTCAAAAATACTTTGCCTCTCTTTTATGGCCACCCTAATTTCCCTCAGAGATCCTGCCATTTCAGTGATCGCCCCTGCCATATCATCTTTCGCACCATTTGTCATATGCTACATTACTCATTCAGCTGCTAGCACGCGGCCTATCTCCTTCTGGGTTTCGCCACTTCTGACTGTGGAACCACCCTACGAGGCAGACCAACTCTGCCACTGCTGCAAGCCACAAGACCCCTACCTAATTCAGACATTTCAAAATCAGCTAGCAGAAAAGCCAGGATAACACTGGGCTTCTCCCACCTCTGCTCTCTGCTTTGTGTGTTTTCCCAGTTTGCTGGGCGCTGTTTCTGCGAGCAATCCTTGCCAAAGTAGGACACGATGGCCGTGATGCTGCAGACGCTGGTCCCTTTGGGCTTTGTGGTGAGGATGGATCTCAAACCCTCCTCACTTGCTGCAGCGGGTGACAACTGTGTCTCCTCCTTGGTGCCAGGCAACACTCAGTCTGACCTGGCCGATATACAGAGAAACCTGAGCAACCACAGCTAACGCTGAAGCTGGATTTAACGTTTCAGCTACCCCTGCTTTGAGCAGGTGCTTGCACCAAGACCTCCAGAGGTCCTTTCCAGCCTGAATTTATGATACCTCAAGAGGTACCACAGCAGTGACAGACCAGGCCCTTTTATCCAACAGCGGGATAAACACAAAGTCTCTAAGCATACCAACGGGGAACTGCAGCACCAAGCCTCCCAGCATCAGAAACACAGCCCAGATTGTCTCCAGCACCTCTGATTTCAACTTTCCAGCACCCCAGACATTTGTATAAAGAAATCGCATCACACTGTGAATGACGGTAGGCAAGCAGTGTTGTAGTTCGTGTAACAATGCTTAAGTTTTGAGCCTGTCCTGCTTTCTGGAAGACTAAGCATTCAGAGCATTTAGATTTTAACACTTCCTTCTTTTTAGAAGTGGCATTGTGATGTTTTGCCAGGATGCAACTGTGCTGTCTTGATATAGAGTGAAGAATCATAAAAACAAATGTTTTATTTCTGTGACAGCTTCCTAAGCTCTTTTCCACAGTGTGTTACCACCTCGGGGTCCCAGAAGGGAATCTGCAAGAAGAGTTTTGTCCACAATTACTCAGAAAACACGCATCTGCCTGCAGACTGATGGCAGAAGAACAGCCCAAGAGGGCTGGATTAGACCCACTGCCAGCATGATCCACGCCACAGCAGACCATTGGCATCTGCTCGGGGACATGCATCAGAAGGACCATCCCCATGGAGACCAGCAGCAACAGCACGTCCATGCTGGAAATTGCATCTGACCCACAGGATCTAAAAGCCACCAATAGACCCCATCCTCCGTGGATTTGTTCAATATCCTTTTGAACTTCCTCCTGATTTTGGCCCCAGATCTCCCTGTACTGGGATCATCCCACTTCCCAGAAATTTTAAATGCATTTGGTTTGCAGGTTTTTAAGCTGCTTAGGTAGTGACTGAAAAGCAAACATGGGGCAAAACCAATCTGGCAAAGTCCACGACTTCCCTCAATACTAATTCCAGACAAGAATTTGGATGAGGCTGGATAGCCAGATGGGCGAGCTCAAAGTCTGGGCTGCTGCCTGGTGATTGCTGCCTTGGCTATCATCCGAGGAGCTGGGCAAGGAGTATTTTTGAGCAGGAATCTTTTGTTTATCCACCAGTCTCCCCGTTAATTAGAAACACATAGCAAGAAGAGAGAAGGCCACGAGGCTGCCCTTTAGACAGGATCAAATGAAAAAGCACCATGCAGAAGATGGACAGGGCCTGCCTGATTCCCACTTAACAGGGTTTAAGCCTTTTAGGCATCTTTTGTCCTCTCCTCAGTGGCACCACGAAGCCACCGATGACACCAGGAGAGTGAGCGCAGCAGCAAGGCTGCGTTCTAGACACGTTGTGGTCCCCTGCTCCATTCAGAAAACTGTGGTGCAGAGCGACGGAGAAGCAGCGTGCTGAATGCGGTGCCTTCCCTGATCAGTTCTCACTCCTTCCTGCCTCCAACTAAAATATATAGACATCTGCCCAAATAAGCACTGCTCTAGTAAATCAGGGCAAGCTGGTAAGCCTCTTGTCGGCTGATTCATTCACAAAACCTGCTTCTGATAATATTTTTGCTCATTTTTCTCACTTTCCAATGCTAACAAATATCAGCCCAAAGAAAACCCCTGGTGGGAGCAGAGCGTGCAAGCCCATGTGCACGAACACACCCAGGGATGGGAGAGGTTGGTCTTGGCTCCTCGGGCACCCGTGACAGGAACAGACCCGGAACGGAGGCCAAGAAGGTCCAGCTGCTATCGACTGCAAGATTTCCTCCCCGCTGCCGAGCTGGGCTGATCCACCCTGGGCTGAGAACAGAGCCCCAGCACAGCTTTTCCTTGCCTAAAGCCTGTGTTGCTCTTTAAGAAGAGTTCTCCCTGACCTGGGGCTTCCAGAGATGGCTTAAGGTCAAAAATGCCACCCATTTTTCCTGTTCTCTTGCCCACCTTCACTTAAGCCACCAACCAGGACTTCCCCCATCTCCAGCAACTGGAGAAGGGGACGGGACAGAGGAGGTTGGTTCCTCCTGCCCTTGGTGGAAGAGCCTCAGGTTTGTTGGGACTCATTTTCAAGAGCTAAAAGGGGCCAAACAGCAATGGCAAGAGCAGAAATGTTGAGCCTCAGGGTTGGGAGAACAAAGAGCCAAACAACGCCTTTTACAGCTGAACGATACTTTTTAATGCTGTCCAAGAGAAGCGAGTTGTGCATGCTTACTTATGACTACCTATGAACCAATTCAGCCACCCACCAACCCCACTGGCATGGGATGGGCAGGTACACGATCGCCTCAGACACAACCCTGATCCATTTGTCATCCTGGCAAACGCCCTTTCGCTGACCAATTTCAATTCATGCTAAATATATCTGTGAACAGAGCGGTGCCAAACTCCAAAACAATTATGTTTTATAGTTCTTCCATTTTCCTATGGCATGTGGAAAACATCTCCTGTGCTATTTTGGATCAAAAGGTAGAGCGCGTTGCGCAGGGAGGGACAAGTGTGGCAAGAATCAAAGCAGATAGCCGAAGGTCTCCTAACACTGATGCAGAGCCCATGAAACACCTCTCTCCACGCCAAGAAAATGATTTCTTTATGGCCTTTTTCAAGGAAAATTCCCATTGGCTTCAATAGGGCGAGGACTTGGCCGAGTTGAAAGCATATCCAAATGGCCATCAGCTAACATCTGTATCGAGTCACGCAGTCTCGCCAACATTTTCAGAAGCGGCTACCAATTCCCAGCACCGAAATTTTTGGGAATCTGATTCAAGATCTTTGGGCACCTCCACTGAGACAGTGGAGAAACAGAGGGGCTTACAAAGGACCTGCTGCTCCCTGAGCTGTGAGGAGAAAAGCTCCGTGCAAAGGTAGCTGCCTGACATTAAAAGCACAACTCCATCCCTTCAGAGAGCCCCAGAGCATATGTGGGCTGCGATACAGGACCCAGCCAGCCGCACGCACCGCGGTATCATGGGGGGCCAATGCCGTGCCAAGGACCACATCGCCCTTGCCACCGCTGCTCTCCCTCCACTCTCACTTTCCTACAACAACAGCTCGCTCAGAGGTTTCACATGCATGTGCTTATCTGCCCAGGGTGTTTATACAGCATTCAAGTGCTGACTGAGGTCTCAAACCCACAGAAAGTTTTGCCCAAGTGGCCTTCAACACCCTGCCCACAGCCCCCCTCAGCACCATGCCCTGGATGTGCCCCAGCCTCACAGCTCCCTTCCGCAGCCACCACTCTCCATCTGAAGACCCTAAAGCACTTTACGGTCCATTAATGGACCTGCAGAGGGAGGTGTTCTTCCTGGGATGCACACAGTTATTTTAATAAGCTCTGCTCCCCATCCCCAGCTGCCAGCAGCCCAGCCCTTGTCCTTTGCAGCCTAGAAGGAGACAGAGCCTTTAAATTTGACCCTGAACATGCAGCACAGCCACGGTGAGGGAATGATTTGCAGGAAAGTGGGGAAGAGCAGACAAACCCTGCCTGCAGCCCTAGCGACCTCTGCCTCATCCCTCTGCAAAGCAGTTCTAGGAGATCTCTGGGCAAAGGTTCCTGTGCAATAGCTGTGGTGTGGGTGTTGTTGACCTGGAGCTCAGATACCTCAGGAAACATTTGCCAGCAGGGATTATATCAGGACTGCAATTTCCTTGCAGCAGGAGCTGCCAAGAACAAAGTCTCCTCCAGGCCCTCTGGCCCACCTTACCCCAAAAAGGACCCAGGTTTGCTGGCTACTACGGCCAGACTGGGAAACACTGGACCAGTGCAGCATCCACTGGGGCTCAGTCGATGGTGGGAGGGGACATGGGGGCAGTGGTGCATGGTCCAGCCCTGCACATAACTGAGGCAGCTGAATGCAGCTCTCCAGAGGCAGAATACACCACAACAGTCACTCAAGTTTCACTCTTCTGCTTCACCCACACACCAAAAAAAAAAAAAAAAAACCCACCAAAAAAAACCACAATGGGAAAATGCCACAGATGGAATGCAAGGAATAGGCAGTGTAGGAAAGAAGGGATGCAGAAGGGATGCATGGCAGAAAAGAAACCATCCCACCCCAGCACAACTCTCCCATAGACCAGCTGTGGATGCTCGGGGAAAAAGAAACCACACAGTTACAGAGCAATCCCAGATGTTGCTTGCCCACCTTCTGGCAAGCAACAGCTCAGGAACTTCCTGAGCCAAAGGTTACATCTAGACCAGCCACCATCAGGCCTAGGTGGGGAGGATTCTCTCTTTTTGGATTTGACTACAGGAACCCCACCTAGATTCCTCCCTCCTGGTCTCTTCCCAGCCTATTCCACTCAGCCTCATCCAGCTCTGCACAGCCAACATGTGCACTTCAGCTTTTTGCAGAGGACACAGCAGTCAAGGGTGTCCGTGCCACCCAGCTTTCAGGTGGGATGGTTCTCAGATCCCTCAAAAAAGTGGGCACTCATGGGATGCAGGTCTAAGAGCTGGAGATCAGCTCAGAGTCTCCCCCCATCCCTGAGGTTACTTCACCCAGCCAAGATGCTCAGTAACACCGAGGTGGCTGCACACTGCAGCCAGGAAATTCCCACTCTGGCCTCCAAGAGCTGGCCTGACCTCCACGATAAGCTGTCCACAAAGCACCCGTAGCCCCCTGAGGCTCTCAAACACCCTTTAGTTTTTGCCATCCAATCTTTTCAGCCCATCTCCAGCAGCAGGAGGCGGGAGGGAACGCTATGTCCTGGCCAGGGCTTGCTTCACAAGCTTCTCTCCCTGCCCCGAGCTGCTGGGGTGATCCAAGGGGCACCCAGTGCCTTCCTTTGGCTCACTTGTCTCACAGGAAATGCTTTATGCTCCTGCAAAGTGCTGGGATGTTGACTCAGGGCAGTGCAGCCTCCTGCAGCCTCTTAACTCATTTCTCTGCCCGTTCTGGTGGCTGCAAGAAGCGGCTTCTCCCTCCCCCATCCACCTGGGTGCAGAGCCAGAAAAAAAAACCACACTGTGCTCTACAGCATGCCTGTGCCCCATCACATCCCAAATCCTCCGGCACCCTACAGCAAGCACTGAAGTGATAGCAAAATGGAGCTGATGGCACATGAGGAAGAGGGACTGAAACGTCTGTTTCCCTAGGCTTTACCTCAAACTGCCTTTTTTTTTTTTTAGTCATGTTTGCAGACTGGTTTCCCAAGGATACAGGACTTGTGCAATAACACAGCCTGCCTCTGTGTGTTTCTGCATGTGCATGTGTTTGCATGACTGCCTGTCTCCCTGTTAGTCCTCCTCCACCTCCCAATATATCTACAAACACGTCAGCAAATGCCAACTACATCTCAAACAGCAACAGAATTCTCCAAAATAGTAAGTTTCCACCATTTCATGGAAATGTGCAGCTAGGCTGCAGAGAGATAGAATAGCAAGGTTTGTTTTGTTAGCTTGCTTTCCAGCCAATTCAGCTGATGGGCTGTGTAGCACATCACCAGCCCACTCTGTGGGCACGGCAGAGCACAAAGCATCTCTGGGGAAGGTCTGCTCCAGCCCTCCTCCTGCCAACAGCCAGCCTGAAAATGCTGTTCGTGACATCCTGTTCCCTCCCACATCAACCATTTGCTTTGTGCCAAGAATGACAGGGAAAATGCCACTTGGGGTCCCTCAAAAATGCAGGCAAATGCTTCTGCAGTCCACTCAATCACTCAATGTCCATTTGCAATCCCACTGTTCTTCCCTCTACTTCATCCCGTGAACATGGAACTGCAGAGCTGCAATCATCATCCAAAAACATGCTTACAGCAGAGATGCCCCAGACACCTAAAAGCCAAGGCAGAAGAGTCAGAGGATCTCAGCTCATGGCTGGACGGTGGTTTTGTCCCCACCTGGGCCACAGTGATCAAGCTGATCTGCTCACCTCCACCTCCCTCCTCAGTACAGGAATCATTCACTTGCTTATTTCCCAGGGTGCTGCTAAGACTCTGCTCTGAAAAGTAGCTTGTAAAAGCCACACTGATGCTTTCCAAGGCTCCTGCTCAGCAGCACATGCACAACTTCACCATGTGTGAAGGCAGCATGCTAGGGGGAGAGATGTGAATGTTTTTGAAAGGTTTTGCTGAGTGAGGCTCTCCGAGCTCCCTGCCACCATAAAAGCATTCCCCCTTGGTAGCGAGCCATATCTCAGCCCTTTCAACACACTGCTCTGATTAGCCCTCCACAAAGCTGCAATCTTCCCAGCAGATCCAAACAAATTAACTCAAAAAAGCCTTCCAAGCTTAAATTAATTGCACTGCAGCTTCTCTGTTTGACCTTGACCCTGCCTGTTAAATCCCTAGGGTAGCTATTTCTTAGTCATTAGGGGTTTCTGCTTGAATGAACCAAGCTGTTAACATCACCAGGCCACCTCTCCGCCTTCCTTCCCCTGTCACTCGCATGCATCCCTGTGGTCTTCAGTGCCCCGGCCACCCCAAAAAGCCTGCACCAACTTCCAGTATAAGCTCAGCCCCTAAATTCTCATTTCCTATGAGTTTCCAAAATGAAATCAGACCACAAAACCACCTCATTCATTTCCTACAGGCTTCACTGCTGTGTCCAAATTTTTTATTTCCCCAGTTTATAAGGAAACATAGGATCTTCTCTGAGCCCAAGCCCACTGAGGCTTTTGCATCTCATAGTCTGGACCAGGTGAGCACAGAAGAGCTTTCCTTTCTGTGATGGTGCCCCCAAGTTAATTATTATCTACACAATGTTGATTTGGCATCGGGATGCTGCATCTGTCTTTACTGCAGGAGAGCTGGGAGTCTTAATAAGGATGATTCCCACGTATGAAGCTCTGATGTCTGGCCAAAGAAAGAAGAAATGGTCTGGAGCCTTGGAAAGGATTGATGAAGGACTAATGATCTGATGGAGACAAAATCATGAACAACCTGAGCTTAATCTGAACTTTTGTGTCTTCTTCCCATTTTTGGAAGAAAATGTAATGTACAGGATGTGTTCAGACTGTTCTCCCATTTCCAAATCATTGCCTTTCTAGGCTCAGGCAGTGACAGCAAGTACCAATAGTCAGCTGCTGACAGACTCAATCCAATTCAATCTGCACCAAGGAACAACATGCTACTGGAGGAAGTGCTCCTATCAGCCCACCAGGGTTTTCAAGACCATGTAATGTGCCTCTTGGATAGTGTGCTTCAACCACCTTGGTCCAAATGGAGGTGCCTGAGCAACATTTTTTGGTCTGTCTAGCGGTCACTTCTGGCCATAAAAGTGCTCCCTTCATGGGCAAAGCCATGCCCTCCTGTTTCTGCTCCTCAAGGGTGGCTTAGCTCAGCAGCAAGATATCCTCTAGCTCTGGAAAGCTAAAAGTGCCCTTTGATGCCCAGCCACAACTCCCACCAAGATCAATGCCTGGGGCAGCAGCAGCTCCAGACAGGGTACAGCCAGAAAAACCTAGAACATTATTCCCGTCTGCCTTCCGGGAAGGCTGTGTTCAGAAGTGCCAAAATTCCAACCTTCCTCTCTGCAAAAAGGTAGAAAAGCTTGAAAATCAGGAAGGAGAAAAAAAAAAAAAAAAAAAAAAAAAAAAAAAAAAAAAANGGTCAGAGCACTGCCCCATCCTGCCTGCCAGAGCTCCGTCCCCCCCCACCTCCCTTGCTCCACTCCCTTCTCAGCTGCATTTGGCTTCTCCAGTTATCATGACTATTGCATGCAAGTGGAATGAACTTCAACCATTTGTACTACTAGTTTTTAAATAACATCTCACTTTTCCACAGTTAATTTTCCAGACAGAGGCTCAGTCCAGGGCTCCCCTCACCACCCACCCAAATCTCATTGCAAATTTCCTCAAAGTCTGCCTTTTCAAAACACACTATTATTATGGTAATTCCTTTCTACCTTCTCCTCAGAAACCCTGCCAGACCCCAACTGCAATTACCACCAATATCACCTCGAGGTCTACCGGACCTACTGTCCCCACAGAGCCCCCTGGCTGAGCTCCAGCTCTCAAATCCCTCTCTACCTCGGATTTTTCCCCAGGAACCTGCATTCTCCAGATGCAAAGCACAACTGCCTCCGAATAAAATCGGAATACTGAGCTGTAGGTTGAAAGGCAGTGTCTGCTCTATTCTAGCTGAGCCTCTTCTGCCCACCAGCAGCTCCCAGCTGTCTACAGCACACACAGACGTTACCCCTCTTTCTAGGGGCCATCACGGATTTGTCAAACGCCACATTTCAGTCCCAGGCTGAGGTGTTCACAGATTATGGTTTTCTCCTCTTTTGATGACTAAGCTAAAAAGCTTTGCAGTTGTTTCAGGTTATGTCAAAACACTTTGTTCATCCCCAATCTTGGGGCAATATTTCACTGTTTGGCAGTCACTTTGCTGGATTTCCTTAACCCTTGTTTCACCCTTCTCCCAGGCAGGAACAGAGCTAAATTTTAACGCTGATGTTAGAGAAGACCACAAGAAGGGCCTGACCCTTCATGATTGCGCATTTATCATTTGCTGAAATCAGGCAACTGACACTCTTTAGGCATGAAGTCCTCAGTGATACGAAACCACTGTTCAAACAAACAGGAGCTTTGCCAAAATAAAGACTTGCAGATTTGTCCCACTGCTGAATGACATGTGCAGATGCGTGGCAATTCCATAAAGGGCTCAGACTCACAGATATCCTACCAGAAGGCAGGAATTTACTGCAGATCAACTGATCTGTAATGACAGCATTTGGTATATAACAGCCAGGCACACACGGGTAGTGCTTGTTACCTTTACAGTCCTACATGGACTTCCAAACTTCAAAGCCTACAGTATGAGCAGATCAATGTCATTTGGCCTTCAGAAGGGGAAATTTCCTCCCACACAGGTGGGAGGAATAAGCTCAAGGCAGCCCACTGTGTTTCTGTGCTGTGTCACCACTTTGAGCTCCTGCCTTTGTAGGGAAAGGGGCTGGATCTCGCTTTGTTTCCAAACAACGCTGTATTTTGGGCCACCCATGAAGCTGCCCAAACTCCAACCTCAGGAGGACGCAGGCTGCTGCTGAGCAAGAGGCAGGAAGAGAGAGTCATAAAACTGCGGTCGGGGAAGGAAGAAAAGAAAGGGGAAGATCAGTCGGCTGCGTTCCCAAGGAGGAGGGAGACATCACAACGGCTAGAAAACAGACCACCGCAAACCAGTGGTGGAGACAGATGCGATAAAGCAGCCGAACCGCAAGAAGGGAAGCTCTGATGTGCAGTGGTCAGCTTGCTGCTCTCAGAGCTGCAGACGCTACATCCAGCTGGCACGCCCAGCACCGAGCGCCCCAGTGCATTTGCTGTGCACCTGATCCAGGCAGCACCCTGCTGCTCAGCTCCGTACAGCCTTCCCATCAGCTCCAGAGCTGATGCTGGGATGATCTGGCTATCGCCTAGAGGAGAAGTAGGCTTTGAAGATACCCAAGCTTGTGGCGCAGAACCCCTTTATGGTATGGGGATGCCCCCAGTTGACAGCAAATCATTCATGTCTGCTTTAGCATGACAAGTAGAGTGCTATTCGCTGTCTTGCATTGCGGGCATTACACAGCACGTGAACGGCAAGTCTTATCTGTCCTTCATCCATCTCCTTTCAGTCTGAAGCACTCCGCTACTTTCAGCTGCATTTCTGCATCCCCAAATTCGGGGATGCAATGCGCCAGTCATTCAAGGCCATGCAACTCCCTAGGCTTAGGAAAAAACACATCAAGGGGGCCAGTAGCCCACAAAGGTGGAAGGCTGTCATTCACTAGATTGCCCCCGCATGCTGTCATTGACCTCTCACGCCCCCAGCACCCAAGGGCTTTCAGCAGCTCCAAAACCAAAATTACTGCACCACTCCATCAGAAAGCATGGGCGCACGTGCCCGCCCCCACTGCGCTCAGTCCATAAAGCTGCACTTCATCGGAGCCACATCTGTTAGTGCTTTAGAGCACGTACATCTGGCTTAATTGAGCACTTGACTTTATTGCTGCCTTATCTCCATTTTCTGAACAGGCCTTGAGGAGAGTGTTCTGTGCATTTAGTTTTTTTTTTTTCCCTTTTCATTTTTTTTTTTTTTTCTCCCCATAGAAATCCCACCTGAAACAGAAATGAAAGCCCTTCTTGCAGTTGCTCATGTGCTGGGGGCTGGTTTTTGCACAGTCTCCCCTCCACACAATGAACTCCATCCTGACTGTCCTGGTGTACATACTTTGACACCACAGAGCCTCAATGCACCCATCTCCCCACACTCTGTCCCTTCCGGAAAAAATCAGTGTTATTGGTGGAAGGTGCCACAATGTGTGCCAGGGAGAAAAGAAAAAAAAAGAGAGAAAGGTCTCGCTGCCCCTGCCGTCTCCAAAACTTTGCCTCTGCCAAGTTACAACAAACAGGAAAGGCATAATCAAAACACAGCCCCCCCATTCTCCTCCATCCCCCCAGCTCAGGCTGTGCTGGTGCCAGCTACCACTCGCAAACAATTGCGCTGCAAGCCTTCTCGGGCACATCCTTCCAGGTGGCCTGAACAGCAGAAAAGCCCAGCTCAGGAAGCCTGCATCCGATGCATGGGGTGCTTGAAATCCCTTCCAGGAAGTGCAGAGGTCCTCCATGCCCCTTTGCCAGCTCCTGCCCTGGAAGATGCTGGTTTCTGACTGTAAGGAGAAGCAGCCAGGCACACAGGAACTGAGAATGGAGAAGAGCGCTGGCTGCAGAGCTGGCGATCCTCCCACTAAGCCGCCCCAAATGTTTCCCAGCAGAGTAGCACGGCTGGTCCTTCCCGCGGGATGGAGTTGGAGCACTGCTGCCGGCCTGTGGCACCTTCCCAGGGAGCCGTGCCCAACATCTTTCCACGGTTTTCAGACCACGCTGCATTTGGCATGGGCAGGTACCAGCCACCTCTCAGTCCTGGCTCTGATACTTCCCCAGCCATCTCCCCCCACACGACCCTCCAACCATCAGCCTGTCCTCCCACCCACACACACAGCCCTGCTCAGCTAGCACTGCTCTGATCCCTCTGTAAGCTCTGCCTTTCAAATCTCCCAATAGAAGCAGGCAACCGTGTCCTCCTGCCTGCTCCTCTTGCTACCAGAGTAAGACATTAAAAACACTGTCAGCCTTCCCAATGCTGCATTCCAGTTTGATTTCATGCTGCGGTGCTGAGTTCTGCCATCTTTTGTCCCTGCTGCCTGGTATCTTTTCTCAGATGTCTAAGCACAAAAGCCACCCCTGAAGCAAGCAAAAAGCACGGCACATTAGCAGTAGTTGAATGAGCTCCTCTCGTCCTTCCTGCCCAAGCCCAGCAAGACTTTCATGCCCAGAAGAAGAAAAAAATGAATGTGAGAGTTAAAGGGGGGGGGGGGGGGGGGAGGCAAAATGTAATTAAGCTCAGCACTTCCTCACTTCCCATCCCAAACTGGTTGGGGGTGTTGCTGTGAGCTTGAGAGCTCCTTGGGTGCTCTTGGTTCACCAGAGAGGCAAATGGACATGTCTAAAACTAGACAAATTCTTCTGGGCTCCCAGGGGGAAAGATGCAAGCAAATTACAGCTTCTAAACCTCTCCTCTCCCTCCAGCAGGGATCATACAGACGACATAAGGACATCTTTCCCATCAGAAATTCCCTCCTTAGCTTTCAAGTGATTCCTGCCAGAATCCATGGAAAGACCAAGCCAAGTCATCATAAGGATACCCTGACTTCTGAAGATGGAGAAGAGGAGCAGGCCTGTCCAGCTCCACACAGCTTGTTGGAGGCCCCAGTACAGGGCTCCTCTTCGCGTGTCCCTGTCAAGGCACCAGTGTGCTCTTCCAGCACGGGATCACCACCAGCAGCTACGGCTATGGTCAGCAGTAGATGTGAGGGGAGTGTAAGGACCGATCCTCTGCTTCTGAGAAACCAATGGTTTTGGGACTTTCTGAGCCTGGTTTGAGGGACTTTCTGCATACAGATCTCCATATTTCACAGCCACTCATCCTCTATGAATTTCTCTACTTTTTCTTAAAAGCCATTTAAACCAAGTACATTTGCCACCCTGGACATGCTGCCTGATCATTTTATGGGATGCTGAATGAAACAAAAACACCAGCTCCTTCCTTCCTCACACTATTCACATCTCTACAGCGCTCTGTCAGCCTACAAGAGCAAGTCAGCAGAAAGACTTAAACATCCAAGGATAGTCCTTACACTGCTGAGAAAGGTTCTGAAGACCCTTTAATTGAGAGGTGACCTTCAGAAAGCAGCATGCACCTGCTGCCTGTCACACAGGTCTCCATCACAGCTCTGAAATCAACTGCAGCCCTCACAAGGGGCTGGGAGCCAGGACACCTCTGCTTTAAAGAGACAGACAAATGCCTGGCCTTTCCACAAATACAGAAGGCCTTGGCACAAGTCAAGGGCACAGGAACAAAGCCAAAGCACATGGGAAACGGCAGCAGCTCTTACTGCTGCCCAATTCAAGAGCTGGGACACCACCCCAGAGCGAGCTCATGACGGATTCGTTACCAAACCCTGACAGGCTACACAGGACAGCCCAACGTGACTGAGGACCCTGCCGGTGCCACCTCATTGTCACTATGACAGCACCCGTTCTTGGCATGAGCTGCTCTTTCTCAAAAGCCAACAGAGCACCTTGGCTGGGCCCAATGAAAGCACCTTCTAATGGGATTTTTCAGGTTTCAAGGATATCTATGCCTGACACAGGCTGAAGTAATTAAGAAGACATCCAACAGATGATCTGGCATTGATTAACTGGCTATTTACCACTGTGAACATGACAAATCCCGCTCTCAAACTCTGCACCAAAACACTTGCTTGTTCGTAATTGTTTTCTCCCCCGCCCTACCGCAGCCTCTCTTCTGCCAGGGCCATACTTTGCCTTGCCAAGCAAACAGTGATGCCATCAGCCAGGCTGAAGCTGGAAGTCTTGACAAGAGTTAAAGGGAAAATGCATATTGCTCTTGGCAAACAGATGAACCCAGCTTTCACCAAGTAGACCTCAAGATGGACAGCCTCAGCCATATATGCTTGTACAATATGTTTGCATTTGGACCTCTCCTACTGAAGGTAGGAAAATCTCAGGCTGATCTTATTCCTATCAGCTTTACTGAGCTGGCCCCTACAGAAGTATGGATCTGCTCAGCATCAAGGTCTTCCAGACCAGAGGCATCCCCAGAGCTGCCATCAGCCGAGGTGGAGACGGGTTTCCCTATGTCTTTCTCCAGCATTACCCAGAAAATGTGCCTGGAGGAGCAGCAGGCAGGCAGCCCTGCAGGGAAGGGTTTGCAGCCAGCAGTGATGGGTGGCACTTAACACCTGCAGGAGCAGTGAGACAAATTCAGAGATGGGATTTGCTACAACAACAGCAGAGCTGGCAGGCCCAGTTTTACTGAGAACAAACTGGGTCCTCCGCCCTGGGTCTCATCACTCAGCACACAAAGAACAAGAGCTTGGTGAGTTGCCAGACGTATCTGCTGTTTCCATGCATGCACGATGTGCAGCTTGATCTGCACAATGCACCTCTTCTAGATACAAGAAGTTAATTACCAGAGTACTTCCAACTCTCTCCACATCAAATACCATCAGCAGGCATGCCCTCACCTCTCTTTGAAGCAAACTGAGGAGTGCCTTCCATTCCCAATGAGCTCTGAAGCACCGAAATGCACTCAGCACCCCCCAGTATTTGGGTCCTCCCCATTAAGCTGTGTCATCTTTGCTCCCAGTGCCCCACAGCAGCTCTGGAGATGTATGGAAAGACTTGAGATTGGTGGGGCAGGACTCTGCCTCTCTCAGTCTGTGCAAAATGCTATGTAAACTGATGGTGTAGCGTAAATATTTATTAAAAGAGCGTAAGAGGAGAGAAGAATGGAAACTGCTATTAATAATGAGAAACAAAAGTGAATAAAACCTGTAGGGAAAATTCCTCAAGTTTATTCACATCTAAAATACAACCATAACGGAGCACCATTGAAAAAAAGCAGGATAATTTAGTCAGATAAGAGAAAAAGAAAATCACAGGGAAAAAATTTTATTTCACACAGTTCAGTGTATAAAGACTAGAAAGGAACTCATGACTCTTGTTTATGTGTAACTGTTACTGAGATGAAAACTATTTACTGGATGAGACTTGCATGGATAATCCAACTAATTAGCCATTGTTACAATTTACAAGAGAGTTGTGACAGCTTCTGCTGTTGTGAGTGATTTCGAAGAAGTCAAAACAAGATGTTTTTGTATCACTCTAGTCAAAACAGGAATTCACACGGCAAAAATCTGGGATCTGAGCTGGACCGGGAGTCAGGCTTGAGGACAGAACACCCTCATTCTGGCCATAAAGCTGTGGAAAATAAGCCCCAGAGTACCAGAGCTGGATGCACCTAGAAGACCTGACACTGCATGGGCTGGCCCCTGAACCAAGTACCTCCACGGAGGACAAGATCAGACCTGCTACTGTGGAGCTGAGTGTGGGATGAAGGTCTCCAGATGCAGACTCCTCACAAAAGCAGCCTTGATCCACTGCCACAACTGATAAGGCTAGCATAAATCTTTGAATCAGACAGGAAATGATGCAGCGTTGAGGCAGCAAAACAGCCCTGGACATGAACAAAGAACAAACCCTCAACAGAGCATCAGGTGGTAGAAAGTGTGAGAAGTCATCAGAGAAGCCATCCAGACAAATTAACTGGAAAATGGCAGAAGGCTGATGAATATTTGGTGCCCAAATAGCCATCAGCCTCAGTGGGATGCTCCCAGAATGAAACTGTAGAGTGAGCCATAAACAGCCTGAAGCGCGTCTTGCTCCTCTGCCCCAAAGGCAGCATGGCCACGCTGTGGAGCTTGGAGGTGGGGACAAGCAAATACCTAAAATCTAACTCTCATTGAGTCACACGAATAAATCACCCCACAGCAATCTATAAAGGACCCTACAGGCAGGAGGAGAGCCTTCTGGAGGCCTTCGAGGCATGTGACACATCTTCGTTTGACAGCTTTTGTTTCATTTACAATTAAAAGTACCCAAGATGCCAGCTATCCTTGCCCTGTTTCTGTTGGAGGCTGCAGGCCTCTGAGGATGTACCCGATATCCCCCTCTTGAGCAACTAATTCAAGGGCTTCCTAACTTTATCACATTATCTAGTTATTGGCATTGTACAAGAGCTTTGCGAAAAATCTTTCCCCATTGCAAATATTCACTTTCTGGGCACTTGCCATTTCTCCATTCCTCAAATCCCCTTTCACTGAAAGTCTGAGGTCACAAATTACAGATTCTCTCATTTCTATTTCCACCAAAGCTGGATTAATTTGGCTTTGCTGCAGGACAAACTCTAGAGACAACAGCAAACAAGCACATAGAACACTTCTGTTATCCTGAAATGCTGACCAATAAAATCTCAGTAAATAAATAAATAAAAGAAAACTTGCTTAAAGTCAGAATATGCCACGATGTTTGGTTTGCTACAATTTAAAAAAAAAGAAAAGGCAGACTGAGGTCCTGCACCTAGACAACAGTATTGACAAAGGCAGCAAAAACTGCCACAGCTCCATTACCTTCGAAAATCCACTACAGTTACTTCTTGCAAAATTGGAACATTGCTTTGGCATGGATCCAACTGCACTTTGAACCAGACCCAAATTCTGTGAGCAAGATTTTATTTTGCGTTCGGTGGATAAATATTGATCTTGAACAACCATTCTCCCATGACAAAACCACCTTTCGCCAAGCTGGAGGAACATCAGCATGGCAAGGTCAGCACTGCATTTCCCTGTGTGATGACAAAATTAAGGAGAACACACAAGAGGACTAAAAAATCATCAGAGATTTTGTGTAAGTGAGAAAAACTGCTCCCCAGTGTTGGTGCAAGGGTGTCTCAAGGTACTGGATCTGCCCATGGCATCAGCCACATGGTTCCACTCAACATGGGAGCTGCTGCCCTGCCCTCCAGGTGCTACCTGGAGAAGATGTCCTGGAAGGAGAACACTCCAGCCAGCAGGTGATACCGTGTTTTTGGGATGGGATATTATTAGGGCCGAGTTATGGCACACTGTCCTCATGCCAGCACTCCTCCCTAGCTCGCAGGGCTCTTTCCCTTCCCAGTCTTTGTTTCTCTCTGGTATCATGAGGGAGCAGCCAAGTCCTCCCCTGCCAAGCCCTCTGCACCACACGCTCCCGCCCCCCTGGATCTCTTCCCTGCACCTGCACCGGCCTACAGCCATTTTTCTCAAGCTCATGACTGCATCCCAGGGCTCACCAGCTGCTTTCAGAGGGGTTAACACTTCCCTCCCCCCATTAGAGGCTTCTCTATGGATTTGGGTGAGACTGGTTTTGCAGAGCAGCACCTGAGCAGCTGCCCAGCCTCACCCTGTGATCAACTGAAATGCACAGGTCTTAGCTGCTGATGGATCCTGCTAGCAAGCGTCCTGTTCAAAGCCTCTAGCCTGGTCTTTGGTTGCAAGCCCCAGCACTATGCTATTGCATTTCATCCCATTTTTGACCCTGTCACCCCTCCAGATCTCTTCCCCTGAAGAGTTTTCCTTCACTTTCTCTCCAGGACAACAATCCCAACGCAGTGTGAACAATCAAGTGCTGAAGCCCTTCACACCCACCCTCTGCACCAAAGCCATCACTGCAAACCTGCATCCAGGTCTCGTCCCTGGGGTCCTCTGCAGCCAACAACCCTCCAGTCAAGCCCCATCATCCCCTCACAAGCTTCTGGCGCTCCACCACCCACCACTCCTCAAACTGACTCCCATTGCCTCAATTTTTAGGAATAATTTCTCATGCGTATTTGTATCTACTGTTCCCCTGGAGATCACTCAGATCTGATACATTGCAGATTGTTGGTTTAAAAAAAAAAAAAAAAAAGTTATCAGACAAAGTATTGGCTCAGTCTGGCATGATCTGCCTCTGCTTAGCTCCAGTGCACTCCATGTGCTCAGCATTTACCATCAAGTCCTTCATTTCTCTTTCCTCCAGATCTGTTACAAGATCAGTCATCTACTACTGAGGTCGGGTTAACAGGTCTATACCTGTTTGAATCTCCTTTGGGGAGCCTAAATACTGGGTTCATGTCTGCTATTTACCACCATGACCCAAGAATCTATTCATGATGCAACAATCTTTTTTTGTCCTAGTCCCTTCAGAAAGTTCCTGCCCTCTGTACTCCTACCAATTTCAATTAATTTAGCCCTTTGGCTTCTGTTTTCCCCATCAGTTTTTAGGGTTTCCATGTCCTCATCCCCTCCAACTGTACTGACAACTGAATCAGAGCTTGGTTCATGCTGGAGCCATACCTAGATCATCTTTAACCTCCAGCTGGTCCTTATTGCACAGCAGCTTCAAGTCCCTTTTTATTTATATAGCTGAGAAACCTGTTGCTATTTGTTTTAATTTCCTTTGCCAGGCCTAACACAGCTTGACTTTTGGCAATTCTCATTCTATCCCTACCCCTCCTGACCTCTTAAGACACTGCCTTTTTTTTTTTTTTTTTTTTTTTTTTTTTT
>VXAV01008540.1:126602-156898 GCA_013399715.1 Alectura lathami
TTTTTGCCGATTAGTCTTTTTTTCCATTCCTTACAGATGCTCTGTTTAATCTCAACTATCCTTTTTAAGGTGGCTATTCACCAGCTTCAGCCTGGAGCACTTTCCTACAGAGTTCTCCCCCTTTGCTTGGGATCCCTGGTCCAAAGAGTTTCCACATCTCTAACTGCAGGTAGGCTCTGCATTCTCCACACTCAAGATTCCATGCTTCTCTTGCCTAGATTACTTCAACTAGTTTTCTTCCTCACTTTTTGAAGTTTGCCCTTTCAAAGACAAGCATCTTACTTCCAAACCTACCTTTGTTTAGGCTTCCATTTAATTTAAACAGAATCCATTTTATGAGCACTAAGCCCAAGATTCCTCTGTACATCCAGGCCCTTTTGTAACATCAACACTAGTTACCAAAACAAAAGCTAAAATAGCACCTCCATTTGCTGGTGCTGTTACTATTTAATGGAAAAAAAAAAAAAAAAATCTGGGCTATAACATCCAGGAATATCTGTTTTACCTTATTAATACTATGTGTTTGCCAATATGTATTCCTAGATATAAAGATACATTCCTAAGTTCCCACAGCAATATTCTTTTGGAAACTTTCATATTTCTGATAACATTACATAGTGATCCATCCACACAACCTCTGCCACCTCTCATTTCACAGTCTGCAGCTCTGGCACCCCACTGGGTAACACTGGGCTATCCCAAGGTATTCTGATGAACTGCCATTTCCTTAGGTATTTTGTAAAAACCTTCAAGTGGTCCTGTGACCAGGATTTCTCTCCAAAAACAATCAGTTCCATCACAGGAACAACTGTATCAGCTGAGACCAAAGGTCCACTGAGCCAAAAGTAGAAGCTGAAGACTAAGAGCAGGGCTGCATGCAATGCTTCCGTGCAGCACAACCACTGTCAGCTCAGAGGCTTCCTAAGCTACGGTTCCTGTGCATTTAGTAATCCCTCAGATCTTTCTTTCATTGGCTTCCCCAGTCTCTCCTTGAACACAAATGTTGAGCGTTCACAGCACCCTCTGGAAATGAGTCCTACAGCTCAGCTACCAACACAATGAAAAATCTCAATTTCCTCAGTAGGGAAATAAACATTTATAATCCTGCTTGATACTAGAAATCCTGGTTTCAGTAAGGACATTGGCTGCATTACATAGTCATTGTCTCCTGCTTCCTCCTAGCTAACCCCCATGCTCAAGAGATGGTAAAATTATTTCTTTCCCATAGGAGGTGATTTTCTTCTTTTCACTTTTTTTTCTATTTTTTTTTTTAAACAGTCCTCTCATATGTTGATCAGATTGGTAATTCACACCTGTATATCTCACTAAGGTCAGAGTATTTGCTCTCAAACTGAATAGAGCTTTGGAGATAGCTCTGTGTTTCAGTCTTGAGTACTTGAAAGCTTTTCCAGCAGCCTAAGAAGAGACTATCCTTTCCCACAAACCTTGCCTTTCATGTCTTTAGACTGCTACGGCCAGGATTACAATGCTGACAGTCCACATGGTCAACATGCAACTGCTCCTGGCGTCACCAGGTCCGGGTTCCCTGACTCCATCACAGACACTCAGACCATGCCCTTTTCTGAAAAGGGTATTAAGTGGGAAAAAAAACACCACCGTACAAACACACCACCACAAAAACCCTTCACTGAAGAAGATCATCAGATCATTAACATCTTTATATTTGTGCCTCCATCCTTGGTCTGTTTCAACAAGAGTCAGGCAAGCTGTCCCAGTGTGAGGGGCTGCGAATGGATTTGTTACAGAAGTCACAGGCTCTGGCATGTTCCTTCATCAAAACCAATGTTATCCAAAAAAGGGGAAATGCAAATGAAAGAGAACGAATTAGAGTAAGACAAAAATGAATTCTGACAGACAAAAGAATCCCAGTGCTCTTTCTGTTACTGACTATGAGGCCAAAGAGCTCTGCTTTCAGTAGTGCCTTTGTTTCCGCTCCCATTCCAATTTTTGTGTGCTGTGTTTCACAGTAGAGTCCTTGAAAACAGCTAATGTGGCCCTGGTTGTAATCTGCTTAAGGTAGTTTACACTGATGTAACATAGCTGCCTTCAGGACTCCTGACATTAGGAAAGTCCCATAAATAATACCAGGGCCAAGTTCATGAGCTGGGATTCAAGAGAACTGGATTCAAGCCCTCCTACCATGCTCCCCCCCTTAAGAGACCTTGAGGAAGTCACTTTATTCCACAATATAAAAAGGGATCATAAAATTCCCATCCCTGACAGAATGATTGCTAGGATCAAGCCAGCAGATACAAGGAAGTCCTTGTAACTACGGCAAGGACAGCCACATAGCCACACCAATTAGATATTCAGGTTCGAGTTCCTTGCTCTGACACTGACTGTGCTTTTAGTACCATATAAATAATTGCACTTTTTTCTTCTTTGCATGCTATTATCTCTGCACATACAGGTTAAGTGAAAAGGAAAAACAAAAAGCAACAAGAGGTTTCTTTCTCTCATCAGCCCAGCAAAGGCAGGAGCTGCTTTGTGAAACCTGAGAGGACAAGGATTGCAGCAATTACCTCACCTGCCCCACTCCAAGGATTGCCTCTTCACAAGAAACCTCATGCACTGCAGCTGCCCAAACTCAGACAACCCCAGGCATTAACCCTGAGCTGTGCGTCTGACTTTTTCATCTCAGGCAATGCAGATTAAGCAAAGCTGACCCCATGCAAAACCCCAAGAGAGACAGCTGCCTCTGCCTGCCTGCAGCAAACACACCTCACCATATCACCTTGTCAGCTGCTGAAAAACTCCTGCTCTTGCTTGGCACCAGGCACTGTATTATTGAATGTGGCTGAGGTTAGGCACTCCTCAAACTCAGGACTTTCAGGAAAAATTTGGGTGCGCCTCTTCTTCCTCCCATAAAATAAGAATCAGCAATTTTGCAGAAGTGATTTGCATTTTCTCAACCCAGTCATTTCTCATATCAAAGAGATGTACGTGCCAAAACGTACGTGAGCCTAGGCACATAAGAGACAACAGTAGTCTCCAGTTTGCCCTTAAGAAAAGTCAGACAGTCGTGAGCTCCCTACTCATGGGGAGAAAGTTGCTCCCAGTTGGTGAGCAGCTTCAGAGACCGAGGTCCAGGCCTGAAAGAACCGTAAGGCCCTCGGAAGGAAGGCCAGACTCAGCCTCCTAGAAATGATAAATCTGATCCTGCATCTAAGACTGTCAAATGTTGTTGTTATCACTAAAGATGACCACTTTGACCTGAGGTCCCCTCAGGACAACAGAGTCCCAGCATACAATTTGCTGAACAAACCCATTTAGAGATAATCTTGTTTCCCAAAGCCTTCTTCAAAGAAAAAACAGGCAGGCCTCTAGGGATACACAGCTCTCCCCTTATCTCATTGCCTCATTGACTGGATTAGCTAATAGGGATCTTCAGGTTCAGGTCCTGAAACTGAGCTCCAAGCCCACCTGCTCCTGCCGGCCCTCCGGGGTCTGACTGACTCAGGGGCTACAGTATGGACAAGGCCTCCAGACCAGAGCCTTCACTGTCCTTGAACACATCAAGACTTCAAAGCACTCTCAACCCAACACTACATCATCTCAATGCTTACAACAGAGCAGACAGGCAAGCTGGAGCAACAGAGGGTCAGCTGTTCAAGATCACGCAGGCGGCAGCAGCAGAGCTAGAATGGTGTCCCAGGCTCCCAACTCCAGCCCTTGTTTTTCCACAGTGGATAGTGTAATTCCAGGATGAGGCAACTTGACTTGCACAAGTCCAGACTGGCTGCTCTTCTCACCATAAAGAATGCTCTTGCCTGCTCTCCATTGAACGGTCTGGATGGCCATGGGTTTGGAAGGAGGACAAGGCAAAGACAAAAGAACAACACAGCGGCGTAGGAAGGCAGCCTGCTCTCCTTTTGTCCTATCTCCTCAGCTGGTTATAATCCCTTCCATAAAATGAAATAACAAGGGGATGACTAATGACTTGAAGATGAGAGTGCTTTGCTGAAGCAATGCAGCAGGGCAGAGGACTCTTGCCAAGGGCAACGAAGAATCTTATTTCACTGCTTCCATAAAGATAGCAGCCATCTGCCCACCTCACCATCATGCCTTCAATAGGCCTCTGCAATGAAAAGCAACCCTTATCTTCCACTGAAGGCACTGATTACTGCCCCCAAATCACCTTAGTTGCCCTGAACTCATTTTCCCTTAATGAGCTAGGATAGGTCTATGCTCTTCCACCACAGCTGTTCACAAGCATCCATCAGAGATCTCAAGTGCCCAGGGAAGGACAGCCAACAGGATCAGCCAGGAAATCCCCAGATGGCCTACAGGGAGGGGAGAGAGAAAAAAAAAAAAAAAGGCTGCAACCACATGATGCAATCCCTTGTACACTTCAGCAAACCTGCCCTAACCAGTTCCCATCCAGGGTAATTTCTTCCCAGGGCAAATGAATTTCTTCCTGGGACAGCTGTTTGTTCATGTACAGATATCCAGAGGCAGCTACCTCCATGTTCTGTTGCCTTGTCTCCACCTCTTATGCCAGTTCTTCAATTATATTTATTATTATTTCACTCCCTGCTTTGAGCAACAGCAACTCTCATTTCAGTAAGGACATTCTTCCCTCTTTTTCTTTGTTTCTCCCCACCATATTTTCACATCCTGGACCAAGCCTTCCCTGCCTCCTGCCCAGGAACAATGTTAGTTTGTGACCCTGCCTTTCCTGCTGCTCTCAAATAAGCACCAATCCAAACCCATTTCATACTGAGGATTCCCACCTGGAAGACCCTCCAGGGACTGCAACTTCTGTCCCAGTTTACCCTGAACCTGAGGGTTGTGCTGAGCTGCATGATCAAGAAAGGCTTGGAGAAAGGAATCTGGACTCCAGCAGCAGCTCCCAGAGAAGAGGAAAGAAAAGGGTTGAGAAGGCAGAAAGAAACAATTGCATTAGTATGTCCAGATCTCTCCCAGAATACTCAGAAGGGTTTAAAACAATAAATGGATGAGGCCAGTTTTGGCAGCTCCTCTCCCCAAAATGACAATGCACTAATGTGTCCTCCAGGGACCAGAACCAAGGAGGCCAGCAGTCCAGGGGTTGGCACAGAGGAATGCTTCCCATGCGGTTCTTTGACGTCAAATTCGAAGTATTAAAAGGGTCCCTCATCTCTGCCAATTTTTACAAAATGAATAACAAATAGTTCAAATGGCTTCAAAGATTATTACACTGGGCATGCAATGGAATGACTGAAACATGGGGAATGTCGCCACTTGTTTAAAAAACAGGCTGAAATAATCTTGATTATTTTTGTTTTTAGGAGACTTCACTCCCACAGTCAGTCTAAAAAGACTGACAATAGACTATACATTCACTTAACAACAGTTCATCCCTTCCTGAACATTATTCAAAGTCCAACCTAGAGCAGAGGAACCCAAGGAGACAATGGGGCTAGAAAACTCCTGGTGCTGGACAGAAGCTGTGTGCCACTGTGGCTGGACAAGGCAGAGAAAGAAAAAGGACTCTGTGAGCCCAGCCGATGGTGTGAGCCAAGCCAGTGAGCCAGCTATGAAGGTCTCCCATCCACTACACTAACACCCACAAGAAATTGTATAACAAAGTGGTCCACAAGACACCCCCTCTATGTCCCCCCAATGCAGCTCCTCACCCTCCCAAGCAGAGCATGTGACCTTCAGGAGGGGAGCAGAGATGGTTCTGGCGCAGGGGATAAGCTCCAGAGAGGCCCTGAAGAGACATCCAGGCAACAGCAGTCTGAACAAGTCATCTCCCACAGCCAGAAACGCTGACTAATTGGAGACATCTTAAAATCCCCAACTGGGGAGAAGCCTGAAAAAGCCAAAACATCATTATAATGATGATGATATTTGTAACTGCTGTTACTTGTTATCTTCTCAAAATGTTGACAGCAGCTCTTAGCAAGTATGCACCAGTGAATAGCTTACATGCACTGATTCTCTTTTAAAAAGCACATATTTAACCCTCATCAGAGAGCACTTCTCCATCCCACATGGATCCTCAGGGACTGCCAAAATGATTTAAAACCTCAGCAGACAAGAGCTCTTGGAGGTGATAATCAAGCCCCTCTTGCTCACATGTGACTCATGAGGTCTATGTTTCTCATGCTCTACAGTTCCCAGCTGGGACCCATCAGCAGACTATCAATTGCTCCTATATACAGATGAACAGGTAATTAGTAAAATGACCTAATTAATATTAATATACCAGAGTGACAGATCTAACACAGCTTAAGGGTGTGTTTTTTGTTTCATTTTTAAATGTAGCTTTCTCCTGAGACTGTACTTAAGAGATTGTTGGTTCTCTGATGTCTGATAGCAGCTGTGCTTCTACTACAACCCATCAGGAGACAGAAGGTGAAGTCCCACCACCCAGCAACCATTTCACAAAAGCTGTACAAAACCAGCATCTCACAGTTCAGTCCCTCCAGTGAATGTTCTGGCTCAAAAGTTTTCAGGGTAGACATGGAGACAAAGCTAATCCACACGTGCCCACACACAAGGCTCATTTGGAAGAAAGCCACGCTCAAAATGGGACAGCCAGTCCGTTGCTTTAAAACGAGAAATAGAAGTCTTTATGGAGCACAAGAGCTCTAACAGTGACCACACTTGCACATTATTGCTCAAATGTTCTCCTTACAGAGTTAATATGGCATGGCAGGCCACAGATGTTAATCAGGAAGGATCCGTAATCAGACACTTTGAGCACTTTGGGTGCACAAAATGTGCATGCATGTGACAGGGAGCAGAGACTATAGGATCAAAACATGTGAAACTTGCAAATATTATGGAAGGAAGGAGAGGTAAAGAACAGACACAGCAAGCCCAAACCTGCAGAACTTGTGCATGCAAGCAAAGCAACTAAGAGTACTGACCTAGGGAAGCAGAAAGCCAGCTGCTCACCTCAAAGCCTGTGGACAAAGCTTGCTCACTGCCTGCCCTCAGCTGCAAGGATGGCAAGGAGGCACACGTGTAGATGACAATGGGGCAGCATCCTGGGGAAGGGGCAAAGAGAGGCAGCCCTGCACACAGGACTGTGCTGGTTTACCCCAAACACCAGCCAGGGGCTGAGGCTGCTCCCACCTCTACAGAATTTCAGCACATCTCATGTGCAAGAAGCCCAAGGTCTAGGCAGGAGGAATTAAGGTTGAAGTGACTTTGAAAAAATGTTTAGGACCCAAAACATATACAGCAGGTCAGTGGGACCCTGACACTGGCTGAGTTCTGGGCTGGCTCCCCAGAGAGGAGGAATTCCCTGGAAAGTCTGATCTAGTGGGTAGCAACCCTGCCCACAGCAGAGGGCTGGAGCAGGATGGGGTTTAAGATCCATTCCAACTCCAACCATTCTATGATTCTATTCTATGAACTCAAGGGCACCTTCTCCAGGTGAGAGACCACCCACCTCCAATTAGCCTTGTTTGCAAAAAGCAGTGTTTGTCCCTCAGATGCGTTACCCAAGAGACTGAACTAGTCAGTAATTCAAATATTCTTGCAAGTTTCCTGTTCTCAATTTAAGGAACATTGTCAGAGCTGATGTACCTAAACAAGAAAACAAGACCCAAAAAAAAAAAAAAAAATCCACCAACACATCTCATCCCTAAACCTTAAAAAATGAGCAAGTAAAAGGCTGTGTCAGCCTGTAGGACGCAGCACAAGGATGCAGGCACCAGCACGTCCAGGGCCCCAGGGAGGGGAGGGGTGAACTGCAGCCCAGGGCCACTGCTCGGCAGCTGGGGCTTCGGCACTTGTTGCAGCAGGAGGAATTTGTAACAGGCATAGGGAAAGGTGGGGGTGTCAAATTCAAGGCCTACGCCGCCACAAGGACTGCGGCAAAAGTGGTCTTCAGAAAAGGTTAGTTGGTTTCTTTCTGCTTGGATTTATTTTTTAAAATGTTCTTCAGACCTTTGACTGCATCCCCACATGTGCACCCCTCTTGGAGGTCCATATGTCACCACCTTGGTGCATCTCCAAAGCACCCCTGAGCACCCTGGAAACAGGAAGGGCAAACCAATTATTTTCCCTCCTTGAGCTTTTGGGTTGTCAAAAGAAAATGTTCTCGTGAACGGCAACTGCTAGCTCTGTAACCTGCAGTTTCCTCCACTGATCCTTGCAAAGCACTCAATGGGAGAAGCAGGATGAAAACTCATGTCACCCCATCCCCTGGCAGTTCAGCTGTTTGCATCACTGCCATGAATCAGTCTGCATGTGTGTGGATGCTGCCCAAGCTGGCAGGCGGGCTGGCATCCTCTTGGAGGATGGTGAAGCCTATGAGGAGCTCCTGTAGTAGCACAGCATCACCAGGAGAAATCATTTTTTTCCAGGAGAACGCTACAGTAGTGAAAGCAGCAAACAGCTCCATCCTGCATCTGAACTGTCTGAGGAAAATAAAACACCAAGCTCAGCCCTCGCCCATCTGAGCCAGTATTACTGCAGCAAAGGCTCTAAGATTTGCTCTGGGACCACATTCAGGTTATGATTCCAAAGGACGACAAACCTCAACTTCTGAGGTTTCCTCCTGCAAGGAATGTGAATGGCTGAGAAACGCGAGCAGCTTTCCCACACAGATCCACAGAGGGAAGCCGAGACACCAGGCAACCACAGCCTTTCAGGAAAGAATTCATGCTGAAAAATGATGGCTCTCCCTCCTGGCGGGGTAACCCTACACTGGGAGAGACTCTCGACCTGCATCTGCACTGCAGCCACTTGCGCCAAGCAGAGCTCCCAGTGCACGAGGGCTACCGGATAAGGACTGTACGTACACATTAGGACTCTTTCTAAAGCACATTAGTCAATGAAGGGACCCAGCAGGAGCCTGGTTGGGCTGGTGGACAAAAAGTGGGGGGGCGGGGGAAAACTGTGACAAATTGAAAATTCAGCATGGATTGTGTAACTGCATGAATAATTCCTTTCAAGCCAAAAGGGATTCCTGCAAAAGAGGTAGTTTGCTGCAGTCCCTCAGCTCTGCTTATTGAAAGGACCCCCAGACAGGTTTGGTGGTCGGTTTTTTTTTGTTTGTTTTTGTTTACTCCTCCTTTAAAAAAAAAAAAATCCTTTTGCAAATAGCCCTGTTGCAATCTGCAAGATGCATCTGAGCTTCCTCGGTTTGATTCCCACAGCTCTTCTGTGCCAAACGGGTGACACTGGAGACAGATTTTCCCCGCTCTGGCTGGGTGAGGAATTTGTTCAAAATGGTAAAAATGCTCATTCCCTTTCGCTGGAGACAAATTAAAGAAAACAATGTAAGAGATATTCATAGGAGAGAGAAGAAAATCTGCTGACAAATATTTTCTCTAAAGCATGAAGTGAGATTTATTAGAATGTGGAATCATATCTCAGCAGGAAAGAGGAATTGGTGAAATAAAGAGAACGCTGGAAAAGCAGGGGAAAGAGTCCCAGTACTAAGACCTACTGGAACTTACTGAGTGGCATTCCCTCAGCAGGGGAAGCCTCAAGCTATAGGAAGCAAAACTGGAATAGCAATGCACAGGAGGGTCTCAACACCCTGTAGTACCAACAGCCACCCCACACCCCTGGGGCTGGCAGCATCCTCTTGGCAAGAGCCAAGAGCCTTCCTCAAGGGCAGCAAAGCCTCAGGAGGGGCCAAGAGGGTGTCTGAGCACTTCTCCTGGTTGGAAAAGGAAACTGGGAAGTGAGAGGAAAGGGGGGTGAAGGGCAACCCTGAATGTTTTAGTGCAGCATGTGCATTCCCTCCCAGAGGGACAGCCAGCCATTGCAGGAACAGCACAACTGACCCTGGGCCTAGCACCTGTGTGGATGCTCTGATGTCCAATAAGGAAGTTGACCCCACAAACGCAAGTCCAGCTGCAGCCTGTTTGTCCATGCAAGCACTAACAGGGACTTGCTCCTCTCTACCTGACCGTGGATTTCCACCAAACTTTCAGGGAGGAAACCAGTCAGACCGCTGCATCATCCCACCAGCAGGGAGGTGGTCAATGGATCCAAAAAACTTGACAGAAATCAAGATAAGAATGTATTCTGTTCAGTGAGATCCTTAGGAGCCAGGCTCACTCATTTTGAAGCTCCACCTTGAATTCCACATCACACCATTTTCCTAAAAACAGATCCCCAGCTCCCTACTAAGCCCTCCTAACCTGTTGGCCTGAAGGCCAGGTCTGCGGCCCACTCTGTAAATTCCTCCCTTCTCCTGGCCAGCCCCAGCTTCTCCACTCTTCCCAGAACTCCAGCTCCACAACTCTTTATTCACCATTTCCCCAGTTCCCTTTCCACCCTCTTCTTGCTTGCCATGTGAATGCCATCAGGCCTAACTCCCCTCCCGGCCAACTTCTGGCCCCATTTTGCTCAGGAAGGCCCAGCTGACTAGCATGAGCTCCAGGGCTAAGCACGAAGACCAGAGTAAGGGATGGGATAGTAGGCTGGGTGGTTTGGAGGCTGCTGCCACCAACCTCACTTTCCCTGCTTGTGTGAAACCTGAAGGCGGTTCAGGACCACCTCCTTCCCACAGCCTGACCCCAGCACAGGAGCAGCCGTGCTGCACAAGCGCTGACTCAAGCATGAGCAACACTTGCGTGATGGCATTGCCTGCCCTGGGCACCCAGACAGCCCTCACCATCAGCCAAGAACGTGCTCTGCCCCAGTGAATCACACAGCAACCCCGACAAGTCCTTTCATGACCCATCAGTCACCAGAGGGGAAAAAAATTACATGCACACAAAGTAATTAGAGGTGTAACCCTCTCCCCTCCCTCTGTGCAGGCTTAATGCTCCCTTTGTCCGGGCATGTTTGCCTCGCTAAGTCATGCCTCAGGACAGCTTTCTTGACAGAAAACAAAGGTTAATTAAAAAAAAAAAAAAAAAAAAAAAAAAGCACAAAGAAATCCCTCATTAAGATGGCTACCCTCTCAGCATGGCTCTCTACCCAGCTTGGTCCTCCCTGGAAACAGAGTACTGACCCACTGCCGTCACCCTGCAAGGAAGCCAAATTACATGCAGCTAGGTTGGGCCTGTCACAAGTGATGCAGGGCTGGAAACCAAGCAGAGAGGATGCAAACCTGAGAGGCAGCAAGGAGCAAACCCAATGGTTGTTATCTCCCCCGTGCACTGAGACCTCCATGGTGGAGATGATCTGTTACAGCACAGGCATGTCAAGCGCAGGTGAAGTCTGCTTCAGACCTGCAGCATGCAAGCGCACAAACATCTCTCCCACATACTCATCCAACTTACCCTGGACACACATGAGCAATTCTGATCCTGTTAGCTGGAGAGAAGTGCTGAAAGCACGCACACGTGCACGCACACCAGCCAGCTCATTAAAACTAATTAAATAGTCTTCCACAGGGAGTTTTGAAATGCATATACAGCAATTTCTTTGCATTGCTCTTTCCTCAACCCTCTGGATGTGCGAGCATGATTACTCACCACATGAAAAATAAAACTAATATGAAATTTAAGGGAGCTGCCGTGCTTGCACATTAATGGAGGTGTGCTGTGATTTAATCACTGTTAATCCTGTTTAGAGACAAATATGGTGGCAGCAATACAGGGAAAGAAGAACATCCAATCCAAGCCTCCGTCAGAAAGTGATCATCGAGAATAACAAGTTTTTTCCCCAAGCACCTTTTGGTAAAGTCTACCCATGTTTTGGTGTGTAAGGTGTAGAGCCAACCACATCTTCATGAGCTTTCCGTATAGAAAAAGTGGGACCTTGGACTTGGTACACAATGCAGAGGACACATGAGGGCTGAGCACTAAAGAGAAGGGTCTACAGTATTCCCCAAAGCGATCTCAGTCAGAGCAATTGGTCACTTAAAAGCACTCTACTGAAAGAAGAGAAATGGTGTCCCCTGAAACCACTTACACACATGTAAAATACTCAAAATACTCTCTATTTTGTATTGCAGGGGTCAGTCTGGTCTCTTCATGGCCAAGTCTCATCACAGCCAAACGCAAACACCAGAAGCTGATAGCTTCACCTCCAGATCTGCCGCCTTTCAGAAGAGCTTCACAATCGCTTTTAACGCACCAGCGTCACACAAACTTTAAACAGACACAATCCACTGAAAGTTGAAGAGTTTTGCATTCAAACCCCAGCATACAACATGGAGGCCTCAACTTGGCCATGCCATGTCACTCCTGCTAAAGGAGATGTTCAGCTTCTCAGGACAATTTTGCAATCAGTACAAGGTCCCAGACCAGAGACTACGGACCTTGACTGCTGTTCCTGTTAGAACAAGCTGAAAGTCTTCTCC
Organism: Alectura lathami; assembly: GCA_013399715.1. Taxonomy (NCBI): domain Eukaryota; kingdom Metazoa; phylum Chordata; class Aves; order Galliformes; family Megapodiidae; genus Alectura; species Alectura lathami. The sequence continues at coordinate 138,835 of VXAV01008540.1, forward strand.
CTTGCTGTATCATAGGCATTGCCTCCAGTTCTCCATTGCCTGGTGTCTGAATGTTGACCAACCACAGACTCCCGCAGCCCTGGACTGCATCATAGCAGCTGACTGCCCAAAAAGCAACACTGGGAAAGTTTGCTTATGCTACTATGGGTGACCAAGAAGAGCTGCGGTCTTCCCCTCCAACACTTTGCACAAGACCAGCCCCATGAGCATGGGACAGTGACACCCTGGCCACGCTCAAGGAGCTGCCTTATTTGATAGGAGCCAGAGTCACCAGCCTTGGGAGCTCACAGAGCCAGCACTGCCCTCCTGCCAGGGCACCACAGAATTGCCCCAAACCCAGCCACACTGATGCACAGACAGCACAACGGGCACATGGGTACATACGGCTGTGTGTCTGTCTGTGCACTTGATCCTGGTAACTTCACGACAGACACTCCAAAAACAGGAATACAGGCACAAAAGCCACATACTGTGACTGCCTAACAAGGAAACTTCCCTAATCCTCTGCAGATGCACTTTGGGTCAAATTCAACTGCAGACAAGGATGACGGAAAGGCTCCCACTGACCTTTTGGGAGCTGGTCCTCATGTAACCGGCTGTGTGCTCTGAGCGCACCTAAGTGCAAGGCTGGTACGTTCAGTGAATTTGCAGTCTTGGCTAGCAAAACCAAAGGGCTTGGAATTTCTGTAAATCAAGCTGCTCCCAATTTTCACCCTTGCCCTTTCAGGTCTTAACAACAAAAGAAAGAACCCAAACACACAAGAAGTTCTTATACTCCATAAAATACGATGAACTAAAACAACAGTCACTCATCCATGTGGATGACATATCTGCGGCTTTTTTTTTTTTTTTAAATGTCTAACTTACAGTTATTGCTATGAAGAGTAGGAATACAAGTCATAAAATATGCAGGATGACAAGTATCCAGCCAGGGTTAGTGCACGTGGCTGCACTGACCGAGCTGTTCAAGTTTCATGATTATTCCAGTGATACAGCTTTGACAGACACTACAATTTCAATTTAAAAGGCACCACAAATTAACTGTGAACAGCAGCAGGAAGAGCTAGAAAATAGGTTAGCTGTCAAAACAAGACAGAAGAAGCCATTTTTATCAATAAGATCTTTCAAGAGAAGATTTCAGGATTTCAAAGTGAAATACAGAAAGTGTACTTAAAGGAAACTGTACATAAAAAAAAAAAAAAAAAAAAAAAAAAAAAAAAAAAAAAAAACTGACAACTTTCCATAGTTTATGACCCCACATTAGATTTCTTTCTTATGTGGCTCATTAACCAAAGACAGTGGTCTCTGAAAAACATTTCAATGTTTTTCCCCATTTCGTTCTGAAAGCTTTGAGTTTTTAGCAAAAACTTTAAGAAATTAACCTGTAAAAATTGAGAGACAGGACAACCAAAGACTTAGCTGTATTGCAGAGTTGGCTTTGCAAAAGTATTGTTTCATCCAGAAAACTTTAAGAAAGAAAAATTTTAAATTATATTTATTCTGACTACTGCAAAATACAGGTGTTAGCTCTAGACTATATCCTGTTAAAAACAAAAGCTATGGGAGGGGAAAACTTAAAAACTATTGGAGTCACAACAGCTTTTTCACAGACACAGAGAGAAGCAACTTGAATATAAATAAGTGTCCAAAATAGGTCAGCACTCTTTTCTTGGCCACTGAAGTTTGATACTTTTCACTGGGAGTTCGCCTGCATGGTGGTGGCACAGACACAGCACTAGCAAGATCTGCAGGCATGGAGCACCCCATCAGTAGCTGCAGTCCCCCAAGTAAACCCCATGGTGATGGGTGAAGCTCCCCATACACCAGGCTAGGAGGTACAGAGGGAAAAGAGAACCTGTGATTTCTACAGCACAGAGCAGCAAGTCTGCTAGTCAAGCCCCAGCAGCTTCCCTGCCTCGCTCGGCGTGTTTACCACCAATAAAAAGCCCATTAATTGCACAATGCTCCTGTTAAAAATAACTCCAGAAGTCATTACTGGTAAATTAGTAAGACATCAGGAGATGCAGACACCTCGGCATGATGTTATGGAAACCACAGAAGAGTCAGGCTTCCCTCGTGAGCTTTCCCCAAGCAAGAGCCCAGGGATTTCTCTCCCTTAGAGAGGGCCTAGATGGCAAGGTCTGCCCCCATGCAGTTCCCCAGCCCTTTCTTTAGGGCAGCTTTTCCTCTCCTCTGCCCACTGCACCCTCCCCCCAGGAAAGCTTCTCTGGGATCACACCAAGCTGAGGACATCATATTCACAAAACAGGATGATGATCCCCTCCAGATCACAAGGTACTAAGAGGAAACATGGAAAGAAGCTGCAGATAGTCGAGGTGGTGATTCAGCCTCACCTTTTCACAAGAGGAAACCTTCCCTCCCCATGCCCACACAGAACAGCAAACATACTTTTCAGACATGCACACTATCCTGCAGCCTTGTTAGAATGAAAGCGGGGTGACACAAACAAGTGAGCAAACACTGTGCCACATCCTGATGGAAAATCAGTAGATACCAGAAATGAAAGCATTCCTCAGCACAGAGGACCCACGATACCTGCACGCTGCTGTTAGAAACAATTCTCCTGCAGAGCCCCAGATACTGAAAAACTCCCAAATCAGAACCCACATACCATGTCAGAAATAATAATCCTCAGACCAGAGGACAACAGTTGGTACAACACACCCAGTGGACTTGCACACAAAGAGAAGGGAGGAAAAGAGCTCCTCTGCAGCCCCCATATCAGAAGGCAGCAACAAGCTAAGCCCTGCCGCTCCCCACTCAACACAAATTCAGGTGGACTTGAAGAGCCGTAAGAGCTACTACCAAGTTAGCACCTGATGTTTGTGCCTGGATGATGAGGTTGCTCAGCTGCTTCAACCGAGACCATCTCCAGCTGGAAAGGGGTGAGAGCAGCTTCCTGGTGGGGGCTCTATTTCTGGAGCTGCCGTTGCTGTTTTAGAGCTGTCCGCAGGGACAGCTGTCCCACTGCAGACAAGACCCTTCCACAGAGAGTCACCTGCAAGACCAGTGAGGTTATACCAAGGAAACATTTGATCTGCTGAGGTCCCTACCAGGTTTGTGCTTTAGCAAACAGCAAAAGGGCTTCCTACAGGTGAGTCACTGAAAGGCAGCCAGCTCCATACCTGTGGCTCCAGCACAGCAAGCTGCAGCAGAGCCACTCTAAGTGGCAGGGGTGGCTCACACTGGAGTACCATCATCTCTAGCCCTGCTGCAGCTACGTACCTCCACCTGATCTAGTGGTGGCCACTCTGCCCAAGGCAGGAGGGCTGGAACTGGGTATCTTTAAGGTCCCTCCTGACCCAAGTCATTCCAGGATTCTATGATTCTGTGACCAGTTTAACTAGATAGTCTTGCATTGAGTTTCTCAGCATGCCAACCCCAGCTTAAGGATGCTTAAAACCTGACCCAAAGCATGATGGACAGTGACCTGCTCTGCTCTCACCCCTGCTACATCTCCTGTGTCCAAAAACCTTTTGGGGGCAGGAGGGACGCCTCGGCTCCAGCGGATTTCAGACTGGATCGAGTATCGCGCTGCCTGCACCGCTGTAACGCGACGCCGGCGCAGGGCAGCACGCCAGCACAAACACTGTATCGGGTGCTCCGGCTGCGCCGACAGCAGTGCAGCAGTGTCCCAGAGCCGGATTCAGCCCCTCCAGACACGTGCACCTCCGGTGCCGACGGATGGCTGTGCAGACACGGCCTGGGTCCGCGCACAGCAGCGGGCACAGGGCGGCCGGCAGCAAGCCCCATAGAGGAGATCTGTGTGCCTGGAGAGTGCGAGGGCTCCTGGGAACAGCCCTTTTACTGGGCTCCAGATGCTGTGGAGTGATCGCTTATATGAAGGCAGGGGAGGCCTCTTTACTGTTTCTCATTTCCTCCTTTTTTTTTTTTTTTTTTTTTTTTTTTTTGCTTTTTTTTCCTCCCCCTCGCCCCCCGATTTCCTGGTTTTGTTCAGAAGCACAAGAGAGTCATTCATCATTTTTCTTCAAGCACAAGGAGCGCTCTCACCTCCCCCTCACCCCAAAATCCCTCCCCGCCAGAACAGGGCAGGCATTCGCCAGCCAAAAAGGCTCGCAGCGGGGAAGGCAGAGCTCCCCGGCTCCTCCAGGCAGCCTGGGCACAAAGGGCCACTTTCTCAGACGGGATCAGTGGGTGCCAGCCCCGAAAGGGTGAAGGCCAAAACTCAACAACAGCAGAAACGTTAGGTCAGAAAACGGATGGTGGCAGAGGAAAGCAATTTGCACCGGTTTGAATTACAGGAGATGCAAAGCAGAGGGTAATTTGCATGCTGAGGAGACAGACAGTGCCTCAGGTAACAGGAATAAAGAGCTGGGAGATGCAGGGCCACTTCCTCCGCAGCCCTCCCGCTAGCCCAAATGGAGGGTGGTTCCGTCAGGGCTGTTCCCCAGCCACTGGGATGAGGATGGCAGAGGTCCAGGAGCAGCCTGGGCACAGGATTTACACATGGCTACAAGCCACCAGCCCCAGCTTTGGGGTGGGCTTCCAGGAAAGCCCTGTTCAGATTGCAGGAGGGAGAGAAAAGGAGAGAGAGATTACAGAGGGTCAAAGGAAAACCTCTGCATGGCTCTGTTCTATCATCTCCAAGTCCCACCTGTGCTCACCATCATCTCCATAGATTCCTGATGGCCTTCTCCTTGCCTTGCCTGTGGAGGGAGAGAGCCAGGACTAGAACATCTCAGTACAGCTGCAACAAAAGGAGACGCTCTCTCCAAATGTCCTTGAGAAGCAGAATGAGTAGGAAAAATAAGGTAGTTAAAATGCTTGCACACATTTTTATACAGCAACCCTGCGTTTGCACAAAACCCAGGACTGTGCAAGCACATGGCATCTGCATGGGGCCTTTTGGTTGAACTGATGACCTGGTAGAAAGGAAAGAGGACATCAAACTGGGTATATAGAAAATGTTCTGGTTTTCGGTTGTGTTTGGTAAGTCAAAAGGTCTGCTCACAATCAAACATAAGGCTTCTTTATGGTGCTTTTAGAAGGAGAAGAAATCAAAGACCGTGGTCAGTAACAGAGCTGGTGGGATGGAGGGAGCCTGAGTACCAGCGGTTCCATTGAGCAGGCACATTCACGGCACAATTCCAGTAAGAACAGGAAAACAGTAAAAATTAAAGCCATCAAATGGGTTATAGCATTCAGGTGACTGGATTTGTTGGATTTTCATGACATAATGTGTCACCATTTGGAAAGTCCCGAGCGTTTCAGTGTGGGAGCTACAGCAGATGGCCTTCATGTCTTGTGCAAAGAGTTTGGGATCACTTTTTGTGTATCTGGAATCACTGGGTAAACTGGTGGCATGCTATTCAGGGCCATTATTCAGGAGCCTGGCTACTCATTCCCTTCATTTTCTCTAAAAATGCTCAGATGGGACTGCTTTGAGGGTCTCCCTCAACATCTTTGCAAGCTTTTGATGTTCCTTTGGGCTCCCAAGGAGAAACCCCAGTATTTCAAAGATACTTCAATTAAACCTGTGATTGTGCTCATTTTCCTTTGTGTGTGGGGGGGGTTTGGTTTGGTTTGGTTTGGTTGTTGTTTTTTTCTGTGGTTTAGCAGCCAAAATGATCAGTCCCAGCCACCAGCACCAAGAAGGACCCAACATGTGGACCACAGACCCACAGCCTGTCATCTCTCTGGCTCCGACTCTCCCACCTCGCTGGACAGACCCCGCTGACTGCAATCTCCACTGCAGCAGTGGCAGGTCTGAGCAGGTCTGCACAGAGCCAGACAGGTCAAAGGGAGCCTGCCAGCATCTCGGTGCAAACATGCAAAGTGAATCCCAGAGTGGGCACAGCGGGAGAAGGGGAAGCTGGCATTAATGTGGCTGGAGTAAAACAACAGAGCACAGTGCTTTATAGCAGACAGAAAATAAGCCTGCTGACCAAAGACATGCAATGGGAAAAACGTATAGGGCTGTAGGGACAAAACAGCAGCTAAGGAAGAAGGCCAGAGGGGCTGGGGTGGACACATTGGTCAACATGGGTATAATGGAGGCCAAGGACATGCCCAAGGCTCCCAAGAAGACTCCTGCAAACTGGGCCCATGCTCGTGACTTCTCCTGGATGAACCAGTCACCCCCAGGCTTTCACCCTGAAGAAGACCAGGATTCTGCTGTTGGGAAGAGTAAAAATACACTCCAAAAAATCACAGAGGATTTTGCACTGGAGCTTTCTTCACCCCAGTGTGTTCAAACTAGGCAGCACATGCCATGTGGCACCATGGTGGTTTCTGTAGAAATGTGAATATGGAAGGGATGAGAGTGGCCCAAAACCAAGACGAGCTCCAAAATGAGGCCAGCTGTACCCTGTTCCAGCTACAGCCTTGCACTTGGGCCAGGAAAAGCCCTGCACGTTTTCTTCAGAAAGGAGCTGGGAATGAAAAGCCCGCAGCAGGAGCGCTTCCTTCCAGTCTGACCCGAGCCGTCTCGCATACTCGCAGCGAGGGCATGGCCACGGGCAGCCAACTTGCCCGTCCCGGGAGGGGAAAAGGGAAGTTCATTTTCACAGCCAAATGAAAATTGGGAGCTCTGTTCTGATGGCAGGAACGTAGCCGTGACATTTAGTCACTCGCTATTTCTGCCTCCCCAGTATGACAGGAGTCCTCCAGGCAGCGCCATAAAATGTATTTGCCCAAACACTGGTGCCTAAACCTGTGTCAAGGTCCCTGCACGAGGGCAGGGTTTTGGGGAGGGTCAGGCTGCCCTGCACCTGGGCAAAGCAGACTGACTGCAAACAGATGCATGGAAGAGGGCAAACCTGCAGCCCTGGGCTGGGGCTGCCCGGGGTGTGACTCACCAACCAAAAACAGCAAAGCCAGCCATGCTGCAAGCCAGGGCACGGCGGGTTCAGCATCGCGGGGACCAACGCTATGTCTCCTGCTCTGCAGCACTGCCGCTTGATGCTGCTGCCATGGGAAGATCCACATTTGCTCCATTTTCAGCTGTGAGTCCATGACCTTACCTCACACATGGTATTCTCACAACAAAGCTAGCACCCCCAGCCCAAACTCCAGCTCCCTAACCAGGACAGCACCTGATCCCCATATTCCTGTCCCTCTTCCATGCCTGGAGGCATAGGTTGGGGCTGTTTGCCCTCCAGGCACTATGCATGCCTGCAAGGTTCGAGAGAAAAAGGCGCAACCAGCTCCAGGTAACTCCCATGCAGGGCAAACAGCAGGCTCCAAGCCTTGCACAACAAGCCCAGGTCCCGGCGCCAGGCAGGCAGCCCAGCCCAGCCCTGTTCCTAGTGCTGACACCACTCAGCCTGAAACTGCAGGGATTTCCAAGGCACAGTGCCTTCCTCACCATGCTACCCCACTAACTGCAGCCCCATGCTGCAGATGCTTTCTGGATGCATATCTGAAGTCCCACCCATTCATGGAGCAAATTTTAGGAATTCCCCCATTAAAAGTATCTCCTGTATCTGATGGTGTCCATGGTGAGCTACTTCAAGAGAAGAGTTGCAAGAGCAGACTTTCATGTTAGCTGGAGCATTGCAGCTCTGCCTGGGCAGAACACTGCCAGGGACAGGGCACCTCCTGGATGGGACCTCCCTTCTGGCCACACCTGCTGCTCTTAGACTCACGAAGCAATGAGAGGTGACAGCAGCAGGCAGCAAACTGGATTTGTCAGAGCAACCCCAAATCGCTTTTGTGTGTGGAGATCTTCCTAGCCAGCACATGGCTGAGGGCTTGCCTGTTTGAGGGGCAGTGCTTCAAGCCCCACTGCTAGAAGCCAGGAGGGCGGCTCAAGGCAAGGCTTACCCCAATACTCACCCTTTTCATAATTCCCAGTTTATGAACTGCTGATCACCACCTAAGGCAGGATTATGGGCTTGATGGACCTTTGGCCAGGCTGGTCTGCTGCCAGGTAACATCTGCACAAATGCCCAAGCATTTTCAGCAGGGTCTGAATTTGCAAAGGGCTGTTTCAGGACATGCAGGACGAGCCCAATGACCAGAGGTTAAGGTAACAAACCCTTGAAATCAGAATGTGAAAAAGACAGAGCAAACAAAAACAGAGGTAAGCAATGACTGAAATCAATAACAATCATTACTAGAAAGTCGGAAGCTGTCCAGCCAGCTGAGATTAGAAGAAAGCTGTCAGCATTTTCATTTTTTACTATTTTCTAGCAGGCAAATTTTGCTAATGCTGAAAAATTTGCAATTCTTCTGTCAGCTCAGCTGGCCTTAGTCCTTGTAGAATGAGGGCCATAGTTCCCAGGAGAGCTGAGCACAAAACAAGCCATGGTCTGCATAGGGAGACCTGCAAGAACCTGATCACCTCCCTCGTCAGCTTTGCTGCGTTCAACTCCAAAACAGGAGTAAAAAAGCAAGGAAGTCAAGCCCTGGTCCGCAAAGGTGGGGCTAAGCAGAAAGGAGGGTTAGACTCAAATGGAGAACCCCCAGTCCAAAAAGAAGTATCCGAAGCAATATTCATAAAGCAAACAATGCAATGAGTGTCAAGTAGTGCCCATTTTGCACACCTGCCCCTTACCAGCACACACATCTCAGGACAGCACTGGCACTTCTAGAACGAGATTCAAATAAAATTGAGCGCACTGAGTCCACACAGTACCTTTCTTTAAAAAGCTACGTGAGCGGCGATATACTTTTATAGATAGACTCCCCACAAACGTAAGCAAAGTTATCAGTTCTGGGCTTCTAAAATATTTACTTAATCTGCAGTTACTCTGGCTGCTTTCAAGCAGCTCTTTCCAGAGTCACATGCTGTCATTTTTTTGGCATTCCCTCGACCAAAAGTCAAATGCAGAGGACCCTTTCCCATGAGTATTTCCAAGCACTTTCCTACTATAGATACAAACAATGTCCTTGTGAGGTAGGAACAGCACTATGGAAACCCATCACAGATGTAACAACATCCAAGGGTCAGATCTGAATGCTGCGTCAAAGTGAAACTGGAGGAGTAATTAACAAGCCTATAGGAATGGTTCTAGCTGAGCAGGGGCCAAGAGGCTGAGAGAAGACACTTTCATGGAGCAGGCTGGGGCATTTCAGTGGCTGTGACTGTTCTAAAACTTGGGTTTAGATCTCATCTGGCCAAAAGCCATGGCTTCGGAAGCACGTCTGCTGGAGGATGTCGGTAAACTCCGCACATTTCCTGACAAAAGCTTGGGATACCAGTTCTTATTTTTAGTACTATTTTCATTTCTTCACGTAATGAGTTCAGTGTTTCAGGCAGCCCTGGAGGAGCAGGAAGGACATGTCCTGTAATAAAACTAATTAATTCATGTGGAATTTCTAGCCATTATTGTGAAAGTGGCCAAATTCCTCGCTCCTGAAAAGCTGCCAAAATAGCCATTAATCTGGCTGTGGTCACAAGCAGGATTCCTGTGGCCTCCTGCCACACTCGACCGGCCCCCAGGACAGAGACTGCAGAAACCAAAACGGATGTTGTGATTTCCTCACACCAACTCCCACAGCCCCAGCTTTACTAAATAGGACCAGTGCCTTACAGGGCTCTGTGCCAAATTCCTCCTGGTGCCCCCAGACCAGACATGCCTCAGTGATGTGCACAAAGGTCAAGACCTGCCAGACCTCCAAAATCAACATAATTCAAAGCTCTGCAGACCAACCACTTCCACCTGCCTGGCCTTGGTCACACTTCTCAAAGACAAGTGTCTTGAAGGGAGCAGGGTACCAGATTAGTGCTGGACACACTGGAAATTGTATTTTCATCACCCCATTGGCTCTGCGGTGGGGCTGAGCTTTTCGGGTCCCATCTGCAGTCAGTGGCAAGCCAGGCTCCTCCACAGAGAAATTCCAGGCAAGAATCCCATCAACTGAAATCCCTGAATAATGCACAAGAATTAATGGAATCTGTCTCACTCCCTGTAAACTGGGGGTGACAGGGTCTGTGGGGTCTGGCAGGGAAAAAAATCATGGAATAAACTTATTTCAGTCACTAAAATCAACAACAACAAAATGACTCAGAATACCCACAGGGAGCTAACCTATTGTGTAAGAAGGCACCGTGTTGCCATAGCCTCTTTTTTCCCAAAGAATTCTGGACTGCTCTTTAAATTCAGTGATGGGCTAGAGCGTTACCCTCAAAATAGTACGTCTGGTGCTGTCTCACCATCCAGTCCAAGGAATGGCCACGCTCCTTGAACACCACGAGGAATCCAGATGTTCTGCCACAAATGTCCTCTGTAATGAACTAGCTGGATTTCTAACAGTCTAAACAAAATCCTTTCCAAACCACCTCTGTACAAGCTATGGAGGCATCACTGTTCCCTGTGGATAAAGGAAAAGGTCCTCTACCATGGACACCCATCGCTTTAGGCCTCCTCATTCCAGTTTCCACCATGGCAGATGGTTTACCTGTCCATTCACACCATCGTTAGATCAAGGTGGTGCAGCTGTGATCTCCCTGCCATTACATCAGTCTGCTTCATACGATGTTCAAATGAAGGGTAGCTGCCCTCCACACATCAGAGACTGTATCAAACTCATAGTCCTTGGTTAGTGCTAAGCTCTGCACAAGAAAGCAAAGGCTCTTGGAGCTCAATAGTGCAGACAGGGAGAAGGTTCTACCATAGGACCATTGTCCTTGACCTGTCTAAGAGATGCCTTGTCAGAACCTTGGATGGACCCTGGAGCAGTTGTTCCAATCTCCTGAAAGCAGTGGTGAGACTCACTGCAGCATTATCACTCAGCATTTTCTTCTCACTAGTTCAGCTGCAAACCTAGAAGAGCTTAGCAGCTATTGTGTGAAGGGCAAATTGCAGCACCACTGACAAGTGTCTCCAAAAGCAAGGCATGATTCACCCAGGTAACTGGAATAGCTGGGGGACCAGAAGGAACAGAAAACCACCACGGAAAGCCCCAGGGCTGCTGGATTAGGCTCAATGCAAAGAGAAATGTCACTGTGGCCAACCACCCTGACCCTACAACCCACACAGCCAACTCTTCTGGTGGCTGAGACCCAGAGACACAAACCAGGCGCCTCAGGGAGCTCCCAAGTGACCGTCGTGGTTTCTCTCCCAGCTGGCGATCTGCATTGTCCACAACCTCACTGCTGTGGGGCCTATGGGGCCTACAAGGCACAGCCCCACCACCAGCCCTGGGCTCCGACAGCGCAGGAGGCCGAGAGCCCCAGCTCGGCCACCCCTCACACTCCTCCTCCTCTTCCTCATGCCATTCCTCTTTGCTAAACCTAAGTTTCTCTCCCTGTTTCTGCTTGCTTTTGAAGTGCCAGATGAAACAGCAGCAGATGGAGGCGAGCGGCTCGCTCACCAAATGTGAGGAGAAATGAGCGTTTCCACATGCGCTGCGTGGGAGGGCTGCCATTGCTCTGGGTGCAAACCCTACACCTCACTCCTGCTCAGCTCTCAGCAGAGCCATGCACCTCACTCCCCTGGTGCTGCAGATAAACCCTCCCAAATCCAAACACAAAATCACTCCTAGATGCAAAAAAGGTCAAATTGTGGCCAGTTTTGCTGCTTTTGCTCTTCTGCATTCACTGGGACCGCTCAGGATTTGCCCTGCTCCCCTTCAGAGTAAAATCTGTGACTTCTGAAATGCAGGAAACCAGGAGACAGGCTGCACTGGGGGACACACAAGTCCCCTTTGAAGGTACCAAAAAGGACTTGAAAGATATTCAAAACCACCGTAATACCTTCAGCAACTCACTTCACCCCCCAGTCCCCCCTGGACTGACCAACAAGCATTCCTGGGACATGGACAACAGGTGCCCACCCTTTCCTAGTTTTAAAACAGCAAGGGGAAAACATGGGAAGGTTATCAGAAAACCCTATTCACTGATTCAAGACAAGGCTGTTATCAGGAACTGTGTCTTTTCGTATGAACCAGAAGAGCTGGGAACGTAGTGCCCTATGTGAAGTTTAAAAAACAATATTTTATGGGGAAATCTCACTGTGGTCTTGAGCAGAAATACTGTGCATTGCTTAATGAATTTTCCCTGTGTCGTACGACTACGGGAGTCTCCCACAGAAGATGTCATGCAAGTGACTGCAACAGCATTTCACTGTTGTAGGCATTATCCTGCATTACCTGGCTACAACGACAAGGTGCATTACCTGGCTACAAGGCACCGAAGCTCCTCTCAAAACTAGCCTCCAGCCAGCAGGGCCGCAAAATGTTATTAATTTCAAGGGCAGAGCATTAAAAATTCCTCCATCCCACCTGAGCTGTTCTATCTGCAGAAAATTGTAAGGAAAAGCACAGATTTCAACACGGTCCAATTCCCACCAGCGCTTTGTGTCACTCTCAATTACAGCCCAGAATGAAATACCAAGAAATCGTTCCTCGCTGCCGGCAGAATTAATGGGATCTTTGACTACAGAGAGCACCAGGCAGTGAACTTGTTCCCTTACCAGCCAAGAGGCACAGTGCAGCTTTCTTCAGAATAAAAGCTGCAATGTCAAAAGATAGATTACGGCTTATAAAAGTGACCTGATGTTTTTCCGTATTCCAGTCTATAATACAGGCATGTGATTACTGACCCTTTCCTTTCTAAAACAATCTATTTCTACCATAAGCTGACACTGCAAGAGATTTTTATCTTCTTGCCGGTATCTAGCTAAATTATGTGTGGGGCAAAACACAAAACACAACACAATTCTGCAGTTACAACATTGGAGCCCAGGTTGCCAAGCACTGAGCTGCCATCAAGCTCCAGTAACTGTCTCTAACCCCTGTCTTCAGCCTTCACCCAGGATAACCACGACATCACACTCGCTTGTAATGAGATGTCCACTTGCGTGTTTAACGAGGTCACACTTGGCCAGCTCATGAATGCCAGATGCCTCCCAGCCACTGACGGTGGGCAGAAATGCTACAGCCTGCTGAAGGCAGTTTGTCCTTGCAGAAACACTGATAGGACTGAGTGAGCAATCTGTTTTTTTGACTGGAGGAAGACAAGTGGGACTAGACTGACAAAAGATCCCCGTAACTCCTTACTTCAGTATGGCTGTGGGACAGCTCCAGGAGGAGGGACATGGACTTTGAAAACACAGCAGAGGAGCTGCAGCCAGCCCCGGTCATATGCCTAGGACAAACATGCCTCACTGGCAGATGCAAACAGTCAGCAACAACATAACAGAAAGCAGAGCCCCATGTGTTCAATATGTGCTGCTAAAGGACACCCTCCAAAGCAGCTACACACGCACTGGTTTGGGCAGCACCTTCCCACAGAGCAGGGAGGAACACCTGGAGACTTGGTACGCCACCGAGATCAGTCCTCCTCATGTAACAGAAATGCTTTAAAAGCATCTTCACATTTTACCTTGTCCTTCATCTTACTCTCCCACCTTCAAGCAAAAGACCTGCCCCAATGGAATCAGAGCCCCAGCAGTGGATCTGGCTGTCACCATGCTCAGAGGGCTGGACTTGCCCAATCCAAGCGGAAACATACACAGTCCTCCAGGGAAGCTGGAGGTGCTCCTCCCAGCCCCTTCCTGCTGAGCACGTGCCCTAGAAGAACACCTACCGAGGTACTGCCAGCCCCTGGACAAACTCTGTCCTCCCAAACCCTGTGTCTGTGGGCAACAACAGCAGCAGTTCATCAGTCGGATGCATCAGCCCCAGCTAACGCTGCAGCCAGGTCTAGACCAGAGCCAAACACAAACACACCTCTCACATTCCAGTTTTCGCTGTTTTGCCTCCTGAATTGTTTATCCCGGCTCAATTCCTGGATGTAGATAAAACAAACGACATGGACTTTCTCACAGACAGGGCTTCTCGCTGTTCCCTTGACAAATACCACGCTCAGCGAGCATGAACCTGAAACCCAGAGGAAAGGAAACAACTGCAGAGGGCAAGAAGGAAACAGATCATTTGCCAGGGGACAGCATGAAAACACATTTCTCCTTTGGGCCAGAGCCTTGAAATCTTCCCAGACTCCCCCCTCCCTCCAGCCCACTTTCATACCACCATCAGCCCCACCACAGCAAACTCCATTGGGACTGGGGCTTGGAGGGAGCATTATTTTCAAGAAGCTGCTCCACAAGTTGTTATTTATTATCTTCATACCTAAAGATGACAACCGGCCCAGGAGCCGATCGGGTTAGTCCTTGACCAGACACAGCTGCTGCAAAAGAGCTTGGAAACCTGGTCCATCTGCTGGCAAAGCCCCAGAGGCAACAAGGACAGATGAGCTGTATGCTTTTTCATTCACGTATCATCCTTAGGGCTGTTAGTAATTGCATTTCACTTGTAATAACTTCTCCCACGACCAAGTGCTCTGCAGCCCTTCAGTTTAGCCGGGGCAGAGCCGCTGCAGCGGCTGCAGAGATACTGACACAGTCCCGTGGACTGGCTTCTTGCAGCTGGCTTCTCTAATGTCTCGTAATGCCCAAGCTTGCATAAGCCAGGCTGAATGCCTGGTTGCACCACTCGCAATGAGCTTCTCCCATGCCCATGCACTTCTGACTCAAAAGCTGCCTGATGCAGAGGAAGGGGGATGCTCACAGCTGGTCTCTCTCCTGCCCCTCGCCTGCTTTCTGGCAACACAGCACCTTCATGCCCTCCATGGCTGTGCCAGACCTGGCCACACCAACTGGCGGGGTCAGAGGTTGTGGGGGCAGAAGGACAGATACACACATGCACGTGCAGACCATGACAAATGCTTCATTTCCTTAGAAAAGATGGGGAAAAGCAGAAGTCTTCCTGGCAATTCAGTGGATGTGAAAAATGCAGTCATAGCATTACTGGCATGGTTTGCAAGTTGCTGTTAAAATTCCACTTATATTATGCTACCTCCAACCTCAGAGTCTTCTGTGTTTTGGAGCAATACATTAAACTGTCTTTTAGCAGCTGCCTGCGAAGGGGGAAACGGAGGTTTTGACATTTGACCCGTGAGGAAGGATGTGTGGCATTTGGGGCTACCCAAATAAGGATTTTAGTTGAATGTTAAAGTGAGCTGCTTTTCTAACAGTTAACTATTTTGATGCTGTTTTTGTACCATGGGAGCCCCTGACCAGGTGAACAAGGCAGCCCCAGCCTTCGCAAGCTCAAGTCTGCCTGCAGCCACAGTCCTGACACAGCTCTCCTTCCATTTGGAAAGGCTGCTTTGCAGCAGAATGGGCTGGAAAAAAAAAACAAACAAAAAAAAAAAAAAAAAAAATTTGGAGGGCAAAGACAGTTGTATACACNTTTTGACAAAGATGTGCGATTCTGAAGGAGAACTCAGTAGCCAGCAGTGGGTTCTGAGGGGGATCCCACTCAATTAGTACAAATACCCCAAAACCACAATAAAACAATAGGACAAACCCACCTTAACTGGCAAAGGGGAAAAAAAATTCCCTTAACTGGTCAATTTGCAAAGCTCTTGGAGAGAGGTTTTAATCCTAGGACACTGTCTCCATCAGGAGAAAAGAGACGTTTTTCAGCTGTCCTCTAACCCTGGCAAGACACTTCAGGATGTGTGCTGACACTGCGAAGGTCTGCCTTGCTCCACCTCCTAGCACAAGCTCCTACCTCCTGCGTGGCACCAGCACCCTGCTGAGCCTTCAGCCAGTTCAGGTCACTGATCCTGCAGAAAAAACCCTGACTTGTTTCTTGAGGCTGGCTCTGCAGGGCTGACAGCATCCCCACCCTCCGGCTGAGATCGGAGAGGCTGGGCACCCCATGGCACCTGAAGCACCTCTGCAGGACCTGCTGGGTCCTGCGCTACCCCAGTCCTGCTTGGAAAGGAGATCGCTACTGGGGACTGGGACACAACGTGCCGGGGTGCTAGCAAACGTACAGGCAGCCCTCACTCAGCTCCAGTGTCCAACCTGTTAATCCACCTTAAAATGGTGTGCAGAGCTCTCTGCCATGCTGAAGGAATAAATACACTCACGACTGGCATGAGAGCTCTGCGCACAGTAACAACCCTCTGTCCTGCGTGCAGACGGCTTCACTCAGCAGTACGTAAAGCTTGTGACGCGATGACCTGAAATAAACCATAAAACAGTGTGGCCCAGTGGCATCGAAAATATTTCAGAGGCGCTGATCCCCGGAGGTGCTGAGCCTCCATCTCGCTGCCTCCATCAGCGGGAGTTCGTGCCCTCGGCTCCCCAGGGGGGTAGAGGTTCTCAGCCTGATTTCCACAGACTGCTGCTGTTTTGTTCCAACATTCCCAACATCTTCAAAATACCCAAAGCCTCTTGTGCAATGAGCAACATCCCCTGCTTCCTAGCTACATGGCGGTTTATGTTACTTTCCGCCTACAACCATTTCAGGATTGGCTTTACAGACCTAAGTGGAAGACTAAACAATGCTGGAGCCACAGCAGGAGAATTTGCCGAGTTTTATTCCTTGTTTCATTTGGGCAATCCTTCTGCCTCTCATCAGGGACAAAAAAACTTGCCAGCCTCTTAATTTAGGAATAGCACGAGCTCTGCATTCCAGCTCTGAATCAGCCAAAGGAGCCTTTTCAAGCTAGAAAGGGGAAAAAGGACAAATACCTTTAGGCACTTTTGGAAAAAAAAAAAAAAAAAAAGAAAGAAAGAAAGAAAAGAAAGGCTCAACACCTGCCTTTTGCAGGCAAAAACCTGCTCTCGGGGCACTCTTGAAACAAGCTTGACATCAGCATTTGAAAGGGAATTCCAGTCCCTGTGCTTTGGGTGCCAGACTGCTTTCCCTGTCACAGCTTTAAATGAAAAGCACTCTCCCAGGTATATACTTTGCAGGCATGCTGCAGATGGAAGCGGAGATGTGAGCCTGAACAGAACAGCACCAAGTGAAGCTGGCAGACTGGGGCTTTGTTTTTGTTGTGGGTTTTAATGGCTACAACAACCTGTTAAAAGTTTTGTAATCTGAAGAGAGCAAACCCTTTTCTGGATGTCCAAGCTCCTCTGCCAAGACGTGCTCAACTGTGAATATTCCAGCTGCATGTTTCACATCACGCTGGTTAAAGATGTGCCAGTATTTTTATTATTTACCCCCTATGGACATTACAGAGCACCACATACATTAAAGTGCTCTTAAGCTGTGCTATTTATATGTGAGTGTGTATTACATACACACAGAGATATGGTCAAACGAGTCACATGCATTGTAAAGGAGTAGGGCTAGTAAAATCAAGCAAAATAGGCAGTGAAATAACATAAAAATTCTGGGGAGAAAAAAAAAAAAAAAAAAAAAAAAGGCCATAAAAGCAAAAAAGCAGCGTCAACTCAGAAAATCACCTCTCAATCCCCCTCTGCAATGTTCCCCACTCCCCCTCCCAATTTCTTCCAAAAGCATAAACCTGAAGTCAGCACCAGATTCCTTAAATCTAAATATCCTTGGCTTCTTCTGGAGAGTGTAAAATCCACTCCCTTGACACTCATAGTCTGCAGTCGAGCAAGGTTTCCCATCCGCGTGCTCTCCAGGCTCCCGGCCCCCCGCAGCCGAGCAAGGAGGGTCAGGAGCGGGGACGGCGGCGGTCACAGCCCGGCCGCACAGAAGCGGCTTGCAGCGAGCGAAGTGTGCCGTGCCGACGGCTTTACTTTATCCCTCTCTCTCTGCCTCTCCCTCTGGATCAGAGAGAGCTGAGGCGTTCCCAAAGCCCAGCTCCGCCAGGAGAGCTGCCTCCCGCAGATATCGCAGCAACAGGTCAGGAGCCTGTAGCGTCCCCGCGATTCGGGCTGCGTGCTCGAGGATGCTGCGCTGCTCCTCGGCACGCAGTGCCTGCACCGGGGGGCAGAGGGGGCCCCCAGCTCTAGGGTGGGCTCTGCTGGGAAGGCAGCCATGGGGAAGGGACCACATCACAGCCCCCCAGCCACCCCCTTCCCACCAGGCAGCACCAGGTGCTCTCACAACGCCTCCTCCCACAGCTTCGGGGCATCCGTCGCCCTCCGGGGTGCTTTCAGTCCCCCACCAAAACCAAAAGTGCCCCTCACCTCCGCAGACGGCTCCCCCTCAGGTGCATCTCCCCAGCCTTCCCCTTTAATGTGTCCCCTGGGTTTTCCCCTCTGGAGTACCCCAACCTCCAACCCGTCCCCCAGTGCAATCCCCACAACCCTGCCACCAGGTCTCTTCACCTTCAGGCTGCAAGCTGCTCCCCACAAAT
>VXAV01008540.1:164785-187841 GCA_013399715.1 Alectura lathami
GGGGGGGAAGAGTTTGGATAAGCAGTTTTCATCTGCTGGGAGCTTAGAACGATCCCAAAGGATTTCTCCTGGCAGTTTGCTGGGTTTGCCGGCGTGGGCCTGATGCGAGCAGAGCAGAAGGAGCGGCAGGAGCAACGGGGATGCTCTCATAGTTCGCTTGCCCTCTGCCGGATGCCAGAGGCTCAGCGAGCCCAGCCCGATATCCAGAGCAGCAGGGTTTGTCGGCTCTTCCACCGTCCAGTGCTACATTTCTGCAGGGCTGCATGCACTGGTAGCTGCAGGGTGAGAATGGAGGGAAAAATGGAACACATAAGATATGGCAGCGCTAGAAATAGCAATGGATATAGAAAGTGATGGAGGGTATGTTGAAAAAAGAAGTAGCTGCTTCCTCTTGCTGCTTGTACCCCTCTAAATTGCACAGCTTCTCAGCGAAACGAGTTTTTTCTAGCCAAGGTTCAAAAGATTTGGGGGTCTCTCTTCCTGAGGGAGTCCAGTGCTGCCTTCTAATGCCACATGAACCTGGCAATGCCAGCAGAGAGAGGCTCCAGACAAGTGGCACAAAGGTGCAAAACCCATCCATGGACCCCCAACAGCTTCCTCCAGCAGGATGCTCAGAAAGAAAGAAGCCTTCCAGAAGGTAGGGCTGTGTTCAGAATAACCAGTGGGAACCAGATAGGATGGGAAGCCCAGCACCAGTGTGGGGCCAGTGAAGCTCCAAACCACTGTGGGTTTGACTGGAGCAGCACCTCTTAGGGCATGTAGCAGTGGGTTGATACAGCATCACACGGGAGAGACGGGAGGCATCTCTTGGCAAGCTCTCCCCATCATCAGGGTGTTTGGCTTTGCCCAGACGCCTGTTCCATGCTGCACCGTGCTCTGAAGATGTGCTCTTCTGGGAGAGGCAAATGGAGGAGAGCCAGTGGCACAGCTGGTGCAATGGGAAGATAATGCGGATTCCAAACTCTTCCAGCCACTGCAGGGAAAAAAATAAAAATAAAAAATTTAAAAAAAAAGGCCATCCCAATGGCTTTTGTGGGCAAGCCCCTACCAAGCAGAGCATAAACACAAAAGATCTGCTAGCAAATAGCTTCTGCATCTCAGTTTCATGGGACAGGCCAGGGCACAAAGCTGCGCGAGAGACAGCAAGGATTCATGTGTGCACACAACAGCAGGAGCCTGCATGAGAGCTCCCACGAGGTTTAAATGATGGCCTGTGGGAAAACATCAGCTTCTCCAGGCACAGCAAAACCAGCGGTGGTGAGAAGCACCCAGAGAGGTTGGATAGCAAGCTCATTGTGATCCATGCGGGGCCATTGCATCCACTCTTCCACCTGCACCCTCCCAGGCAGGTGGAGTTTTTCTCTTTCTCAATATACCTCACAGATCCCTCACAGCTGGGAATTCACTGGAAAACAGACCCTGGAGTGTCAGAGAATGGACATGTCCATCTGGCTTCCTATACCCAACACTGCTGCTTGCAGAATTGCCACAGTTATCCCCTACACTCACTTTTTTCCCTTAAAAGTAAGTAGATGCTCCCCTTCCAGTGTAACAGTAACCTCTCACATGAGGAAGAAGGGTGTCACCACGTGCATTTTGCCATTTCGGCAGACCGAACCAGAGCAGCTCCAAGCTCTGGTTTTCCCAGCCTGTTTTCAAACCCACTCTTGAACTAGCAGCGTGGATGTCACAGCTAGCCTGGGGCTGCCACTGTGAGCCCAGGAACCTAGCAGGGCTGCAGTGTGCACTGGGACAGGAAAGTCACCATCCCTGGGACCACAGTAAGCTGTCCTCAGAAAAGTACAGCTCTGCTGGTCTAACTGCACTGGGGACTTCAGCGAGCCCAGCTAAAGCCACTCAGAAATCACATCACCCCCCACCCCTGACCCGCATAGCTCTGCGGGTAAAAGTCTGTAGCACTGCTCCGGCCAGAGATATTAGACATAACAAATGTATTTTTAAAACAAGGGGGAGGAACATTTTTCAGGCCTAGGGGGTAGAGGATGTTGGCTTGAACTGCAGGAGAAAGTTCAAGGTCAAATCTTCCTGCATGCAAACCAGCCCCTGCGGCTATGCTTTGCAGCAGTGCCAAGTATCAGCCCCTATTCTAACATCTTCCACACAAGTATCGCTTTGCTTTGGCCACACAAATACTTCTGTAAATATCAGGCTGTAAATCAGTTCTGCTCTTGGGTGATAAAGTCCCCGAGGCAAGGACAGTCTCTAAATAATACCTGAAAACCATGCGACAGAAAGCCAGGAGGTGCTGCCTTTCTCGCACCATGTAGATGCATTGCCCCGTGCTTCTCATTTGGGATCCCAACAGGAGGACTGGGCTTCATAATTCTTGTTATCACTTCTCTTCCCAGACAGGGACAGATGGATGGACAGGTGGACAAGCAGATCATGCATCAGTAAAATGGATCACATTTAGAGTGTTGCTGACTTCACCATGGCCTTCTTTCCACTGGGAAGCCAATTGAAAAGGACCTGGACCACTCTTAAGGGACACCTACCCAAAGCCCCTTTCCCCAGCAACGATTGCCTGAAGCCTTATTATTTTTAGCAATTGTACTAACCAACCAAAGGGATACTTTGTCAACTTGAGCTCCAGTCATTTGATAAAAACAAGAGCTAAAAACAGACTCTAGTCCTATCTGGGGCCTCACTGCCAGCAGCTGTAGTTTTACAAGCTGGTCTTCTTGGTTTTTAAGCGTTTTGCTCTCCCCTCCTCGTTGCAAGAAAGGCAAGTTGTTGACTGTAGGGTAGGGAGTGGCGATACCCACCCCATTCACAACATTTGCTTGATCTCACTCATCTCCCCCAGCTTGAGCCACAGCAGGTTCTCGCGTACAGCAGATTTATCACTGTCCCCCCAAGCAAGGTGTTCCTTGGCTTTTATTACAGTAAACAGTTTTTAGAAGAAACGTTGCATCAGGAAATTAACTATACTACAGATGCTAAAATGTGCGTCTTGCTTCAAAGCTCTCAGTGTTCAACCAACTACCTGTGACTGCGAAGTGGTCTTCTGAACCACAGCCCTTACAGTGCTCCCTGCACAGGGGTCCCACACGATTCCCAAAGGCGTGGGCAGCGTGGCCTGGCTGGCATCGCAGCCGTGTGACAGGGCTGAGCCCCAGGCCCTGGGTACCGGGGGAGGCTCTGCAGGCCCAGCTGGAAGCCGCCCTCAGCGCCGTGGCCTGCCAAAGCCAACACTCGTCCTGACCTTCAACTGCAAGCGAGCGAGCGAGAAAATCCTGTAACGCAGACCTTGCCACGAACATCTGTGCTCGCGCTGTGGCCAGGTGAAATTACTGTAACGGGCTGCTAATTGGCCTCTCGCTGAAACCGGGCCAGAGGCAGCAGGGCTGGGGAACACACAGTGCCGGGGGAACATCGGTTGTCCTTGCCGACACGCTCCCCATCTGGGCAGCCCCGCTCTCGCAGACCACCTGCTAAGCAGCTGGGCTTGCAGTGGGTCACCACCAGGTCACCCCATGTCCAGGAGTCCTTCACCCCAGGGCTCTGCCTGGAGGAGAAATGACAGCCTGAGCAGCCCCATCCTCTGTGTAGGGCCCTGCTTTTGCCACTGGGCTGCCTGCAGAGTCCCTCCTGGCTGGCTCGCAGCGAACAGATCCTTTCTGCCATGGCTCACCCCACCCCACAGACATGGATGTCCTTCTGCTGGTGCCCGGTGCTTAGAGAACTTCATCCGGTGCCAGGTTCTCCTCCGCTGCCTGGCTGTACTCTGGGACATGTTGGCTTGATGTCCAAATTTTTCAAATATTTTGCTTTGTGGTTTTTCATGCAGTGCTCAAGATATTTTGCAAAAGGCACCTTATAAATTGACTCAACGAATACACATAAAACACCGAGTTTAATCCTTCCTTTCACATTCTTCCTCTTATTACGAAAATGTCCCCGGCATACCAACCCTCTCTCCACCTTGTGTTTAGACCAGTCCAGTCCAACTTAAAATACTTCTGGCTTCTACAGGAAGAGTGGAAAAAGATTATTTTATTTCAAGGAAGCTTGTTTTGGACTAAAATCAGGGCTTGTAAATGACTGGAGCAAAGAACGGCTGTAAGGACTATCACATCAGTTGCACTGAATAACAACAATATGGTGTGGTTTTCATGCCAAGCAGTCCAGTACCGTGCTACAAGGCCTCCTCATTGGGGCAACCTGAATGGGAAAAAGTATATCTTAAAGAAAAGAAAAAGAAAAGAAAAGAAAGGAAGAAAAGGAAGAAAAGGAAGAAAGAGAACAATTACTTGGAGATATAAAGGCTAAAGGAGACCCAGACATGGGCCGACCAGTGTAGGTACAGTCTCAAGGACCTTCCCACACCAATTGTGTGATTGTCTCTCTTGCATGGACCAAAAAACTACAAGACTGCATTGAATTACTCCTAAAAGCTGAGTTCAGTTCCTCTAAAACTAGGCCAGATAGGCACTAGTTTTTAATTCAGAAGAAGATCCATCAAACCTGCATTGGCTTTCTCACTGCCATGGCGTTTGTACCTTATCCAGCACCAGAGGTTCTCAGCCCTCCAACAACGCTTGGTCTGCGCTCATCAGCCTCCAGCTCCCATCTTCTCCTTGCAGCCCAGCTCTGCTCAGCACCCGTGGGCCATCCCCAGGCCCTCTGTGTGCTAACAGAAGAACAGGACAAGCCAACAAGGAAAATCCTGTTGGTGGCAGTTCAGCCTTTGCTGACCCATGCTCTGCACCCCATGGATTTACTTCAGCAGCTGAGAGATGGGGAGAGACAGGAGAGTACTGGAAGACATTTTGTACATCACTAGCTAATACCTGAGCATTCAGGATCCTCTCTGAAAAGACTGACATGCTCTGGTGCCTCCATCACAGCCGTGGGGCACAGTGAGAGACTCCTGCCATCCACAAGGGCAAGGGGTGACATGTGACACACCTACATGTGACAGGGCTCTGAGCAGCCCCTGGGTGATACGGCCCAGAGGATCACACCCACGCTCTTTAAACAGCACAAAGCTCATTATGGGGTCTCATTGTCCAAGAGGTCAGAGCAGCCACACTAGCCCAGATTTTGTTCCTGGAGTGCTAGCCCTGCAGTTTAACATTTTTTAAAGATTCCTTTAAGGATCACAATGTTCTGGCCAAGAGACCTTTGGGACCTCTTGGGTAAACGTGGGCATTTCTTGTATTCATTACCAGCCTCTGGCTGCATTAATACCTTAGCTATTTCATCACAGGCCACTCGTGCCTGTTAATATGTCTCTTGGACTCATTTCAGCCCACAAGCCTCCCAGTTCCACAGTTTTGCTGAGCAGCTTTGTCCTTTTTCAGAAGGAGCTGAGTGCTGTGGTCTGGAGGTTAAAGCCCTGGAGACCTGTGCATGGGACAGCTGGCCTCCATCCCTGGCTCACTGCAGCCTGGGCACCCCTTTTACCCTTCCCATCCCTCTGAGTCCATCTGCAGCAGTGTGACCTGGTCCACGGTGTTTGTGGAACAAGGAATTACATGTGCACGGGTGTATTTGTGGGCATCTGACCTTCTCCCTCACGGAAAGCCCAAAACGTCGCAGCAGTGAGGTCAAGCACAATGCTGGCTCAGCTAGTCCTGACCAGGCCTTGGGAAGCTTCAGTGCAAACACTCTAAAAGAAGAGAGATCAGGCTGCTTTATCACTTTTTAAAAAATGGGATAAACCCTGCTTTTGACACAACCCTAACTATTTAAAGATGGCCATAGGCTCAAATGGGGCTTTGTCCTCAAGGTCTGAAAGGTGGACAGACCTAACAGTGGGATTTGTCTGCATTTTTCTTAGCAGAATTAGTTTGCTCAACAAGTCAGGGAGAGCCTCCAAGCAGAGCCAGCACAGTGAACCCAAGCCCACATGCCTGGGGAAAATCCCAAGAAGTGGGCCCAGTGATGCCCCTTGATGCCTGCTGTGGGAGGAAGACGCACGGAGCAGATGAGGAGCAGAGACCAGTCCCTGCCCCATGTGCTCCTGCCAGCTTCCCTGCCCATCTCCCACCTCCCTTCCCTTGGAGGTGCAGAAGGACTAGGGCTCATGTACAAACTGGGGTAACACACTGTGCCATGGAATCCCACTGGGGCCAAAACCCCAAGGCTTCATCACAGGAGCTCGCACCTAAAGGAGTCAGGCTGGCCAGCTTCATCGTGGCACCATCACCATGCTGTTCGACTGGGGTCCACAAGGCAGCTAGCTTTGGTGCTGCCAAGGCATGGAGCTTCCATTCCCTTCTAAAGTATTTACAATGGTTTAAAGAACAATTTGCCAAGCTGGCTGGGAAAACAAATTATTAAAATGTTGTTGCTCTTCCTTGCTAAAAAAAAAAAAAAAAAAAAAAAAAGTCATTTTAATCGACCTCCTTTTAGTATGTTTCTCAGGTTTAGGATGAAGAAACAGAACCTCCATAGCTTTCAAAAGCCCATAAATTTCTCTTACAAAAATAATCTTGGAGGTTTTTTGTCATTTTCCCATGAAAAATCTAGGAAAAACCTCATCAGAGAGACATGCCCTGTTGAAATGCTCAGTTTCACAAAAAGGACTGGTCTTCACCTTAGATAAACAATTCCTGTGAGAAATTTAGAAGCATGTCAGATGAGATAGTTCATATGGGTTTGGTTCCACAGGAGCTACTGAATCTAAAATTCTTACCCTGTCACAGTCTTTCTGAAACTGTCAGTAAGGGAACCTGCATCCTCTAACCAGGTAACTAAGCAAGATTGACACGTCTTTGTGTTTTTCGTTGTAGTCAGGGATTTGTTGTTGCTCTTGAAGGCCTTAATTTGCAGTATTCACCAGCTTAGCAATTTCCCCATGCCTTCTGCTCACTAATTGCATCAGTGAAAGGAATGCTTTTGATTTATATCTAGCTACATCAAATGAGTGACACTCTTTAACAGGAACAATATACTCACCAGTAAGAGAAATGTCACAGTGCTTTCCAGGATGACAATAAACCGATAGATCTTACAATTTTAAAAGCAGGAATAGGTAAATTAATTCAGACTGTTCCTCCTGGTGCCCAGACTGAAGCTGATGTTTTACCAGATCTACTTCAGAAATGCAATTTGGTGAGGAAATAAAAGATGTGAACTTGCCACTTATTTTCCTGTTGCTCCAGAGTGGATCTCAAGCCACCTTCTCCAGCACAGCAGGCTCCTTGGCATACCCAAACTGCCCAAAGAGAAATCCTTGAAACGAGTAAGTCCTCATGGTCCTTCTTCCCTCAGGTCCCCTTAAGGGGTCAAGTACAGGTCTCTCCTCACTGAGCTGCAGAAGAGGACTTCAAGGTCCTTAATTTTGAGAAGAGGAGCAAGGGAATTGCCACTTTTGTAGGCTCAGTGAAACCTCTCACAAGACCATGTCTGGTTCAGATGAGCCACCTGAAAGCACACAAGATGCCCAGATCTTGCCTTTCTTTCTGTAGACATCATTGAGCAGGTCTGGTCACTGCAAAAGGTTCCACACTGGTGGCTCTGGAAGCTTAATCCTTTTGTGCTCAGCAGCAAAGCCACGTAGCTTAGTCAGCATTGTGCTTCAGCCCAGCCAAGCACAGGGAAAGAGGAGCCTGGCTTTTCTCAGTGCCCTTTGCAGACATGTTTGTGAGGCTGAGTTTTGGAACTGGTGCTGAAGTATATGAGAAAAAAATGTCTGAGAGCTAAAGGTGGAGGGAGGACGGGTTCAGAGACGCAACTTCAATCTAGCAGCGTGACGTGAGCCATTCAGCCTGTCAGTGACACAACCCCAGAGCGACTTGGCTGAGGCAATAAGCATGCACATGGAGAAGAGAACTGGTCATGACAGGGGGCATCTGAGCCTGGCAGAGAAAGGCATAGCACAGTCCCTGACACAGCAGCTAAAACTGGCCAAATTCAGCCCAGAAATAAGCACAGCAGCAGGAATCACTCATGGGCACAACTCACCAACAGGTGTGACGGCTTCTCCATCAGTGATGGTTAAGAACAGCAGGTGGATGTTTCTCTGTGAGATCTGCTCTTGCTTTCCTGAAAACGTTTAGCACCAGGACTGTTCAGGAGACCAAATGATCTGTGTCCCCTTCACCTTAACTGAGCCACTGCTCAGCTAGCGGCCGTGAACAACTTGAGGTGACCAAGACTTTGGCCTCTGAATGAACTGGTGACCTATATTTCATTGAAGGACTCTGCTTCAGCACCAGGCTCCTGACCAAAGCAGCCAGCTGGCCTAACCCCTTGGCTTGGGAACAAGCCAGAAGAGACCAAAACGATCACTCAGCCTGAGCTCTTGCATAAAACAGACCACAGAGCCCTCTCTGGTAATTCCTGCATGGATACACTGCAGTCCTCTGGAGCCACTGGGAATACAGGACTGGAAACTATAGCTTTTAAAGAGCAAATCAAACTTGTAGGAAAAAAAAAAAAAAAAAAGGAAGGAGGAGGGCAATAAAAGTTGTGATGAGTCAAAGAGATCATTGTGTGTGATAGCAGGGTTTCTTTGGCTGGGGACCAGCGAGAGAGACTGCCTGCATCCAACTCCCTGGGATGAGCATGACAGAGCATTTTGTGCCGCAAAAAATTAGAAATCTCCCAACAGGAGAAAGGTGAGGGAGAAAGCAGCAATCTGAGATGGAGCTGGGCCTGACTCAGACACACACAAGTCATTAAGCTAATGTTTCTTGGCTGTTTCCACATACACAGTCACATCCAGCAAGGAAAACGGCACAAGAAGCAGCCTTATGGAATGGGCACTAGACAAATGCATTAGGCAGGAGAACTGTAATCCCTTTTCAGTGCCAACAGGGTGTGAGACATCTCTCATCCCCAGGACTGCAGCTATTCAGTCACGCTCAGCCCACGGGAATCCCACAGAAGCAAGAAGCTGCAAGAAGCTACAGGCCTTCCCATCACTGCTCCACGTCCAAAGGCTCAGGGCAAAGAGGAAGAGATCTGTCTGACGATACGTGCGTGCTGTTAAACATACCTCCCGAAGAAGAACTGCAAGCCCCAGGTTTAGATGTAGTAATAAAACCCTGAAATGGGAGCGGAGGAAGGAGGCCAATACTTCTGGGTATTGTTTGCAGCTCTGCCGTGTTTGCTCAGTGATTCAGCCCAGCGTTATTGGGTCTTTTAGAAAGAAGCTGTGAGTCACCCACAGAACTGGTTACTTCTGAGGGTGAGCACAGGGAATTAACGTTTTTCTTGATGAAACCCTCCAGCCTCACAGGTGCCCCTATCTTCTACAGACAGCAGGTGTCTGAAAGTCTCAGGTTCCTCCAAAAAGGAATGGAGCATGCATAGCCTGATGCCCTCAGAGCTCAGTGCTGTTCTTCAAAGCCGGAGGGGACCTCAGGAGGACAGTCTGCTTTCATGCCTCCAACCAGCGTCAGCTCTACCAGAGCCACTTCTGACAAGCATTTGCCTAACCTCCAACTAAAAAACTTCAGTCTCTGCTCCAACCCCAACTCAATGTGAGGCCAACCAGCACCTAACCTGTATCTCTCTCGCTGAAGTTTTGACCATCATTTCTTGTCACATCTACAATGGATACAGGGAATCGATGAGATCCTTTCTCCTTACAGCAACCCCTTGCATATGAAAGAAAAAAACAACTCAAAAAGCCTTTCCTTCTCCAGATCCTTCTGACTTCCCCTATAGGTCATGTTTTTGAGACTGCTGGTCTTTTATGCCTGTGTCTCATGGACAGTTGCTCGCCTCCAAACACA
The DNA here is from genome assembly GCA_013399715.1 of Alectura lathami. Taxonomy (NCBI): domain Eukaryota; kingdom Metazoa; phylum Chordata; class Aves; order Galliformes; family Megapodiidae; genus Alectura; species Alectura lathami. The sequence goes on from VXAV01008540.1 coordinate 174,499, forward strand.
CAGATCCCAGAGCTGCAAACCTCATGAAGACTTCTGGGAAAAGTTAGAAGCGTGTGCCTCCACAGGATTCCTCCATGGAGAGAAGACAACAGGCAAGAAGCGAGCAAAGCAGAAACAGCTCATCATCCACTCTTAACACCAGCCTTCCCTTGGGCCCCTTCCTCTCACGTCTCCCATAACCTCGAGCACAAACACACAAAAAAAACACAAGCCCTCTGTTCAGCTGTTGATAGCTGTGGTACTTCTGGCTGTGCCAAGAGCATTGCACACCCCAGCTCTCCCCCAGGGAGTGGAAAACCTAACTCACGAGACATTATTGTTATTGTTTTCTAACAGCACTGTGCTAAAAACCCTCAACCCAGAGGAAAGCCTTCTGAGCCATGAAGAGGCCAAGCACAGCCCTTGCCTCCAACTGCTGACAGGCAAATGGGGAAGAGAGACTTGTGGACAAATGCTTTCCTCAATTCCCAGAAAAACTAGGACCAGGTTTCTCTTGGCTGTAAGCCCATGCATGGATACCCTCTGCTCTGCAAATCCCTCAGCTGTGTCACCCCATATCCTCCCCAGCCCCGCCCTAGGAGCTCTGCTCCACCATCCTCCCCTGCTTGCTCCATCCTGCAGAGCATGCACAACCTCCCCAAGCAAGACAAAAACCCTCCTTGGACTTCTCTTCAAACCCAGTCCCCACATCTTCCCCTTCCCCAAATGCACGTTCATTTTAGGGCTGAGAAACTCCAGTCAAACAGGAGGTGCTTTAGGAGAGCAGGGCTCTGAACAGAAAGGGCCTTGCCATTTTAGCCAGCATCGCCTGCCAGCGAACAGCACAGACCCTGAACGCACAAGGAATTTTGACCTTGCATAGTGAAATTTCCTAGAATTTTAAACCTTTGTTGTTGTTGTCGTTGTTGCCATTTCTTTGGCTCTCTGGTGCTTTTCAATTTTCCACTTGGCAACTGTGTTGAAATATGATGCAAGGAAGTAGCCACTGCTTAACTGCAAGTTATTAATTAGATGCCAGGGAGTCTGTGCATGACTGCACGCAGGGCAAGGGGGTCTGTCCCTTGCCTCACAAAATCAGCAAAGCAGCTCAGTGTTGCTTTTCTGCCCAGAAATAAACTTAGTGACAGGTCTCCTTTTGCTCCAGAACCGATTCCTACAGGAGAAGGTACTTGCACAGCCTATGGGGGTGGGGAGAGAAAAAAAGCCCTTGGTGACCAAGGGCTGATCCTTCAGCTTCTGAAACTCTTTCCTAAGAGTCTCAATCTTTGCTAAAACAAACGCTAATTGTTCTTCACTAGAAACAGTCTGACTGAAGACATTCTGCTGTAAAACACCAGTCTGGTGAAATCGAGAAAGACAGAAAGACTCCAGGCACTCAGGGCTACCCAGCTCTCCAGGTTTTCCCAAGACTTACTGCCACCCTTCTGAGACGGCGTGTCTGGCCACACGCGTCCTCCCAGACTGCTGCCGCTCAATTGAAAGTAGGTTTGCACAAGCCATGGCTGAAGGCACTGTGGTTTTCGGTGTTGTACGTACACTTTGCCCTAGACACGTCTCTCCTCCCAGGATCTCATAGTTTAAATACTCAAGACCAGCAAACATCCCGGGGGGAATCTGTTCCAGTGGGTAATTACCCTCATTGTTAAAAATTAACAACAATACAATAATCGTAGACAGCTGGGCCTTTCGTGCCTTTTATAGCAACATTCCCACAGCTCTGCGAGAGACATTGTTTGGGATTCACAAATAAATTTTCACCCCAATTCAGGATAAATCCTTAGTCAACTGTTTCAGATGTTTTCCCAGGAGGGAACTGCCACTTCCCATGCCGCTCAGGCTATGGCATATCTTCCTGGCACGCACATCCCGAGCGGCAGAGCGGGGGGCTTTGGTGCTTCTGGGAGCTGAGCTCCAGACCACGCTTTACAGGCAGAGTTGCTGCAGCCCTCGTTCTCTGCAAAGTTTAACTCATGGCATTGACCAGCCTTGACACCAACAGAGAGGCTTGGGAGCCTTTGGCTGCATCCTTCCCACCAGGGTCACTGGTGACAGGTGGCCCAGGGCAAAGGGAGACTCAGGGGCAAGCTTACACGAGGTAACGTGCAGCCAGGTCATCTTCAAAGGGGTAGGCAACAGTGGTCAGGAGATGGACTTCAGCTGAGCAGAAGCACAAACTCAGATCCTCCCAGTTAAGTTGACAACTGAGGAGAATGACAGATGCCTGACAAGAAAGGTGGAGGGAGGTTGGTCAGCTGTGATGATGTGCAGCCAACAAAGCCAGAAGACCTTACTGGGTTTGGGATGCTTCTGAGTGCTACGTTGTGAGTGGCCTTGGGACTGTCATTTGGGTCATGTTGGCTGTTAAAACTACAAATAGTAGTTGTGCTGAGAGCACACCTAGAAAGCCCGGTTAACACCGCGGTAAGATTACTGCACCAGGAAGGCAACCTGTGCCAGCCGTCCCTCCTTCTTCCCCTTGCTTGTGCATACTCAGCCGCAGTCCCTTCTCCAGGGGCAGTCAAATCAGAGGAGTCAGGCCATCTTTCTTGGCCCCACATCATCCCAGTGATGTCACCTCTGCAAATCATGTGCTCCACACCCTCAGAGCCCTTTCCTTGCCTGAGGGACATGGTCCTGGGGGGCAAGGAGTGGTTCACTCTGCTTTCTGCATGCAAAGCTCCTCATGCAGTTTCCTGGGAAACAGAGCTCCAACCCCAGGCTTAGGTCCCCCCCCATCCCTCTACCACCCGTAACAATTCATATTTCTGTATGCCTGGAAGTGCTAGCCAAAACCAAGAGCACGGGCTTGCAAATTGCAAGGAAAAGTTGCTGCAGATCCCCTAGATGCTGATCACCTCGACTGCAGAGCAAGATGAAAGAGCCGATCAGAATGACGCAAACCATCACACAGACCCTGTCCATGTTAGCAGCAACAGCCAGTGCTCAGTCCGTGCCCTGAGAATCAGAGAGTCTCAGTAGGCCAGGCTGAGAAACATCCCCAAGGAATCTGCTCCACTGGTTAATCACCATCGCTCTTAAAAACTAATAACAAAACAATAACAGCAGACAGCTGTGCTCTTCATGCCTTTTATAGCAACGTTCCCAGGGCACAGTGAGGGACATTGTTTTGGGTTCACAAACAGCTTTGGGGCCACGTTCGTGCCTTCCATCTCTTTTTCCATGGCCTACCTCTCACCTGCTCGACTCCGCTCACCAGAAGGCAGCCAGCATGTCACTTCCACTGCAATAAAATCAACCGGCCAGCAGCAAAGCACACGCACACACAGCAAGCTTGGTCCTAGCCTGGGTAAAGCCGAGCATTCCTTCACATTCTGGGTTGTGGAAAGAGTTGTTCAAACCAGGCTCATAGCAACCTTTTAGACGTCGCACTCAGAGTTATGTAAAATATTTTTCCTGCTTTGGTAGTTGGCAAACTTTGTTTTATAAGACAAATGGAATTTATTAATGCAAAATATTTATCAAGTCTTTGTATGCTTTTTCCAAGGGCGTGGAGAGGTTGACCAGGAGCCTTTCATCTTTGTTGGCTTCTGAATGTTAAAAATGCAGCTGACTTAGAGCAAGACCATAAGCCAGAGTCTCTTTCATTTCCATGTAACCCCTTTTCTGCAAAAGATGGCAAATTCTCCCTTTGACAAACGTACCTTCTTCCTGCACTGGCAGCAGGGAAAGTTTAAGAAACGTATTCTCAAAGACTTGGGTGATCTCCATAGGTGAACAGCAGAGGTAAAAGCATCAGGCAGGTTCCTCTGTGCTCAGCTCTCCATGGATGAGCACAAGAAGATACACCATGCCTCATGGATCTCACATCCTTCAGAAGAGTGCACATAAGTTGGGGGGGACACAGGAAAAAGGGCCAGTAGAGGGAAAGGGGAGGGCAGTGCATTGACCAAATGAAGTAGCCCGATCCTCACTCACAACCTCTGACCACTGACATCCACCTTTTGGAAATAAAAGGACAAGTAACTCAACTGGCAGCTCTACCACCATGTCTAATGCCTTGAAGACTCCAAGCAGGCAACGTGAAATGGCTTATCATTGCCTTACGTCCACATTGCAGAAGCCACCACCATCTTGAGCTGCTAAGCATTGCTTCCATGATAACCCAAACCAGAGCTCCTGGCAACAGCCGGGTGGCTGATGGGTCAGATCACAAATCACTTTCTTTAGGCTTCTACATCTGCCTGATGGTTTAGCATCTTCCTCTCCTCTGACCAATTTTCTTCTTCATTCTGACAGGTACCACACAGTCTTCACCTGAGCTTCATAAGATGATCTAAGTATATGAAACATATTTGTCAGGGGTGGATCCACTTTGGAATAAACACCTCTGCTTGCTGCAGGAGGTTGCATTTATTTCCTTCTTATTCTTCATGCACAAAGAACAATAAAGCTTCAGCAGGCTAAGGTTAAGATCAGTTGTTCAATGCCTGGATTTTTTTTGTTCCCCTTTTTCCCTGTCATGACTTGAGTCTGCTCTGCATTTAAGGTTTTAAATGTTCCTTTTTATCTCAAATTCAATCAATTACAGAAAAACAGTTTCACATCCAACAGCTTGAATGGAAACAGACATGGCTGTTAGAGACCAGGATCCTATCTTTAGGCAACCAGTTTGGCCTCACAGCTGGGATCACAAAATCAGAGACTGGTTGAGGTTGGAAGGGCCCTCAGGGTCCATCTGCTCCAACCTCTGCTCCATCAGGGACACCCAGAGCAGAGCAACCATGATCACATCCTGGCTTTTGAAGATCCCCAAGGACTCCACAGCCTCTCTGGACAGCCTGTGTCAATGTCACCCGTGCAGTGAAGAAGAGCTTCCCCATGCTTAGAAAGAACATCTTGTGTTTCAGTTTGTGCCCATTGCCTCTGGTAAATATCGGGATATCAGAGACAATCTTGCTTTGCATCAAATCTCCCTTCAAAGGTGAGCTGAGATAGTAGCTGGTGACTAAAAAGAGCTTTATTCAGTGAAAAAAGCCAACAGCCCACTTGTACTACCACTCATCTCCTGTGAAAATATTTTTTTTGGGGGGAGTCAGGTCCTCTCTTCACTCTTCCAAATAACTGGAGAAACTCCAGAAATGCCTGAGGGGGAGAACAAAGCAGCCACTGGAAGGACACTTGTCTCAGGGTGGCTAATGGCTGCAGAATACCATGTTCCTCTTGCAATATTAGGTTTAATCAAAGAAAGGGAGAAGGGTCGCTGAGCAAAATTCTGAAACCAAATGAATGGGTTACAAGTAGTCCCTGGTGTAGACAGAGTCCCCCTCGGAAAAGCCCAGTGAGTCAAGGCTGAAAATATTCCATTTTGGTGAACAAAATACAAAAAGAGAAGTCACCACTGACAAGTGAGCCACAAGATCCACGAGGGGCAGTCATCACTCTCCAGGCTGACAGGCCCATGTCACAGGAACAGACCGCAGCCACAAAGCTCTGAGCAGCACCTGGGTGGAAAAAGGCAGAGTCATCACCTGGCCTAGATCACCCTTCCATCATCTCACATCCGGCTTCCTCTATGCCAAATTCTGCTCTTGGCTAGCCACCCTCTGCTCACCCCAGGCTGTGGTGGGATGAACACAAGCTCTCTGGCCCCACAGCTGTCTCCTCTGCAGCAGTTCCCACACCTCACCCCACACAGCTCTTGCCATGCAGAGCAGATGGGACTCTGAACATGGGGCTGTCCAACATGCCAAGCTGAACAGAAACACACGCTCCTGAAGTATGACCATAAGATGCTGACGGCCAGAGGAGGATGCTGGAGGCAGAGCAAAGCCCAGGGAATCTCTTACAGAATTCACATTTCAAATACACAACCCAAAGCCTCGGCTGGTGTAACCTGGCCGTAACATGTCTATAATTGCACAAAAATAAGAAAGCCAGGGCAGCTCTCCCTCTGCCACCACAGGGGCATGGAGCAGCCATGACAGCACACACCTCAGCAGAGCTGGGGAGGAGGACAGCTCGGATTTGCCTTTCCTTCCGAGAAATCAGGTGCATCCCTCAGGCGCGGGGTGCGCTGCCAGCAAAGCCCTGGAGGCTCAGCTCGATCTGACTGTGCCTTTATTTAGCTGTGCACAGGGAAGCTCAGGAGGTTTCCCACAGTGATGCTGCTCCTGCTCTGGGTCAGAATAGGAGGTGAGCAATACAGGACAAAAGAAGAAAAAGAGGCGGGTAAAGCTGCAGAAGAAACCAGCTCTTTGGTTCTCCAAAGGCTTCTGCAAGACTGGCCCAGCTGAAGCTCACATGAAGTTTGTAGCCTGACATCAATGGGTGATGCTATGCTGGCTCTTCCTCCCTTCCTTTGTTTTTGTAGTTTGAAATGCCAGAGTGGCACCGCCCTTTGCCTGGCCCAGGCCCGATGCTCTGTGCTTCTGTGCTGGATATCCAGGCACCAGCCAGCACCGCTGGGCACCAGGGGGAAACAAAAAGGGAGCACTGCAAACTCATTCACTTGCTAATAGGCTTCTGAAAGCAAGACATCAAATCTACCACTGCCATGCAAGGATACAGTCCAGCTTGCTAAAAAACAGAGAGAAAAGCAAGACATGGCAAGGGAGGAGAGAAAATGGATTTGGTTTTTCAGATGCGCCCCAAAATCCAGACCTACAACTCACAGGAGCCCCAGGAGGCTGAGCAGGGCAGTGACACCAAGCTGGTGAGCACCAAACAAGCATTTTTTCTTCAGCTGTGGTTAGAGAAAACCTTTCCTGCAGAGCTCTTGCAGAGCTGCCACAGTTCATCTGCTTGGAGCAACACTGTACAGAAAGTGTAAGGTTTGGGTTTGAGGTCTCTCTGAAGAAATAACAATGCGATTGTGATTAACTTTAATAGAAAGCATGGATAANTGCACTGGGAAAGCCACACCGATGAGCTTGTTAACATTTGAAGAGACTGCCTGGCGTGATTCCTTACACAGATTCCTGCCAAGAATTTGCAAGAGGAAAGTATATTTAGCAATCGAAGGCATGCCAAAGCCTTGTCAAGAGAAAAAAAAAACAACACTTTGAATATGTGGAATAGCAATTAGACATTTTCTAAGCAGCCATTTTCAAAATGCATCCAGGCATCTAATAAAGGCACCTGAGGCATATCCACAACTCTGCCACACTTCATGTCTCAAAAGACATCTGCTAAGGATCGAATATGCAGAGCAAGAGTATGTTACTGATGGCAACTGCCCACCTGCAGAGCACTGCGGCTGCTTTCAAGCTTGTGATCCTCTGCCACCCTGAGCCACTGAAAACACACTGTCTCTTGCTGTATCACTTTGTAGCATCCTTTGAGGAACCAATTCTCCAAAAGCCATGAGACTTTTGTTGCAGAGTAGGCAAGCAGAGAGGTGCTGTCCTGTCCACTTTGACAGGAGCCGTGCTGCCATCAGCTCTGCAATGTTTTATGTCCCCAAATGGAGCTGGCGAACATCCAGGTGAGATGAGCAGCAGCTGGAAGATGGGACAACACCTGAAATCAGATGGTGGCCTGCAGCCTGTTGAAGTGGCACTCACATCACATCCCAGCCCCGGCTATTTCTCTCACTGGCTAGTGCTCTGAGCTGTAAAACCAGTAATAACCTTCATCAGTAAAGCTCTCTCCTTGCTCAATGTGAGAGCTACAAAATTCTCCCAGGACAGGGCATGTCTGCCCCAGGAAGATCACTCATGCATTGGTCATTCTCATTTCTGAGGTACCTGGGGTTCTCCCTACAGTGCAGCATGGAGAAAGAGCCTTGAAGGAGCTCAGAAGGCAATGGGCAGCCCTTGATCTCACACAAGGATGAAGGCAGCTGACCATGCAGCAAGGGCAAAACATTTGCTGTCCATGGAAGTTAGAAATCACACTAGCATATGCTCCTTCAAAGAAGGTGCCCATCACCTTTAACTGTCAGGCCCTCTAACAGAGTCAAGTCCCTACGTAAGACACAAAGCCAAAAGGCAATACCTGAACTCACACTGCCTTAAGTCACAGTGCACACAAGGGACAACCAACACCTGCGGCTGAGGTCTACCACGCCCATGAGCCCTAGGTCCCTCCAATTGTTAACTTGGGGCATAACATGACCAGTGCCCCCAGCGCTTGGTAGCAGGCCAAACCACGCAGCGGCCGATACAAGATCCCCTCGGCTATTTTGCAGAAACCCATGACAACAGACCCCAACACCCTCATCCCCAGCCTCCTGGCTCCTGTCCCACCCTCCTGCTCTCTCGCGGCACGGTGTCCACGTGCAGCCCGAGGCCACCGCCGGCCCTGCCGGAGCAGTGTGCCAGCAGCTCCGGGCAGCGCAGCGGGGCCTCTCCCCGCGCCAGCCGGGGGCCCCCGGCCTCAGCGCCCCAGCGGCAGCGCCGCCCGCCCACAGCACTGCAGGCACGCAGCGCTCCCGCGGGTCCAGATGAGGGAACATGAAGGAGGCAGATTAAAATAATAATAATAATAATAATCACCTCACTGCTGATCTCCTCCTGTTTCCACTCTGCCCAGCTTCCACCCTCTGTTAGTATTAATCCCAAAGGGAAATAATAACTTCCCCATCAGGAATAGAAGTCACCTTAGCTAAGATACCCATGCAATCATGCTGGGGTACTGAGGTAGCAAAAGACCTCTGCACCTGTTCACGAACTACTACTTCACAGCAGTTGGGCAGGCTTTAATCAGAAAGCTGTGCTTTAATTATGGCTTCTGCATTAAAGCATAACTGCACTCGTCAGTGCTTTCTATTTCAGCCCCAGAATTGGGAAGATAAAGGCATGGGAATTTGTCCCAAGCACACCTGAATCACGAACAAAAGGCAAAAGGTGCAACAGCGTTCTACATCTTGTAGAGGCAGCTCAGATGCTGAGCAGTGAAAGCAAGTAACACTTCACAGCAGGCTGCTACAGCCAGCTCCCAGCCTTGCTGACAGCTGGTAATCCTGCAGTTGGCAGGAGCATGCCCACCGGTTTGCCACTTGGTGGCCAATTTCAAAGACACAGAACTCCAATGAGAGCAGGACCAGTGTACGCAGGGGAGATCTGCAGCTGTTCCATGGACTTTTGTCTGCCAGATAGCGGTCACAGGACAGACTGCTGTGCCACATCCACTGCCCTCAAGTCACCGCGGATCTCCATGGAGTTTTGCTCCAGTAGAAATGTCTTGTGCAGGTGGTGCTGGAGTTTCAGACCTCTTCCGCAGCCCCGCTGAAAGACAAAAACAGCATTTCTCCTATTCTCAGGAAGCTGGGCTGCTGCTCCCAAGCTGCCAGGCCTTCACCTGCCTCGACTGGCCACACAGTGCCTCCCCGTGGCGACAGGGACAACCACAGAGCAAGGCAGCCACACCCCCCCACCCCGGTGCCTCTTCCAGAGGCAGGGCTGTGGCCACAGCAGGAGCATAACCTCCCCGGAGCACACCAAGTGTTTTTTACCAACAAAAGCCTTCACATGAAGTTGCCAACTACTTCACAGACCGAGAAAGGGCTCCTGTTCAGGTCCAGTTCTGAATGTGACTTCCAAAGACATCAGGCTCGTTAATGACATGATTGCCATCGTTTATCACCACCCAAATTGATTTAAAGCTTAAGCTGGAGCAAGAGCAAGCAAGCACTGTGTTACCCATTCACCATTTTTCTTCCAGGAGCTATCACAGTTACCACCAAGGCCTGCATTTTCTGACCTGTACTGCAAAGGACAAGTGCTGCGGTGACTAAAGAAAATGATAGAAAAAAAACCAAACCCGTAATCCCAATCCAAACCAAAACTCACATGACAAATTGACCATAAGAAGTGTTCCAGCATCTTACAATGCTAAATCTAAAGAGATTATTTGGAGGCGATTATTAACTCAAAATTGACTGTCCCAGGGGTTGGCTCAAAATGAAGACGTGTTGTTGCAATTTCAGGGAACTTGAACATATGCACGTGAGAACTTTTAGCAAAACTACAAAGAGCAAGCCAGTGACAGTGTCTGTGTGGGCTACTCGAGATCTGCACCCAACAGACAACGCTACAAGCTGTGGTAAGCAATCCTTTGTAGCTAGCCCTGGAAAATTAGCAGCAGACAGATGATAGCTGCTCTTTTGTCACTTCAATCTCTGCCTCCACGCCAGCCTCTCCATCTGGCAGCACATGCACTGCTCCCCCAAGTCCTCCTCAAAGAGGAATGGGAAAAGGCAGTAATGTTTTCCCATGCTCTCTGCTCTCTCTCACATCTGCCCGCTCCTCCGCTCGTGCATTTGCTCTGCGATATGCCTCAAGGCTCAGGCATAAAGGACACACCAAGACATGCCAGGCTTATTCAAGCTATTCAGGTTTTCTGTAGACTCACCTCAGTGCATTCAAGCAACAGAACCAGAGTATGCAATCAAACGGAACAGAACATTATTTTTTAATGGCTTAACCAGCAATAGGAGCTGTTCACCTACGCCATGGTTATACCTATAACCGCAGTACCGCAGGAAAAACAGGATGCACTCGACTCCACTCCGTATCACCTTTAATAATAAAAGGGACAGATCTTGACACTGGAGGAAAAGAACTTTCACAGGGAGAACAGGACGTGGCATCTACTGGTCTTTCAATTCTTTCAGTCTTCTGATGGCAGATTTGACCGTCACTGCAGAGGTGGTACTGAAAGAAGAAGCAGAGTCATTTGCACACTGCAGCAGAACAACCCACACTGGTGTAATTTTTTGGACAAAGAACTCATCATTTCAAACAGTTCTCTCCTGACTGCACTGTCAACAGGAGGCTAACTGCACGCTGATTTTCACGATAACAAGCGCAGCCCCTTGTCTCCAGAAGCACACACCTTCGCACCCACAGCTCAACCCCAACTTGCCAGCCCTGCACTGACTGCAGGCACAAGGCAGGGGGCATGCCAGAGCACCACCTCAGTCAGGAGTGTAAGGATACAATTGATAAAAAAGAAAATCAAAGCACAACATGGAGATTGCTTTCTTTAAACTTGCCTTCAGCTACTGCACCTGTTTCTCTGAACTCAAAAGGTGACTGCAGAACCCACAAGCAGCACCGCCTGAATTTCAAAGTAAGAAGTAAGAGCACCCTTCCACATCTTTTTTTTTTTTTTTTTTTTTTTTTTTTTTTTTAACNTAACAGCCAGAAGAATAAAGCAAGGAAAAATACTCCACTGATCAGAGGCGTTAACTTGTTACCTTTTGCTACAAAGCTCTTTTTAGAGTGGACTGGAGGGACATCTACCAGGTGCCAGCCACCCTGACAAGGCCAGATGGACCAGCCATCATCTCTGTGCCTTTCCCTCCAAGGTCACCGGAGAACTGACCCACTCATAACACCTCGTGCAAGCAAGAGATACAAAATGCTGCTACAGGAGGCACACAAGAGACTACTTAGAAATAAATGTGTGCGTCTGCATTTGCAAATGTTTGGATTTCTTTATTTCAACTTTGGGAAAAGATGCAGAGATTTTATTTCTTAAAAAAAAAAAAAAATAACTGCTTTAATAAAGCCCAGAGAGAAAATTAAATTTTGGGGAGATCAATCAAAACCAAAAGCAGTAATATGGATGAAATGCATAGGAAGTACTTCACACTCATCAAATTTTAACAACAGCTAAAACAAACAAACAAAAAGCATATCGTTATCTCAAGACAGATCTGCTTTATGGCTAGCATTTAAAATTAAAAAAAAAAAAGCTGTATTATGTTTCAGCTATATGCAAATGAACGCTGACAGGAACTTCTTCACTGCCTTACTTGTAAGTCCAGGCACCACCAGCGACAGTCTTCATGCAGGATCCACAGTGCCAGATACCAACAGCCTTCCTCTTCATTTTGGTCTGTAATGAAATTAAAAAAAAAAAAAAATACACTCTCCTTCAGCTGAAAAAAACAAACAAAAGAACTTGCACTATCATCCAAACAACAACCTTCAGGTGAGGAGTTCGCATCACACCACAGCACTGCCTGTAAGCCTGGTTAGAACATGCAGGAATCAGACAATACTTTTATTCAGACTCCTTGGCCCTCCTCAACTCCTGAGATCTATTTTTTAATTGAGATATGGAATAAACTGGATTGTTTCTAAATGCACCAAGAAAAACCAGCTTTCTGAAGGGGAAAGACATGCTAAGTAGTGACACTGGCGGTAACAAGTGATATTCTCACCTGCGGCGATGACCAAGGTATCGCTGCTATTGTCTGCTCTCTCTGATCACCCCAAGACTGCTCTAAACAGCATCCGGAGAGCGGCTGGGGGTACCCCGCTGCTCCCCCCGGGGGAAGCCTCCACTGTCTTGCAAAGATGGCAACGGGTTTGCCTATACCTATGTTGGACTTGGAAAGCTATTCAAACGGAGCCGCCAACATCCTCATCTCACGTGCAAAAAACGTTAAACATTAAAGAAAGACAAATATTTTAAACTTTCTAACCACTTCAGGATACCTGGCTTTACAGGTATCAGCAGCCCGGGCAAAGAGCAAGCTGCCAGGCCTCTCGGACTGTCAAAAACAGATCCAAGTGAGTTGTGGTCACACACGGTCAGACAAAGCTACTACCTATCAGTAATTCTTTCCCAGCCAGAGTTACGGAGCACACAGAACTAACCAGCTGCAGTCAGAAGTTGTAAAAGGGAAAAACAAGGCTCCCTCCTCCACCAGGTATGCTGCAAAGTTAGCGAAGGAGAAAAGCCCAAATTATGCCTTAATTATCAGGATAACAGGTGTGTCGTGTAAGCTCTGTCAGGTATTTTTATCAGACACCTACAACATATAGCCTGGCAACACCACTAACCATTTTGTGTAACCAAAAACGATTTGCTTTCGTTTAACTAATGCAATGCATTCACCTGAAATGCCTCCCACGCCTTTTACGTTACAAGGGATTCTGACAGTAACCTGAAGTCCACAATAAACCGATTATTTTCTCAAAACCAACAAAGTCATCTCCCCAGTAGAAAAAAAACTCCCGAAGCAATAAACTGCATTTCTAACACCAACAACAGAACGATTTGTGAAGACTGTTGTAGGGAACGCGAGGTCTCACCTTGCCACAGAAGGAGCAGGTATACTTGGCGTGCTGGCTGATCTCAATCTTCTTCACCATTTTCCTGAGGGACGCGCCATAGCGGGTTCCGTATTTCCCCACGATCCCCACCTTCTTGGTGCGCTTTGCCTGTCGGGAGGCAGAACGGCATCAGCTGCAGCTCCGCACCGCCGCCTCCCCTCCCCGGCGGCTGCTCTCCCCACAGCAGCGCCCAGCAGCCAGGGCCGGCTCCGACCCCGGGCCCGGCCCCCTACCGCCCTCACAGGCCGCTGCGATGGGGCCTGCCCAGAAGATCCCCACACAAGCTCCCCCGCCCGGGCCCCCCCAGCCCGA
>VXAV01008540.1:187896-211903 GCA_013399715.1 Alectura lathami
CCCGCACTCACCATCTTCCCGCCCGGCGCCGCTGAGGAGAGAGGAAGTCGCAAGGCGCACGCGCAGCATGACCCGGCGCCGCCGCCGGAAACGAGGCGGCGGCCAGCGAGAGGAGGGCGGATGTGCCGCGCAGCGGGCTTGTCTGCACCGTGGGGGTGCGCAGCTCTATGGTCGGCCCGGCTCTCCCCCGCCCCCTGCGGGGGAAGCTGCCCCAAAACTGCAAATTCCGTGAATTTGTCCCGAAGTAACGGGGTTATACACAGCCTGCGACGCACGGACCGGGATTTATTTGCAGGTCGGGCTTGGCAGGTGCAGAAATGGAAGGGCAGGGCGGGCTTTATGGGGAAGGCAGATGTCTGGCCTTCCACCCCAGGAGGTCATGAGGAGGGCAGGGAGCGCAGCCGCGTTCACTCACCTCATTGATTTATCTTCGTAAAGAAAGCAAGGAGTAGGCAGCAGAATAGAAAAGGAACAGCAAGCTGGGCTGGAGCTGTAAAAAAAATAACTCAGTGAGGGTGAATGCTAACGGTAAGAGCCAGGAGCCCACGGAGGCTGCCCGCAGCGCGAGGCCCAGCTCGGGCAGGGACTGCTCCATGGCCCCGCAGAGCTGCAGTGCTCCTAACAGGATTAGCCAGCCATTAGCCCTGTTAGCAAATGTAATCTGGTTAGCCTGAGAGCCTCCTAATGCTGAAAGCCTACTGCAGCTCACAGCGGCCCAAGGGGGGAGCAATGGCAGCCTGGCCCTCGTGGGAAAGCCGTCCCCAGGCAGGTACACTTCTCCTTGTCCCGCAGTAGGGCTGCAGACATGGAGCCACCACTGCTGGGCCGTGAGGCCCACAGCCTGCATCCCAACCAGCCCCCTTGGCTCGCTTGGGCAGCTGGAACACTCACGTTTTTAGTTCCCTCTCCCCTGCTGGGCTCCCTGCTCACCCGTGCACGCTCTCCTGCAGTTTGCAGGAGTCTTTCTGGGTGATGGTGGGACAGACGAGGGCTCAGCAGGGCTTCAGGCAGTGGTATTTATATCTCCCTCTGCTGAGTCAACATCTCATTTGACACATCCTAGGAATATATTTGCCCTTTTCAGATGCTCATCATAATGATGACTCATAGGACACATCTTCAATACCAACATATTAAAAATAATAATAATAATAATAAAGAGTTCCTTTGATGCTTTGTGATTCTATGATTCTATATTTGGTTAAAAAAAAAAAAAAATTGTCAGCCAACACATCCAGGACAGAGATCTACCACTGCTCGCCAGCCTGTATCTACAGAGTGACAACACAGTACGTGGTCAGATCCCTCACCAACCGTTACTGCAGACAGCTCTGCCAACAGCCAGGTCCAGCCTGCTCTGACTGCAGCCACTCCCAGCACTGCCAAAATAAACGTACAGTTCCAGGTGACCAAGACGACGGGTGGGTGTGGGCAGGCCTGTGCACCTGCCCTGTCCAAAGCCTGACCTTGTCAGTCTGCCACCTCAGCCTCTTCTGCACGTCCCAGGCTGTCCAGCTTCACATCCCGACGCAGCAGTTCGTCCTACTCTTACTGTTGTTACCTGTTGTTTCCGGTTGGGCATCCTTCCTGAAAAAGTATTTCTGTGACACAGTTGAGAGCACAGACACAGGTGTCCAAGCAGGCAAACCAGTCACCCCAACGAAACGCTCCAAGATCCAAGCTCTGCTCCAGTACAGAAGCAATAATGCTGCAATTCCGAGTGAATCTGGAAGTCTTTGAGTGCATCCAAACACGCACGTGGGCTCCTGATAATTATGGTTGCTCTAGCAGTGTCTAGCAGACTGATCAGCATTTGTCATTTTCATTTGTACTGTGACAGCATCAAGACACCCCACTGCACCAGATCATGCAGGAAACAGTCTGACTGTAACAAGCTCCCAGAACATACAGAAAACAAAAGAAGAGGAAAGTACCCTAGAAGACATCCTACTGAAAAGTTGAAGGATGCAGGCACAGAGGAAACCATAGGTATCACAGAACTTGCCGTGTGTCCTTCCGTTTACTTTACCGGGATTCAGATAATGCCAAACAATGATAGCTATAGCGTCTTTGAAGGGCAGGTGTAAGAGTCCCCTGGAGCACTGCATGTTCCTGAGCCTGCCGGTAGGTCTCACTGACAACCTGCACGCTCCCTTGTACAAATTCTCAGCAGCAAGCCCTGGAGATCCCATCTAAGCCTGCTGGCAGCATCCCAGCCACCTCATCCTATTAATGACAGACTAATGGTATAATTGGGCTAAGGCATGCACAATCTTTCCAACCCCTTGATGTAATGACTAAAAGCATTTTCCTTCAAGATTCTTCTTCCCTTTTTCATCTAGTATGGATAAAGTGAGTCTCAAGTGTACTTGAAGAGCCTATGTAACCCCGCAGCAATCCAGCTGATTTTATGGGTCGTAACAAAGAAAGAGTACACCTAGCATTCCTCTAACAGGGCTGGGACTTATCAATGCATGGGTAAGATAAATTGAGTTTATGAGAAGCAGAATTCTCCCAGGGTACTTTCAGCAGATTTCAGAAGAAATACTGTTTTGAAGTAGTTGTAGCTTTACAAGGAGGAAGAGAATCACTCCTATAGGAGATGACAATATGGTTACACAAATAATGTCTCCATTTGTTTTTCAGTAGGCAGGTGGCAACATTTCTCACCCTGTACTGAGGACAACCTTCTCTGCAAGCGGAAAGATCGCGTGTCCTAGAAACAGATTAAATACTCCCATGCTCAAGAAGGAAGCCATTTAAAAGCATTTAAAAGTGTGTAAATATCTCCTGGCCAGTTGTTACAGCAGGAGGAATGATGTTTAGCTCTCACTCTCACATCTAGAGACAAAACATTTCCCGCAGCTGCCCAGTCACACAGCCTTCAGTCCTACACTTCCCCACTGGCACACACATCAGTACACCTTTTTTACTCATGAATGAAAAGCAAATCTCTGCCCAGCACAATTGCAAACAGCCTGTAGGGCATTTCCATGACAACTCTTGCTGGAAATGGAAGAATCAAACCCTTTGAAACAGGAAAAAATATCCCAGTTACTATCAGCTTGATCTTGTAGCACAAACCTTTTCTGGGCCTACCACAGAAGAGAGGGCTTTTTGCCACCACCTGGTATCTGCACACAGCTAAGCATGTTGCCTGCATAGCACGTTAGCTCCTGGCCTCCAGAAGCTAAGTGTAAGCCTTTCGTTTTTTTATTTCCCCATCCTTTACCGCAGATAGTGGCTGTAAAAGGCAGCTAATGGAACCTCTGAAATTCTGTCTTTTCCTGTACTCCCTGGTCATATTTGCCTAACACTAGCCCATTTCCAGCTGTCTTCCAGTACCAAGACCAGAAGTGGGAAAGACAAGCATTTGGGATTACATTATACTGCACTGGCGTAACACGCGCACAAAGAGACGACCATGCAGAGATGCCTGAAAAGACCAGCCATGATAAACAGAGCCATTTGGCCCCACATCAAGCTCACATCAAAAACGGCCTCTGGAATTTTGGCTGAGCCATCACTGAAGTGGACTCAGGCCATTCACAAGGGACAATGACTGTGTCACCAGTTCCTGAAAGGAACAGAAGAGCAGGTTTGCTTTGGTGGCACCGAGGTTGAGATTCCAGGTCTTAGCAGCTCAGAGCACTAAAAGCACGATGGGGACTATCACAAACTGAAAACATGTTTTAATCACTGTGTCAAGCAACAGTGCTGCTTGTGGCATTGTAACCTGCACAGAGGTGTAGGGGGAGTGAACAACAGGTCCTAACCAGCCTGAATGTCTTACAGAAGCAGCTGTTGATTCCCCTCTAGGCAAAGTATCATGATTCCTTTTTGAAAGTTGATGTATTCTAGAAAGCACAAAAAGAAATGTCGCTAGACAGACAAACCTTTGGCCTAATGGCTTAATGTCCAAATGCAAGATGAAATTCTAAAACAGAAAAAGCACTGACGCCATGGGAGTTTTAACACCATGAGTTAAAACAACTTTTTATTTACATAAATTCAGTCCAGAATCAGCTTCCTACAAAAATAGTCTACACATCCCCCTCTCCTCACTCATCTGTGGAAGTAAGTCTTGAGTCTAAACCAAAACACACACGTGCACAAACACCCCTTCCCCTGTGTAGCCAGGCTCTGGCAGTAAGCACAGATTCACCCCCCCCCCAAGACAAGCACATGCCATGGAGAAGGTCTGAAGATTTCAGAGAACGAGACCAGGCAGACATGTGCCTAACAAGCAACACACAGTTGCTGGTGGGCTGTTACACTATTTGGTTTCAAGGTATTGACTGCTCTGCATGGACAACAGTTCTGGGGTTCTCCTTCCTTCCTTCCCCCCACCTCCAGAAAATATCAAGATCTGTCTGTATCCCTATTTCTTTTCTCCTCACTGCCAGACTGAATACCAGGGAGCCAGTTTGAGAGTGACCCAAGGACGGGCCAAATTTTGCCTGTGAATTGACTCCTCAGAATACACCCTAAGCTTCTTGGAGCTGACTGCTGAAAGCTCTGAGCAGTTGCTGATATGCTAGTTCTCAGAACAGCTCTGCTATGTGGACAAACAACAGCTATCTGCTTTATAAATAAAACAGCTGTGGAAGCTGAGTTGCCAAAACAAAGCAGCATGCTGCTTTCCCATGTCCACTCAGTCATCAGCAAAGACAAGCCTGCAAGACCTGCACGCTGCGAGGTGTGCACTGCTCATCTGTCATGCTGTCAGCCTGCCTTCTCATCCTTTGAGATGAAATGCGTTACAGATACACAAAATTTGAAGTCATTTATTTCTGAAAACTTTAAAAAAATAATACTTGATTTCTCTTTTTTTTTTTTTTTTTTTTAATATACGTTACACTTTTAAAAACTCCTCAATACGCCGCTTTTTGGGGGAACTCACTGAACATTTTTCTCCTTTCATGTCTTGAAAGGCACTGTCAGAGTCAAACTCACAGCAAGCATCAGCTGCCTCCAAAAGCAAATCATCATCCGTGTCATCTCTGCAGTCAGAGAAGGTCCTCTGGAAAAGTTCATAGATGGTCTTCTGCTTTGGGTCTGGCTGAGAAATTAGAACAGACAGAATCTGCATATGTGTTGTCATATAAAGTGAAAGTGAGCAATAACCAAAGGGCACCCTCACACTTCTAGCTCCCTCCCAGCTTTATTAGCCATTACAGAATTCACGGCCAGAGGAGATATGGCTATACTTGGGCA
Organism: Alectura lathami; assembly: GCA_013399715.1. Taxonomy (NCBI): domain Eukaryota; kingdom Metazoa; phylum Chordata; class Aves; order Galliformes; family Megapodiidae; genus Alectura; species Alectura lathami. The sequence continues at coordinate 193,114 of VXAV01008540.1, forward strand.
ATGGAACACAGCAGAACGCCAAGACCTGGCTGAATCTGAACTCTACACAAAGCTGTATGCTATTGCTTCCCACCAAGCAAGGGCAGATACTCAAAATACTGTCATGTCTTCCATGAAAAGGAAAGAAGGGTTGGGAGAGTCTAAGTTGGACATTTTGTTCTGTGATATTAAAGGCAGAACAGGTCTAAGCTCAGCCTGCCAGTCACCTGCCAGTCTAGATGTACACAAACCCAAACCCATTCAAGCCTCTCGCAAGGACCAGTGACATTCCCTCAGGTCAGTTACCTTAGGATAGTAATTAGTGGATTCAGCTGTATTGGAGAAATTGGTTTCCGAAAGCCCAGCTTCCCCCAGCACTTTTATCTTCTCTTGAATCATTGGCCTAGGAGAGATGAACAGTTATTACTGAAAGGAAGAAAATAACATGCAAGATTCCATGATCCAGTGAGGAGGACGCTGTGTCATTTACTATGTGTAGATGAAAAAAGACAGAAGCGTAAAGACGGCTTTCCTACCAAAGCTTGTTAGCTTCTTAACCTGTGCTGCTCTTGCTTATGATGGTTGTTTACTGCCTTGGGATATCAACCAACCCAAGAAAGTATCAGCCCAATTTAAGTAAGTAAAGTAACAAGTAAGAGAGTAAGATTTCCAGCCATAAATATTTGGAGGAGTCACATATCCAGAAGGAAAAGAAGCTGACTGCGGCAACAGTGACAGTATGGACTGAGGACATGAAGATGCAGCCACAGCCTGTGTGTTCCATCCCCAAGGTGAGCAGTGGTAATCCCCGTCAGCAGCCATTCTTGGGCTGTTGCCCAAGCATTTCTTGGGTGTCTGCCATTGTGCTGGAGGAAGAATCCATCACTGGCCCAAAAGGTCTAGCGACGTCCCGACTGCATATCCACACTAGACACTTTGAAAGAGGCAAAAGCCACAATACAGCAGTGCACTGACTGCACGTACCAAATAACCTCGACTTTTTGTTCTTTTTCTTGCCTTTAAAAACGATGCCACTGTCCTTCTTTGAAGAGCCAGATTTCCCTCCAGCTAAGCATTAATGACTGCATGGACAGCATTTCACAAATAAAGGCAGAATTACTGTCATTATATTTCTGTGAAACGTGGGCGATACATCAGTTTACAGATCCTTGCGTTGTAGGGTTATAATTATTTGCCATCATGATATTCTGGGAACTGCACAAGTTCACTTACTCCATTTGTTCCTTTAAATGAGATAATAAAGAAGTAATTTTGGACTCTAAATGAAAAGAAGTTACCCACCAGCTGGTTCATCATTTGCAGGTCAGTTCCCTTGCAGCAGAAAGTGTTCCCAGATCCTCCACCCCCCTCCCAGGATGTCAGATTCCCCAGCCCCAAGGACAGCTGTGCACTGATAACCCTGTGGGCTGCAGTGAGAGCTCAGACCCCACCTACCCAGAGGTTGGTCAACAGCACCTCTTTCATCTATTAGAGGGCTTACTGAAGAACAAGAGGAAAGCAGCAGTACAGTTCCCCTTTACAGCTCCCTGTCCAAGCACTTCAGCAGACAGATTGCTCCTTAGACTTGATCCACAATACGCACAACTCACTCACAACCATCTGGTCTCTGGTGGGTTCACTGGAAAGTACTCAACTCTTCACAGTACCCCAGCACCAGAACCTTCTGGACTGTATCTGAGAAACCTCCTTGTCTTTATTTGGAGGCTGTGAAGGTTTTAGGTGCGTCACGCCTCCCAGAATTTCTCTCAACTGCCCCTTCGTTGTCAGATCACTACTTTTATTCCTGCTACTTATCACCCACTTAGTTGTAACCACTTTGGCAAGGCCATGTCACCAGCTCACTGCACCCCAGGCTGGCAATTGCCACTCCTCCCGTTGTAGACTGTGGAACCAGCATTGGCATTAAGCAACTTACTTCACAAATGTGACAGACTGAAAACAGGTAGCAGGAAAACCAAAGTGCCTCTCTCCACTTCCTACCATAAGAAGTCGTCTGCTGTGCCTCTAGCCACCAGGTAGTGAACGTTAACGGAGCTGGTCTGTCCAATTCGATGTGCCCGGTCCTCTGCCTGGATCAAAACCTTTATACAAAAACACGACAAAGAAAATCAATTGACAGCTGGAACACCTAAGGAATAACAAACACCAGAGAACATGAGATCTTGTGCTTAGTGACTATTTCCGATCAGGATCCTCTTAACACCTCAGTCCTCCAAGACAGACTAAGACAAGAAGTCACTTGGTGCACTAGGTTGACTAAAAGGCACTGAGCATTTTTTCAAAAGGCACCATAAAATCCTCTCCTCCTGCTGAATTTCAGTAATCCAGGGATGAGGGATGTAGGGCTCTCTCCCAGAAGACTGGGGAGTAGCATACAGTAATGGAGAGATGCTTGAACCGTGTACGGTGTGGAGTGCAACTTGTGCTGCCCACAGCCTGCATCCACACTCTGTCAAACAGGCTGGTAAAATCCCGAGACAATGCCTGAAATACAGAACTCTGGCTCCTAGGTTCTTGCTGCCAGACACAAAGCTGAACATGTGTGGCTGAGATTAAGGGAACTGGATAAACAAACTACGAAAATCCATGTTCTTCTGCTTGCAAAGGAAAAGCGAGAGGTCAGCATTGCTGATGGACTCATTCAAATCTTGGCTGGGCTGGGGGAGCTGTTGATAGCTGTCAAGAAACAGCAGCAGGTTTCCCCTTCACGCTATGTTCTCCAGCCAGTGAGCAGTGTAACCAGCCACAACGGTTCAAGTCCAAGCGGCTGCGGGTGCACAGACAAGTAGCCACCGGAGAGATAAAAGAAAAACCCTGGAGAAAGTCCCCTGCCCTCACATCTCCTCCCAAGAGCCAACATTTCTGCTCTCCAGGCAGCATCTAACCCCCGTCCCCTCCAGGATACGTACCCCCGGATTCCAGAAGAGCTCTGCAAACACCACCAGGTCCGCAGCAGAGAACGTCAGGCCCATGTTTGCAGCAGTGAGGGACAGAACGGCCACAGCCTGCTTCTCTGAGAGCTGGAACTTCTGGCACAGAGACTGCCGCTCAGCTGAAGGCGTGGAGCCGTCAATGCGGATGTACTCAACGTGCTGAGAGAAGGAAGAGACAGAAGATACTTTTCAGCAGCATTGTGTCCCCTTTTCCTTCTTCTCCCTCCATGTTTTAGTGGTTTCTGTTTCCCTTACCCATCTCAGAACCAGGAAAGTAAAAATTGCAATTGTCTTTATAAAAGCTTTCACCATTTCAAGGCCCTGTAGCTCAACATACTTCTCTGCTAACAATGCCTGGCTTGCTCCTAAGTCTGTTGCTCTCCTAGCAGTCCTGAGCCACAGGAAGGACAGTACCCAGCTGGTAACTCAGGTATATCAGACAGGGAACTGGCTTAACAAAAAGCTGAATACCACCTGTGTGCAGATGCTACAACCTCGCCAACCTTCTGAAGTCTTCCTGTTTCCAGTTGGAGGAGTTGGGTTCCTGGTAGCCTCTGGAGAGGCATGATAGGCTTAGATGAAACAGGGCTGTAAACTCTTCAGGGTTCACCCCACTGGCTCCGCTGGAGAATGCTGACACCAAGGCAAAGCCACCACTGTATCTTAAAGCCTGGAATATTAACTTAAACCATCTTTCACACTGCCCCAACATGACCAAGAACTCTTTAGGGATGTCCACAGAAACCTCTCATGAATAATTAGTCCAACACTTTTGAAGCCAAATAAATGATTGCTCAGGGATGTCAGGTCCCCTTCCAGTATACCAGTTCAAAACCGTAACAGTACGACAGATGCAGAGAAAGGCAGCCATAGCTGGGCTTGGGTTGTTACCTTCGCCCTCTCTGAGGAAAACATGGAGGAAAAAGCAGAGAAGGCCACACAGGCTAACAACTCCTCCAGGAATTCCCAAGCTCCAAGGCAGATGATGGAGATCAGAAAAATACACTGAATACAACAAAAGCCACTCAGCTAATTCAAAGCGCATCCTGTGATGCTCTGCTCAGCTCCCCTGGTGAAGGGCACATTCAGAAGCACAGCACGTACAATTCACCTCTGTCCCTAACTTCCATAAACTAGCTGACCAGCCCAGACTCTGGGGAGCTCTTAAACAGCTTGGAAGCTGGAACAGTGATAAAGTTGAAAAAACTCAGTCAGTACGTACTTTCTTCTCCAGCTCTTCCACTATTGCATCCAGCACTATCTTATGATGAGCAAACACCAGGAATTTATCTTTCCCACTTTCTAGTAACTCCAGGATGTATTCTCTACATGGAAGAAGACAAAAATATATTTAAAAAAATCTGAATTATCTGCTGTAAGAATACAAGCTTTGCCCAAAAAAAAAAAAAAAATTAAAATGAACATTTCATCCTATAGAAACTAGGAAATAGCTTAGCATAGAATGTTGCAGTAAAATGCCAGTAGCAAGTCAAGTCTCCTAGAGATTCAAAGACATCGCAAGAAAATCCACTCATTTTTCTTCACACCAGCTGGACAGCTGCCTGCATTTAGACGTGTGTGTCACTGTGAACCAATTCCTTATATCCCACTTGAATCATGGCATCCCAGACCAACCAAAAGCAAAGTACCTATACTTTCTGACTACCCATTCATCCTTCTCTATTTCTGACTTTTGCACAATCACGACACATTAAGCTAACTGGTACACAACTATGCTTCCTAGATTTTCTTAGAAGTGCTTTTATTTTAGGAAAAAAAAAAGAAGTCTCTAAATGTATGCATCAGGGTACTGTAAAAACATTTTCTTGAAGGAGTTCACAACAGCCTACTACAGCTCAACAACCTAACACCAGCTACATGCATAGAGGCTAATGACAAACGAAAGGTAACCAGATATTTCAAATGCAGTTAAATTGTGTTAATTAACTCAAAACATCTGGCAGTTACCATGGACTAATTGTATACATACCAGCTGCGTACAGAACTTATTTCCATGTAGTAATTTGTGATAAATTTGTGATACAATCTGGTCAGCTGTAAACTGGAGCCTGAAAAACATCTAAAAACCTAAAACCTCAAATTCTAATGACCAATTAACATCTTTTCTTTGGAATAGCAAACAGTTTTTGCAAGTGCAAGAATATCACGTTCTTTACTAAAAGCAACACAGCTTAGGTCAGCAGCAACTGGCAGAAAACACCAAGCAAGATTGCCAGCACAGGATTAAGATGGATCAATGTTTTCCAGGCAGCTCCCTGGGTTCTGTGGTACTCAGATCCCAACTGTATGATAGTATCATTTCAGAAAGAAATCCGTGAGTGGGACTGCTGGGTTTTAAACCAAAACAAATATCAAGGTGAACATTCATTACAATTATCTTATACCTCATCCCCACATTCCCAGTTACAAAACAGCTCGTTGTTTCCATGACTCTGCAGAGCAGCCATGGAAGATGCTGTCATCAAGGGTAAGACATCGGAGGTGCTAGTGATCATAGCGTAGCTAGACGGAACTGTGCATTAGCACCTGATAATAAGCAATGCTTTAAATGCTACTAGACACCAGAAAAAAGCAGACCAGCTCTCAGCGTCTGCAGAGTCAAAAGTAAACAGCACTTCACGGTTTTGTATTCAGTTCACACTTGCAACTGAATATAAAAGGAAGAAACTCTAGCTGTTCACTAACAGAAAAGGAAGAAACTCCTCTACACAAACAGGAGCTGGAACTCTGAAGTGCAGTTCTGTGCCAAACAGACAGATTTTCCACCAAGGTGTGAGACTGAAACCACACAGGGCACATCAGCTGGTCCTTACGTTTGAAGAGCTGTGGAAAAGTGAACCGTTTTCATGTTATTGGCGTGCTTATTAAAAAGTCATGCTAAATGCACTACAGCAACTCCTTTGCAGTCCCAGCAGAAAGATTAAGGATGAAAAGGCATGGGAAGTCACAGAAGGAGATTATTCCTGTGGAAGACATCTAAAAGCACATCTGTGAAAGAAAACTGTTGCTGCTGAGGTCCCATGTGAGCTCTGTGAAAGAGCCAAGAACTTCAGTAGGGTCTGCAACACCCTTAGAGAATTGTACAACTAAAGCTCAGTCCACCACATCAGCTTTCTGGCTCAGGGTTCCTGCTGCAGTCCTACTGCAGTATTTGTTTTCTCAAATTCTGTTGATACTTCTATTTTCACTATTCCATCTCCCCCTGAAACTGAAATAGAGTCTGGAGCAGGAAGCTTGATCCAAGTCCCAAACACCAAGTAATTTTAGATGGTTCAAACGACACAGTTTAGATCCATATCTGGAATGAAATCAGAAGATTTGTTAATCCTAGGAATGCCGAGAAAAGAAAACGTTTAGTGCATTGTAATTAAAATCAATTTCTTTAAGCTGCCTTGAGGCTATTCTTCATGTCCCTGCACCGTTATCTCTAAGGCACCATTTTCCTGTTCTCAGCAGAAAAACACATTTTACTAGGCAAGAATGAAGCAGTGACATGCAGCTTACATGACTGAGTAGATTTTAGCTTCTGCTGTTCTGTTGAAGAAGAGGAGAAGAGCTTCCTTCTCCTGTTGTTTCTGCAGAGAGAAAGAAAAATAAATGCGAGTCCCAGAAATGTCTTTTCCCCCTTCTTGCTTACACGTCTAGCTTGCCTGTTGCTGCCCATATACATTTTTGCTCGGTAAAAATGAACCTAAAAATATAAAACAAAAGGAGACTGGAGGGGGAAATCTACTCACCACTGGGCACAGCAGATACTCAGACTCCTACTTCTGACACCTCCCTTCCTACCTCCCACTCAACTCCTACAAGCTGGGTGACAAGCATATCACAAATGCTGTTTCACTTGATAACGCAATTCCCAACTAAAATGGCACAGAAAAACTCCCAGGTTATTACAGAACTGCATCAGAAACCTAGGAGTCTAGAAAACGCATTTGCCAACAAAAAAAAAAAAAAAAAGGCAAAAATACAGCCTGTACATTTTTGGCTGCTGTTGTGTTCCACAACTCATCTTCATCAAGGCTGTGTTTGTAGGCTGAATGGGATTACAAGGCCAGACAGAAAAGTAAATAGAGGCAAAAGAGGCACAAAAGGTTATAAGAAAGAACTAACAAGAAGAAAGAGAGAAGAAATGGTATTTGACACAAAGGGATAAAAGTACATCACTTAAAAAGAAAAAAAGTTCATCTGTTTTGTGTTGTACATTAATTTCAAACAGCCTTGAGCAGCTTTCCCTATGCCTTCACATGGGGTGTGGCTCTGACTATCCGTGGAACACAGGACAGTTTTTTAACTGATGGTTTTTAACTCAGTTTCATGAAAGAAGAAGACTTCTCCTAATCTGAAGGATAAAGGCACCTGAAATACCAACAGCTCATCATGAAAATCGTTTCTGACTTACACTTTCGTATCCTTTGGCCATTTTGTTTGCTTCAGCTGCCAACATAGCTTTGGTCTTCGCGTTAATGCCTTCAGGAGCCACCACAACCATTTTGCGTTGCTTTGCTGGGAGCTGGGAAAGCACATCTGACTTAAGACGTCGGATCATGATGGACTCTTCCAGCAAAATTTTCAGTTCAGCTAAGTTGGATGATCCAGAGTAGTCCCAACCCCACGGCATCTGGGAAAGATCAAAGCAGTTATCAGTGTCAAACTTACAAGAGACTGACTCTTCTGGTCTGCAGGCAATCCAACAGTGGAATAAACTGCCAGTGAAACTGGATAAAGCAAGAAGTTAATGATCACTAGGAATAAAGATATGGTAAAAATGGCAGTAAGACAGAAGGGTACAAACTAACCCACCCAACAAGAGAAGGTGATTTATCAATTTCACAAGTACTCAGGGAGATGCAGGAAAGAGGACTAAGCAAAAAGGTAGGGATCCCCAGCACAGCACTGTGCCCTGGTTTTCATCCTCACCCAGCAAGGCATTTCTGCTCTTCACTTGTAACTTTGGGCAGGCCTGCAGAATTCACTGCAGTTCTGTGTACATTAATTTACCTCAGCTCTAAGCAGAGAGAAAGACAGACACCTTTGGCAGCATGATCACAAGCATCCTTAACCAAAATGCCTTCGCAGAGATGTTACACTTGTCTGACATACCAAGTAAATGCTAGGCGAAAATTGCCTGCTTTCCACCATGACCTGTCTCTTGATCTGCTTGCTGACATACTCCGTTTCTGCCATTATCATTTTGGGCTCAGGCTCAAGCAAACCATAAATTAGTTTTGGCTCAACACACATCACTCAAAGCATTGTCTTTTCCAAGTATCACCACTTCCTAACTCCTCTAAACAAACCCTTCATTTACTCCACCCTGATGCGGTCACCTCTGAACCTGCCCTCTTCTTCAGCACCCTGCACACACACAGCATCTATCTATTCAATTAATCTCAGCTCATTACTTCTCCTACCAGCAAGCCCACAGCCTATCGTTTGTCCTCTGGGGAAGAAAAACTAAGCTGCCGGCTAGTACACTCCCCAGACAAAGTATTCTTCAACAACTCCGTTTTAGACAGGAGACCAATAAGGTTTTTTACAGTAACATAAAGGATAAAGGGAGATCTTTTTGCTGAAGTTTCATAAAGAAAAGCATATGAAATACAGCTACAGTAGTATAAGAACCAAGTGGTGGCTGGGAGGATCTTTCTTACAGCTCTAATTCCAAGTCTTGCTGACAGTGCCAGCAAAAAACAACCATCAGAAATACACGCTCTGATCTTCAAACAATCCAAAGCAACCCCTACACATGCATACACACACACACTCCTGTACTGCTTGTAACAGATGTGAGGCACCTCAGCACAACCCCTTTAATCTGCTGCTCCACTCTCATTGTACCACCTGAACTGCTAAAACAGATTTAGCTTGAGAAAAATCCTTTATGTCCTGCATTTGCCTTCCCCAAGAGAAAATCACTGCAGCAAGGAAGTAAAATAAGAAAAAGCTCTGAAGTATTCACTGCACTCTCTATCCTCCTGTAGAATTGAGGAGACAAAAAAAATAATCATACTAGACATGAGGTTAACCACATCACTTACTGTATTAATGGATGGTGCTTGGATGGAAAAGGGATGAGAACATCCTATGAGACAGAAAGAGGAGGAATCAAACAGGTCACAGGCAATGAAGACCTCTCTCATATCTGACAGCCAGTATTCCTGCCTTCAGGTTGAGACATAACAGGACAATCTGCAATTCTACTGCCATACTGGGTGATGCGAACCATTAACTAACTACAGGTTCTGGCACCTTTGGTCACCATTAACACTCATTTGACTTAATCTATTGCTACATAATTATGGTACTTTCTGATTATCTGTAGCTGGTTCATTAAAGCTAGAAGTAAATCAACCCCTAGATCCGAAGCCAGATTGGGTCCTGTAGAGCAAAGAACTTAGGCTCTGAAAACAGCCCAGTGGTATACAGATGGAGGTAGTAAACCCGCCTGGATCTAAGCCAAGCCCTCAAAAAGCCACTGTGGGTATTTCTCAGCAGGCTGCTGAGAAAGACCTGCTGTGGGGCCTGGACACCCTCCACAGGCTACCTCATTCTACTCCTGCAGCCCATGTTCTTCCACTTTCCCTTCCCATAACAGCCAAGTGATGCATTTATTTTAGATCCACAGAGCACAACTCATTTCAGAAGAGTAACATCATCGTGACTGAAAGAACAAGGCAGGAACAGAGCCAATACACTGTCCGCTGCCATATCAATATACAGGCAGGATCCCAACACCACGGTCAGATTACTGGCTTTCTTCTAGGGTGATCGTGTTGTTGGAACAACTTGCAAAGAAGGAAATGCACTAGTTCTGTGCTGCACCTAGTTAATGATGAAAAGGGTAATTACTCTTAGAATTATTGAAATATATTTTAGTGTATGCTAGTCTGAAAAAAAAAAAAAAAAAAAAGAGAGACATTTATTTGGCCAAAATACACACCTGGCTTTGATCCATAACATTCTAGAACAAATGCATCTGCTATTTTCTTACCAAAGTGTTTCAGCATTTTACATGAGTCAGAACCTGCCAAACTCTTACAAATTCAGAGCATGTGCTCAGATAGAAATTATTTAATATTTGCCAACATCATCCAGTTTGAAAAATGAATTCACAGCATGCATTTTAGGAAACAAACTTGAGCTATTCTGTAAATAAGCAGGTGACATTTCACTCGCTGCATTTTTCGGAGTACAGATGCTGGGAGGTTGAACTGCAAAATGATAAACTTTTATTTTATATATTTTCTAATCACATCTGCCAGACATCTGCAATTTTCTGTCATGAAATCTATTCTCTTCAAACAGAGAGTTGTCAGATTTTAGTTTAAAATTGAATGGTTCAGGTTTGTCAATTTTTCTTTAATTTTCTAATGCAAATCAGATTTAATTATTAATACCAAAACATTTTTACAGAGCACCTTTCATCCTGACTGATCTCCAAAAGCTCTGCAAAACCTCTCTGGTTCTGTGCAGTTCCACCCCCTTACAACGCAGCCACTTTCAGGACAAGAGGAAGAACCTGTTTGAGAAATGACAGCAAAAGCACCACCACAGCTCTTCAGAGAGGCTGCATCTCATAACACGCTCTCACATTAGAGCTGCAAAAACAAGCACGAGGGACCCACTACTACCAAGCTGTGGCAACCCAATATGCAGCAGTCTCATGTGTAGCTCGAATACTATCCGCATCCCTTCATTTCCAGCAGTCCCACTTCTGCCCTCCACAAGCAAATTCTTTCCAGGTTCACTCTATCATTTATTGACATTGACTGTAGCAAAACATCCCAGGCAAGCATTGAGAAGATCAGAAACATTCAACTGTCCAGGAGAGGCGGGTCAAACAGGGAAATGAAATTGTACTAGAAACCCCACAGAGGCTTTGAAGGGAGCCTAGATAGACTGCGACCTCCATGCCGACCTTCATTGTAGGCTGAAACTCATTTATACAAAATACACTGCTACAACCTGGATTGTGCAGAACAGTTTTATTTCCTTTATCCAATTCTACATCTTACCTGAGGTCCATATGCCTTGTAATTGAAGTAACAGCAAATCATGCAGAACTTTACTCTCAAAGGGTTTATGAAACTCCAAACCTATTTAGGCTCACAATTCAACCTCCCTTTTTACTGCAGAAAACCAACAAGATTAAACTGCATCTCTTCATTTCCCTCCAGAAAGTATGCTGGTCACTGCTCAGACAGGAATCTCTCAGCAAAGATAATGAAACTCAGCAGAAGAGCTGCCTTCTCCCTCCCTCTCCATCCATACGACTCCTACGATGGATGCAGACATAACAAGCTTCTGTACTCTGCCAGGAATGCTGTGCTTTGCTAACACGAATGCTGTTATCTTCTAGACCTCATGTTCTGCATCTGCGATTCTGCACATTAAATAGCCTTACCTTAACCAATACTATCAGTACTATCAGTACCAAAGCCAACGAATTGCTCATCCATCTTGCTCATCTGGACATGCATAGAAGAGCACTAAGCTAGCTACAAAAGCAAAAGTAGACATTCAGATCTGGGAAAAACAGAACTTGTCAACCTCTGATGAGACTGCATCTTCCTGATGGAAACTTGGCATACGTTAACTACACCGAAGCGGAAAAAAAAACCATAAATCAGTAAGCAGAGAAGAATGCCCTACAAATAGATACAACTATTTTTATGGCATGCACTGATGATTTTCATTCCTCTGTAATTATTTTTGAGCATACACATGGTCATTTGGTGCTCCCAACCACTCTGCTGAGATTAAGCATTGCCCAGACTTAGGTAAAATGAGGCATATATAGTGAAATAGCTTACTTGAGAACAAAGCAGAGCGAGCAAGTTGATGCAGTATGTCCTTTCTCACACTGCCAAGCCATTCTAACTGCTACATGCTTGTCTTGGAGGAGCTGGAGGGCAAGCTGGATTAGGAAGCTCTTGTTCCAAACCAGAACTCAGTTGTGACTTTGGATCTCCTCTTTGTGCCTATGCAATCAGCACAACAGAGCCTTGCTGTGTAACAGGCAGAAGCCACAGCTCTGCTCTTGTGTTCCAACACACACAGCAGCCCTCGAGATCACACATCGAAGAGGAGCTGAGCTCCTTGTATGTCGAGAGCAAGTCAGAGACCTGCCATCATGGCTGCAACTGCTGACTTACTGCAAAGGCAAGTTCTTGCAGTAGTTGCACTCACTGACTCTGCTAAAACCACTGAGAGCAGCTGACAGATGTAAGATAAATTATTTTCAAAGTATGTTGGGGACAACAGCCATTTCCTGAACTGGCAGGGGGTGGGATACAAAGATGGACTGCAAGTCTCTTTTTTTTTTTTTTTTTTTTTTTTTTACCTACCTGGACGCAGAAAATCCAAAATCCAAAACAAAAGAAGCTTCACAATGTTATAAACAGTTGCTAAACCAGACAATGAACTGTGTTTTTAATCAATTAGCCCAATCCTGCTTAAATGGCCCACAGTCACTCTGCCCACGAAACTCTTGGCAAGTTCTTGTCAGAACAGGCTCCTTTCTGCAAGCTATGGCCAAATTGACTTTTAGCTTTTTATTTCTGTGCCCTTTCAGGGCAGAATTTGACAAGAAGTTTTATTGCTTCTTTATCTCAGGCCCATCATTTATTTGCAGCACCTACAGCTTCTAAGGTTGAGAGTTCTTAAAATACCACTGTGGAGCAGAACCTTATCATAAAGAAAAGTAGAATCAGACAGGGGGAGGAAGGAAATAAAAAAAAAAAACACTCCAATTTAATAAAATAAAATGTCATTACTTCCCCACCATCCCACCGAAGTACCTTCTTTGCATCACAGTAGCGGAGCCCAAAGGCGTGGAACTGAGGAAAGAAGCTTGGCTGAACAGCAGCGATCTGCGTGTAGAGCTCAGCCGGCCGCGACATGGCAGGGGTTCCTGAAAGTAGGATCACTCTCTTGGCTGCCTGGGAAAGCAAAATGGAGCATCCCTTATCACACAGCTCACAGCATACACAGCACCTGCAAAGGGGTCATCACCGGCCCTGAAAGCAAGCCCCAGAGCCACCGTCCAAGCACCCTAAATGGAAGTGTTTCACCTTCCGAAGATACTTTCAGCCATCACTGTCTGAAGGCAATCAAGGACGGTGCTTAAAACTTCTAGGAAGCAGAACAAACTGTATCATTTCCTATGCATTGTGCATATGCCAGAAGGGTAGGGGACATCAATTTTTACAACAGTACTTTCTGAATTGGCATTTACGCACAAGGCACGTTAATACCTTATGCCTGGCTCAACATTTCATCTGGCATCAGATGTCATGGGAGCATGACACACACTCCTCTCAGGTACATCTCACCTCCAAAATAAATTCTCTTGTAATAAAGCTGCCACAACAAGCCATAAACAGACTGTCTTCCGCACAAAAGCAGAAGGGATGTAGAGAAGTAGGGTTTTTCATGCTTTTAGGGTATTTTTTCTTTTCTTTTTTTTTTTTTTCTTCCCCTGCTTGTTAAGTTCTGCTAGGAAGGAGAGAAAGATGATGCTGTCTGAAGAAGGATGCACACCTAGCAGCCACCGTGAGTTTAAACACAGTTTGCTGGATGCTAGAACATGAGGTAATCAATAACAAATCACATAAGAACACCATAAAAATATGCTTTGAATGGGATACAGGAGGGAGGGTAGACAAACAAAAAACCTTCGCCACAGTATCTAAAGCAGGTGCTCCCAAAAAGTGGGGAAAAATCATTACACCACAGACATCAGAGCCTCCAAGATGCTTTTTCTACCCTCTTATGCCCAGTATCAGCTAATTCTATTATTAGATGAGAGCCACGAATTTCTACTGCTGCAGATTCACATATAGTAGTTAAATTACAAATGCCTTGTAATTTCCTGCATGGTTTGAAGTAGGTTCATTAAAATAACAAAGAGATTCTTGAGTGACATCTGTACCAGCAGCTCATTCACATTTAAATGAAAAAGAAAATGAAATTCTTTTATCATTTCACTGAGATCTACCAGTCACCCAAATCTATGCAAGCTGATTCATCCACTCGCCAAATGTGGTGGAAAACGAGTTCACAGATCAGCCACCGGAAATTAATTTCAGGACTCTATCAGATATTTCTGTATAGGTTGTAATCAAGGTGGGACTTGCCTTCCCTCTCTGTCCCTATTAATAAACAGATCAGAAGGAAATGTGGTCACCAACAGGATCAGACAATTCCCTCAAACATTAGAGAAGCAGGATATTTATTGAACTGAGTAAGAAGAGCTGTCTAACCTTTTGACGTGTCACGATGAAGGTGTCAGTTCACACAAAACAGAGGTCCTTACACTACTCAAAAGAGCTAAGTGTGACAGAACCCAAAGATTTCAGATCCCATAAGGCAATAAAGTGATAAATAAAGCAGAATTTGGGTCAGTTCTCAAACTGAAGGTAACAGTGGAGGACAACTGAGCAGAACTTAGACAACATCCGGTGCTTTGCAGAAGCCTTGGAGGAGTTAACCAACAGCTCCCTCAGAAGTCTTCTGAAATGCTAGGCAAGCTAGCCCCACATCTTCAGAAAGGCACCAAATCTAACTTGTTCCTGCAAAAAGAAGGCCAGTGCTGGGAAAAAGGCAACACGGAGGTCATGTGATTACATGCCTGCAGAAGGGGGCATATGATGGGAGGGAACAGCACAGCTGGGACATTTCCAAGCAATATGCGCTCACAACAGACCAGGGACATACTAAACGCAATGCAAACGAACTGTGCTGAAAGAAAGGTCTTACACCATCCCCAAGGCCCCAAGGCTCCTCCTCAGAAGGTGCTCCTCAGAGCTACATGAGACAAGATCAGAACGCTAATTTCCCGGTAGTTAGAACACTTGGCTGGTCTCCTTGCTCCTTCTCCAATCCCAAAATAAGTACCAACAGAGGCAATTCTGGAGTTACAGGTTACGTGAATTCTAAGCTTGTCCAGCTGTAGCTTCTGCGTGGATCTTATTTTTGAACAGAGATCTAATCACTGCAAGCACTTACTAAGGATTGTGATACGTTCTCTACAATTAACCATTTTTTAAAATCAAGCAAAGTGGAAAACAAAACTAAAAAACCAAGATACTAGCTAAGCAACAGCTATGAGAAACTTGAAGAAATTAATTCCAGACAATAGCATAGGACATAGGTGGTCTGACCCCTTACCCCAAGAACCCCCTTCAGTTTTAAAAACCGTAACAGAAGGAGACCAAGAGAGGAAAAAAACCACCTAGGCAGACAAGGTTCCAAGTGTTGAAGACTTACTCAAAATCTGGATGAAATAAATGGCTTTAACGCACATTTCTTTTGCTAATGGCAAATGGATGCCAACAAAGATTTGCTCCTGCAGAGAGGTCTCTGGTGATCACTGCTTATTCTTGCTTCCTGATGAACCTTCTGTGGTGTCAGAAGTGAGAGTTAACCCTCTTCCTTTCAAGGTCTAAGAACGATGTGGAACAACAACATAGAAAATACCATCCCCGTGACCAGTGTGGACCTTCCAGCAAAACCAGAATTGTCACCAATTGATACGTACCCCAGACAGAAATACCTTTAGCTACCAGTTAGCATTTAGGCACAAAGGTTCATCTTCACCAGAAGTACTCCTCTCTCTCTCTCATGTCCTTTTGACTATTTTTATAGCTACTTTCTGGTTAAATTCCTTAAAGGAACTCTGACAATGACTTGACTGTTGGACACCTGCTCTGCAGCCCTGAGTAACGTAAGACAACTGCGGCACCACAGCATTACCCCTGCACACACAAGATGCCAGCAAGAATCAATTCCACAGCTGTGATAACATTGACAAAAATTACTTTTGAAAGTCAAAGAATAATTTATTAACCCAGATGGCACTTTAGGGTTTAAAACTCAGCACTCCGCTGACTGGAAGGGGGGTGGTTAGGGGGCAGTGTGGAGCTTATACCACAAAGAAATAACTGAACAGGCAAAGAGCCTCATTAACACACAATGCCTGCCTCTATTTTAAATGAATTTCACAGCATGAGCTCTGCCATATGCTAACAGCCTTACACTTTTTTTTTTTTTTTTTTAAGAAAAAAAGTTTGGCTGGTCTGGCTGTACAATTACTTGTGTCCCCAGTTTTTGCTTACTTTGTCATTTTGAACTGCTTAGCATAAGAATGCATTACCCTATGAAATTAAAAATCTGACAGTGGCCACAATATAACAGAGATAATAAATTAAGTAGAAGATTTGATAAAGGGAAAGGGTTGCAGCTGTTTTGGGGAGTCTATTTCTGTACTTGGGTCAGATAGTGCTCTGCATTTCAAAAGATGATTCTACAGTGGTCATTCAAAAAAAATATGAATGCCTTTCCCTATTCTTAAATGACACCCAAATGTCAAACGGTGACAAACAGCTCTGACTGAACCTAATTAGACTACTTCCTTACCCTGAGGATCAGCTTCTCTGATTTCATTATGACATCCTTCCTCACAGTGGGTGACGACGAGTAAAGGCTTCTTTATCCAATCCAGATGGATTTGTAATGCCTGAAGACTGCAGCTATTTATTTCCTACAGGGAGATCATTCTGTTCCCTCCTCACCTTCTACCTTCAGCACTGACCCTATGACCATTGATTCCCTTTATTGTTTTTAAGCACCTCTTTATTAAGAGAAGCACACAGAGTATCAGATTCCAGCTACCCAACGTATTTGGACACCCGTAATAGAAACAAAGACCTTTAACCTCGCACACAGCAGGATGTGAATTATGCTGTTAACCTGAGTAGCAGCTCAGCAAGAACAGTTGCATGAGTAATGTTACCCAAATGTTGTGGAAAGAAGCACATCAGGAGCACAACAAAAGTAAGTCCATTTTATGCCATTGGAATCTTTGGTTAAACACTACCATGCATTTCTCAGTTTCTACCTCTGTTCTTCACTATGAATTTACTGTCATGCCTCCAAAAAAAAAAACAAAAAAAACCTCATCCACATTCCACTGGGACCTTCCCTGGATTCCACTGCTTTGCAACACTCCGTGCAATTGCAGAACACAGGCTACATAGCTTTTTGCCTGGCTGAAGTACGGAGAATCCTTTTCACCCACGTCCCCAAGAGACTCCTCTACAGACCAGAGAAAGTCTTCCGCTTCGTTGTTTCCTCTCCCTCTGCTTCCCCTCGGGCCTTGTTGTTGTGTGGCTACTGGTAGCATGCACCCTCACTCTTCAACGCTCCTGTCTCTGGGCCAGTCTAATCTTGGAAGAAGAAAACTAAAACACATCCAAAAGGGGTAACACCATGGGAGGCAGATGCAGGACAGAGGTGAAAGGAACAATGGGTATTGACAGCACACCCAGGAAAACTTAGTCCCAGCTGTGACTAAAGGAAACAGCAAGGTGACAAGTAGGTCTGGTCACTGATGGCCACAGCTCTGGATTAGGGACAGGGCTGAAAACAGTGACTCAACCAAAGGCCAACAGTGTGAGGCTATTGCCACTTGGATGTACATGGCATGGCTACTGCATCCATCCAGCCATTATAAAAGCACACTAAGAAGTCTTTCTGGTCACACTTCCCACTGTCCTCAAGCAAAACCTGAGGAGCAACTAAGTATGTCAGAAAAGATACCACTACACACCCAAAACAAAAATTGTTGGTGTTTTTAAAAATATTTTTTAAATGTCCACAAGTCCCCAGCCAACGGACTTAGGACACATGTTTAATATATGGCTCTGTTTGACAATTCTATATCACATTTGCTCTCCCAACATGTACAAGAGAGTAGGGAAAGATTAATTTTAACTGAGTGGTTAAAAATACCATTTTGAAAAAGGATCAATGTCAGATATTAAAACTGAGACTTTAAATGCTGTAAGCATGGGTTAAATATTTCAGATGGCAGAGATTCAGTCTGGCTGTCTAACAAGGCAGATTCAAAATTAATACCCAAGGTAAGTCATCTTTACTATGAATGTATTGATTTAATCTGGTTATTGTGCAGTTCTGTCTAAACACCCACAACAATTTTTATTTTTCACTTGTTATTCAAATGGAGAAGTCACAGGAGCAGATTCTACCAAGATAAAAAGTACCAATTCAAGGGACAGAAACATTTCAGGCTCAGAAATATTTTAATTTACATCTGTTCGGTGTCATTATGGGCTCATAAATCTTTGTAACAAGTCAGGACCAAGAATCACATTTCTTACATTTTTTCTTCCTTTTCTTCTTCTCATACCTTGATTGGTCTTTCAAACAAAATATTCCTGTGACATGCAGTGCCAGTAGTGAGCACAGCATTGCTCACTAGTAGTTGAGGACAAAGCTGCCAAAGGGGCTAGGTTTAGAGCAAAATACACGCTGGAAAGCAAGGAGGACAGACGACTGTCTATTACAGCAAACACTCACTCCAGAAGTTAGTCAGCAAGTAGGAAAATGCAATTTTTGTGAACATGTAGCAGGGAATGTTCTCTAAATGTTCTGGTCCCTTCTTACTGTATGCTGTTTGCGGGCGAGAAAATGCATGATGTAAACATGAAACTCTTAACACTTCCAGAACGCAGAAATTCAGTTTCAGAAGCATAAGCCCCCAGCGCTTTAAGACCAGTGATGTGACAGCATAAAAAAGTAAATTCTCAGGAAGTACATAGAGGCAATTAACCTCTATATAACAAGTACCATCCTTCATATCTTATAGCCTGCAAATAATTTTGACAAGCTGATCCATACAGAGCTACAAGTAGAAAAGAATGAGACCATTTTTAGAGCATTTGCAAAGAGGCATAAATCATTGTTTTCCACCATTTTTGGTTGTACACCCAAAACGCTCGCAAAATTGTGCCTCCTACTTAGTTTCCAAA
>VXAV01008540.1:213947-227580 GCA_013399715.1 Alectura lathami
ATTCACCTTTGACCTGCCATTAAGAATCTTGCATATAAAAGTTGGTTGCTATAAAGCTATCACAGATCAAACCTTCTTTTCATACACACTTACTGACAGCTGTTAGAAAAAAATTGCATTTATCTTATTCTAATCCACAGACTCTGCAATGTCTAGAAACTGCTGATACCTTTAATCTGCTAGAGGCTACCAGGGACAGTTTGATTCTTTGAACCCAGGATGACAAGCAGATACTGAAATTCACATTTCTCCTGATAGCGCTCACTCCAGTATTTCCTCCCTTCTGTGGGCCACTTGTCTTGCCAACCTCACACTGTTATTTCCCACTAGTTCTTTACATTTAAGAGCAGAAGTGCTTTNGCAGCGGGGTACCTCAGGAGATTAAATGGGGAGATGCTATTCACCCATCACCGATGAACACTTCTCACTGCATTGCTCTGAAGCAGAAAATGAGCAGAATTCATATGGTAAAGCTGTTGTACTCAGCCACACCAATACAATGGAGGCTTGCAGTAACAGCAGAGGTCAAAGCTAAAGCCAAGCAAGAGACCTAGGTAAGGTCAATTCTGATACACAGCAGTGATTTCAGTGCCAAGAAGTAACTGATCACCATGATTTACATTAAATAAGCTGCACTGATACCACTATATTCTTTCTCCTCTCTATGAATACATTTTGACATTCCCTCTTCCCCACCACTGTAAAACACACCAGTGGCTGTACCACAATTACATCAAGGGAGCTTCTGAAGTTCTTCTGTTAGATTTTACCATTTAACACTTGTACATAAATTAGTGACTAAGTCAGAGACAAATCTGGCTCTTGAATCAACAGTTATTTGGACTTCAGCTGGCACAACAGGACAATTCAGCTCCTGGCTTCTAAAGTTGATATAGAGAGCAACACTGCTCTGGGAGCCTGGCCTACACTGCAGGAGGTTTGGCACACAGCATACATACCTTAAGCAGAGGCATGGCAGCTCGGCATCGTGCAGTTTTTACATTCTTTAGGTAATGAGATTCATCCTGAAACAAAACAGGCATGAAAATGAAGACAGCTCTGATCTACAATCCAACTGCAGGCTAAAAAATAAATTCCCAGTATTCTCAGCTATCTAATGTTACAATCATGTCATCCCAGAGGATACTTCAAGCCCCAGGATAGTCGCATCAAATTCTAAACATGAAGACAGCATGGGGAGTAGCATTCAAACCCCCAGCTGTAAGTGAAGGGAGTGGAAATCAAACTTTAAGGCCATGAATCTCAAATGGTCATGGGCAAGTGAGGAGAGGTAGGTAGAGATGGGAGGAGAAAGAAGAACATGATTTCCACCACCAGCACTCATTTGCCCCTGTGTTTCCACCTCGATGCCCCTTTAAATGCAGCAAACATGGGAGGCCCATACAGTGCTACTTCCCTAAATAAAGAGGTTAATGAAGACAATACGGAAAACAGAAATCTAATTAGGATCCAACTGCTCTGCTGATAGGGCTCACCAGGTGGATAATAGCCTCCTACTTGAGGCATCACCCCCAAACAGCCTTCATTTCTTCTGCTGTAGCAAGGCAGCCAAAAGTAATTGGCACCCTCCAAGGGTACATTCTCATCCTTCCACATGTGGATGAGCAAGCAACCACGCATGCAAAGACAATACAACTGCTTAGCCTCCCTGGCACAGCCTTCTCCCTCCCAATTAACAAATAAGCTACATTAATGGCCCTGGTCAGTGAAAGAATATTGAAAGAAAAAGCAGAGAAGCTCAGCACTCAGTAGGACTACTTGCATCCATAAAAACACACACAGGGTCCAAATCTGAACATATAAACCAACAGAAAAACATCTGCCAGCTCAGGGCTAGTAAAAGGTTCCAATGCAGAGGCCCTAGAGCCTGAGCCCCTTTACAGAAAGCAGCAGCCCAAAAAAAGTCACAATTTGTACTTCCACCCTGAGTGTCTTGTCAGGAAGAGGGCAAAAGAGGCAGGGGGAAATAAAACCAATTCCCTCACAAGCTGTTTGGTCTCCGAAGTCCCCATCTACTCCCATATTCCCATTTGATGCTGAGAAACAAATCGGCTATTATGTTCCAAGCACCATAATCTTAGGGACAGGTGCATGTTTCCTGAAAACTGGAAAGGGAACACAAAAAACTCACAGGAAGGTATGTAGACACTTGTAAAGATGCAAGCTGGATTTGAAACACAAGGTGTTTTGAATTTTTAGAAACTGAAATCTAGAAAAGACCTTTTACCACAGCTCCTATAAAGGTGAAAAAATGGATTTCAAAGTTATTTACAACACTAATGATACAAGTGATTGAAGACAGCTTAATGCACACTGTCACTGGAATCCAAACAAAGGAAGATTTTTTTTATGCTCTACCCACACACTTGGTGTTGAGAGGTTATCTGGCTTATTGGATAAACATT
The DNA here is from genome assembly GCA_013399715.1 of Alectura lathami. Taxonomy (NCBI): domain Eukaryota; kingdom Metazoa; phylum Chordata; class Aves; order Galliformes; family Megapodiidae; genus Alectura; species Alectura lathami. The sequence goes on from VXAV01008540.1 coordinate 216,374, forward strand.
AAAATCAACCTCAAGTCCAATTTATGTTTAAAAGACACAATTCCAAAGCTATTGCATTGACATACCCCATAAAATACCTTGTCTCCAGTAAGGGACATACCCAACCACAGTGAAATGAGAGTGGCACCGTAACCAGTAAAACTGAAAACACAGCCTCAGGAATGAGAAAGGTTTCAGAGAACCCCACTGCTTCTCCTCACAAACAGGGCTGTGATCACAGCCACAATTACACGATAGTTTCAGCCCTAAAAAAAAGGCCTGCCTCACACTTCTCTGCCATACAACACAAAGGATACCCCACCTGCAGCATGTAATTAGCTTCAAAACTCCAGTGTACTACTTACAATAATAACCACTTGGAAAGTGCTCTTGAGTTGCTTGTCCATCTTGCTGAGGAGGTCAAAGCTGATAATGTTAATCAAGCTTGCTGTTAGGTTGTCTTTGCCAGTCACTATGACATTGGTGCTGCCTGGTCTCAAGGATGGAAGCCACCTGTGAAATGCCTGAAGGAAAAGAGAGTGGTTACCTGCATCCTGCTGCTCATGTCCTCTGTTGAGATCCCCAAACCCATCACAAATTACAGAAGAGCATCCTCACGACCGCTTAAAACAAGGAGCCACCCCACTCACCATCAGACATCAGGTGAGGGCACAGAAAGGATGAGCAGCCTTCCTATGGCAGCACTGAGAATAATGGGAAGATCAAGAACAGCACCCAGGCTGCAAGGCCAAACCCACCTGCCACAGCTAGAAAGGCTCAAAATCGGATTTATTCTTGCTTCTTACTGGAAAAGAAATCTGATCTGCAGCAGAAATCTGTGCAACTTCCTGACAATGTTACTTGCTATGTTCAGAGCCAGAAAATGCAAAGAACACTATTGACAGGGAAATTCATCGTTTTCTCACTCAGAAGGTAACTCCAGCCTGTGAAATACTGAGATCTGAGCAGTAAACATCTCCCACTGCAGCAATGTTTACCATATAGTGACAAGCCACAACACATCCAGGCCAACACACTCTTCCACTCCTTCTTGATAAACCTACCAAACAAACAAACAAAAAAAAAACAACCCAACAACACCAACAAAAAAGATCAAATTGACACCACACCAGCTGCTCTGGGACAGCAGATGAGCTACCTGTGTAAGTCATTCAAAATCAACCTCTCAAAATGCTCCACACACCATAGGAAAGATAACATCCTGCAAACCCATGTTAGGTACTGAGCACCCATCCTTTCCCTTGTAAATCCATCCCCAACACCACCAACCTCCCTGCAACATTTGAGAACTGCCGATCTTGCTCTGCAGAGAACTGGCTGGGGCTCTAGCAATCAAGACCTGGCCCCTACAGAAATGTATTCAGACAATTTCTGGCAATTCAGATCCAGAGACACAATAAGAACATCTACATTAAGCACATCTGCACAAAAATTAACTGAGACGGTTACAGACCACAACAAACTTCACCTTCTTCCACTGTCTGCCAGGCATTTTTCTTAGACCCACATCCACCACATACTCAGAGCAGCATGGACAATTTTAAAGCAAGTGTCCTAACAAGTATCTCCCACAACGGCCTCCTGGGGAGTCAGGAGGGTGTAGATAGAGGAAATCAAGCACTCAAAGAAAACTCTCACATTGCTTAAGTCTCTGTAGGAATTTAGCTGTAGGTATGCAGTACTTCAGGAACTCAGGCCTCACAATGCTCCCAGTTGGCCTCCCACAGGAGCCATGGATACAGTTAGGTGCTGAACCACAGCTCCGCAGGCCTTTGAAGCAAGTCCTTTTCCTTCATGCCTCAAACACGAGCATCCTCCCTTGCTCAGAAAACTGTTTTTCTTGTCACACAGCATTTTGTTGCACTATTGGATGTGAAAACACAAGCCAAGATGCTCTAACAACCAGGTTGCAGTTTAAAAAAAAAAAAAAAAAAAAGCAAATTCTCACATTTTTCTCCCACAGTGACCATCTCACTAGCCTATGGCAACCAAAAAGCCTCTGTGTACAAGTAATGACAGTGATTTCTTTCAACAAATGACACTTCCCAACCATTTGAACTTTCTTGGGCTTGTGATTAACAGCAATAAAGGGCTCAGAGGAGTCATACTGTTGACTAAAGGACATATGACAAACATTTAATGATGATGATAATGGAGCCTCTTGAAAAGAGGGGAGAATCCCAGCATCTGAGCTTCTATTCTAGCCTGGGGACTGGCAAGTCCTGCTATAAAAGGACTGAATACAACCAACAATTGCTTGGATGCAACTATTGTCTTTGGCACTAATGAGCCAAACGCCTCCTCGGAGCAGGCTGGCTTGCAGGAATGAAGTTAACAAAGGCTCAGAAGAGATACTTTCTCTAGCTCTCCTTCTTTCCAATAGATCAGCTGGACCACAAAAAGAGAATCAGCCAATAAAAGAAAGTAGGCACATCACATATGGTCAATGCCAATGCCAAGCAATTTTCCCTCCTCTTCAGTTTCAAAATGAGTACAAATTTTACTTTCTTCCCCTTGAACTTCTTAAAATTTTTAATTTGTACAAACTGAAACACAAAATAACCACCACACATGCCCTCTACTGGCCAACTACATAATCTCAAACTCACAGTACCTCTGCCCACGTAAACCTCACAGAAGAAGGAGTCACCACCAGCAACGGCCATTCCTTCCGGTAGTAGGCAGCGATGCAGATCGCCTGGACAGTCTTGCCCAAGCCCATGTCATCCGCAAGAAGCAAACGTCCATTTCTTAAAATTGCAAAACTGGGGAAAATAGAGAGGGGAAATAAGAAAGAGTCAAAAAACGGGTTAATTCCTCTCTTGGTAGCCAAGGTGAGGCACAACTCATCATCTCTCTAAATCAGATAAGAAGCACTTTCCAGAAGAATTGAGGAAAAGGGAAAAATTAAATCCTTCTGCAGACACTACAATGAGTATCAACTGTAGCAAGTATCGTTAGCCAGCTGCACGGTATCTGCTGAACCATAGATGCCTTTGCAGATTAAGCCTACAAGGTGGATCACATGGAAGCAATCTGGGTTTTTCAGTAAACCTAGGTCTCCTCCATTAGTCTTATCACAGGTGAGCAGCTCACAAAAATCTTCTCTCAAAGCTTGGATGGTTCAGCCAGGTTAACCCGGGATGGTTACTTAGAGACACTGATTTCATACATGGAATAGACTCAATTGTTTAAAGACCCCTCTGTCTTAGAGTTCATCCTTGTTGGGCTAAGAAAATATTATTAATAACAATGCCACCTAAACAGCAGTAACTACAGACTTTCCTGGGTTGCATCTTGAATTCAAGAACTAATGGCTATATATGGCAGAACGAGGGGCATTTACAAGTTTCTCTCTACAGTCAATCATTTTAAGCCTTTCATAGCCAGAGTCCCATTTCCTGGCACTTTCCATGTGTATTAGTATTTCTGAAAAAACAACAGAGATGTGCCTGGGTAGGAAAAGATGACCTTATAAAAAAATCATATGACAATTAGGCACATATTGAATCATAGGAGAGAAATGAGAGATGTATCATTTGAACAATTTTATGAGGCCAACAAAGCACTATTTCTCCTCCTGACTTACGATGAAGAATTCTAGCTGGAAACAAACAGATGTGTCATTCAAAACACACACACACAAAATCAAACAGAACAAACCACACCACACCAAATAATCAAGAGCCTACACTGCAACAGCGCAAGTCTGGAGAAATGTGAAGCCCTCCATGGAAGAGAAAGAGCCCTGTGCAGGGATATAAAGAATTCAATTCCAGGCAAGGACAAGCTCTTAACAGCATGCAAAGAGGACCTACTTCACACCTTCCCTCTGAAAGGGCATGAGGCTTGTCACGAGATTAGAGTCCACTTCGGAAAGGTCAGCATCAGGCAAACCCATCATCTGTGATGTAGAGCTCTGTATTTGAGCAGTAAAGGCTTGGATGACTGTCCCAGGAAGCGGCTCTATTTCCACAGATGCAAGGCTCTCGAACGCTTTCACTGCAAAGAACAGAGCAGTTTATTATCAGAAGGGGCAGTACACACATGGCTTGCGTTATGGACATCAGGGTACATCCCTCGACCTCATCAGCAACGTTATTTCCTGCCCTAAAACAGCTCAAGAAAGCACTGCATCATGCGCTGGTGTCAGCCTGGCCTCCTTCCTGAAGTCTATTTCAGCACCACATGATGAATCACATCCCCCTCCCCTTGTATTTAGACTTGATTACAAAAAACTGAATGTCTGATGCCATCATTCAGAGATGATTGCTACTAATACAGCTGGAGCTGGATTATTCACAAAGGGCAGTTTAGGGCACACTTTACTCAGAAATATAAGTAAGAAATGGAACAAAAGAGCTCTTGAAGCCTAGAAGGCTGGGGCATCTTGATCTTGACTTCAGATTCTGCATTAAATACCTCTGAGGTCTCCACCACCCCGGAGTACATGACCATAAGTTGCCTGAGACAGTTACCTTAAGGTTATACATCTTCAGCTTTGAAAATGCTCTCCTCCTGTCACCTGAATTCACACAGGTTTGGCTCTGTCTAAAACGTACATCATCCCTCCTTCACCATATTTGCATAAGAAAATTGGCAGCACCTCAAGTCTCAGAGAACTTACTCTGGTACCACTGTCAGTGGCACTCAGACAGCCATCCTTCAGGGACACGGTACCAACAGCAACTCCTTCCTGAGCTGCTGCGCGCTGTCTTTCGCCAGGACAGAAGATCTGCAAGCCAGAACCAACCCACAGCCGGGCACCCGAGTCCCTCAGCGCTACTGATTGTTGACTCGAAGCCCCTCTCGCAGCCTTCCTATCCCATCCCAAAAAGAGACAACTATGTCTTTTTAATCCAACAGTAAGTTTATATGAAAATAACAGTCTAAAATATGCAGTGAGCAGGGACTGGGAAATCACAGCCAGTAATCCATCTTTGACCATTGACAGAAACTAAAGGCACACTAAGAACACAAATGCACATGCACAGATCCTGCAAGGAGCCACTTTTTATTAAGTAGTTGGGTCAGGACATACAAATCTGTTTGCAAAGGTGACCAGAGCTATGCACACTGAAATAAGAACGCATGACACCAGCGGTAAATGCACCTCCAGAACTCAGCTGAGTATTCTAATTTCAGTTATCCCCAAGAGGAAAGCAGTAGAATGGATCCCTGCCACACAAAGGGAGAAGGCAATATGAAGAAATATACATATGAAAAGATCTCCATTTGTGGTTGGGCTATGGCCAAACTTTTTAAACTCTCCAGTTTAATTTATACTCTTCAATAGCAGAACTCTTTCCACCCGAAGTACAGCACAAGCTTGTTATTACACTCACAGACTGAGCTATGTGTTAGCATAATTGCTACAATTTGCTCACTGATAATTCTGTTGCTATTGTTCTGTACATGAGCTAGGAGAGTGATTAAGATATATCTGCCACCAGCATGATTCATCCAACAGACACATTTCACTGAAGTGACCTTTATAGAAAGATGACTGAGCAACTAGGCAAAGAGACATTAACCTCTACAAACAGTTTCAAACTAACAGATATCACTGCTGGAAATGGCAACCAGCCTTTTAATTTTTTTTTCTTTTTTCCTGATGTAGGTAAATGAACAGGCAGAAAGCTAATGCTGCTCCTCAGAAAGGCGCGTGCCACAAGAAGCCTCAAATGCCCTCACAAATTACTCCTTGCAAGAACATCTAAGGAGTTTTTTGTGGCTTGTTTGGTTGTACTTTCTTGTTTGTTTTGTTTTTTAAGTTTGGCTTTACTTTCATTTAATCCGTGGATTCTGAATACTTCATGCAATGTGTAAAACTGCCAGCCAGTGTAGAAAAGAGTGTGACAGACTGGGAGATGATGCATTTACTCAGACTGCCTAGCTCTTACTACAGGATCAGGCCCTTTGCACATACAAAAGACCCTTCCAGCAAGCTGCGTGAGACCATCAGCTCCCACTGAGCTCAGGGCCTGTCAACATCCCACTTCTGGAGGTTCATAACAGTCGCCACCAAGACACACATTTATTTTCACAACTTTCCATTCCTACAAGGCCCTACTAGACAGCTTTCAGCCCTACAACCACTACTAACATTCTCAAGGCATGCATCATAGGCACATGCAGATACTCAATTATTAAGTGTGCTTCAGCACCCCATGGAAGCACCAGCCTGTGCTGGCAAAAATCTACTTGAAGCTAAAGCATTTCAGCTCTGAAGTGCTCAGTCCTACACAACACACTTTCTAAGGATGACTGCAGAGCATCTTGCTTATTATCTTCCTGAAGCTTACCCCAGCCAAATTCCATGGCCACATACACTCACATGAGTACCAAGGCAAACACAGCAGGCCGACTAGAATGATAAATAATAATTAGAATACTTAGTACTTGCATAATGCTATTTATCTCAGAGCACTCTATAAACTTCACTGAACACACAAAACTAAGAAACAGATGTGCTAGGTGCATGCTGCTTAGACCAGATTATTCTGCAAAGTGGCATCCACCAGAAAAAAAAAAAAAGTTCTACATTGGTCAACTTCTACCAAGAAATGAACATTGCAGCAACACTACATGCTTTGATTCCACCTGTGAGGGGAAAAAAAAAAAAAAAAAAGATGCTTCTGAAGAGGTTTTTTTGCTGAGATTTCTTTTAAGAAAAAGAAATGTGAGAAATGTTTTTTAAGAAAAGAAAAGAAAAAGAAATTTCAGTGCTATCAACTAGCACTGAAACATTCTAGTAGGATATGAAATCCTGCTTCAAGAAGACGGCTTCTGCTGTAAGCAGATCTGCACACTTCTGCAAGAGAAAAAAAAGCTGTTCTTGTTTGGCCAACAGTAAACTCAGGTATGGGAGAAACCTGAATTCTTACATGTCTCATACACAGCCAGCACCCAGACTGCACCTATGGATGAACTGGCTGTTACAGAAATCATCCGTTGACTTGACAACCTAGTGCTCTGACCTGAAAAGCAAAATTTGCCGGCTGTGAAATGAAACAGCACCACGCTGTGCGGGCTTCTTGAATCATGTAACAAACTACGAGAAAGAACTGGAAGTAAAACAGCCTGGTAAGTTTTGCTCTGTGCTCTCTTCTGAGCAAGGGGTGGCTGTGCCAGTTTACAAACCGATGCATGCATAAAAGGGAGCAAGACATTATGGGTAGGCTGGCACCTAAAGAAAGCCTGTAAGATGGGATTTCTGTAAGGACAGGAAGGGTTGGCAGCCACCATGCCTACCTGTTCAGATATGGCAGGAGGGAACAGAGGAATCCATTTTCTTGCAGCTTCTTAGTTCACGTAGAGCTGCTATATGTTCTAAGCAATAACATTTTTGTGATAGTAAACGCAGACATGTCCTCTAAGAAGCTGTACAGAAATTCAGCACATATCCTTACAAAAAGGACCACTCTCTCAGTGGGCTGCCATGAGTAATACACATATATAACGTTTCGAGTCTGAGCAAATAATGTAAACGTCTGATGAAACAAGAAGACACCTGCATCTTGGTTCATTAGCCACTCATCTCCCCAGATTAAAAAGGCTAAGCCCAAGAAATGAAATTACAATTCATATGCCTCCCCAGAAAACAGCCCTAGACCAGGAAAAAAAAAAATAATAGAAAAAAAAGCAGCTACTCACTTAGTTTGGGATAGTCTTCTAGCAAGAAATTCCACTTTCTGGTCTTCATGTCTGCAATAGTTAAAAAAAACACCATCATAACTCTCAAGACTGAATTCTCTGTCCATAAATATGGCTATCCACCCATACCTCTTCATTTCAGAACAGCTTTCACAGAATTCCTACTTTGTCCAGCAACAATGCTTCTTCCTTTGTTTTCATGTTAAACAAATAGTGTGAAGAAAGTTAGAAGCATGGACACTCTGAAAAGGAACATGAAGGCCAGACTTGTCTGGCAGCTCTGCCTCTGGGTAGCATGTGCCCACAACCTCCAGGGAAGACAGAAAATCCAGAATCATTTGAAGGCAGAGTGAGCCAGGTGGAGCCCTGCCCAAAGAACAGGAGCTCCAGGATTTGCTCTTCATGCTGTCACTGACCTGCTGTGACCCTGCACAAGTCACCTCATCGCGCTGTGCCTCGTTCCCATGTAACGGGGGAAAACAGGCACGTACCTTTGAAATCTAAGTGCCAACATAAAAAGTGCTCTACAACTCCACTTGTCCCAAAAACATCAGTAAAGCTGCTAGACAGTTGCAGCCAGTTGATAATAAAGACAAAAACTTATGCGTGGCCTCCGTACTGGCCAGCACATCCCACAGCGACAGCAATGTAATCATGCCAAGTGCTGCAGTATCATCTTGGCTAATACGCTCTGACGAGGAGAAGCTGTGGAACAGCACGGGACACTGACAAAATACTACACCAGAACTACCAGAGCCCTCAAAATCTTCACCAAAGCACATCCCCTCATGCTATTTCAGAGACTGATACCCTCTCACACCCTGTCCTCTGCAGCATTCACAGCACTTCAAAAGCAGCCCCAACAATATTACAATAACAAGAGACTCACCATAATTTCTGGAATTCATCTGCTTGAACACCCCAACCACTTCTGCAGAATACCCAATATCAACCTCAAACCGGGAGCGAGAGATCAGCACACACTTTCCCCTAACAAGGGCTGAGGGTTTCTTCCAGTTCTTGCACATCTTCAAGAGGGATACCGTATCAACCCCACTGCCAGCTGAATGAGAGCCTGATGCCAAGTGAACTGCATCTTCTCCTTTCAGTGGTGCCAGAATCACTGAGGAAAGTTGATTTGCTGCTTCCACTAGAAAGAAAAACATGAGATACTGAGGAAAGAACAAGTAACACTGATAAACCACATGCTCAGGATGCTTTGGGAAAGGAAGGGACAAGAAGATGACAAGCAAGCCAAGCACCTTTACATTTAAAGGGAGTGATGATTCCTTGCTGTAACTTACAGGGACAAAGAATAGAGAGTGGCGGCACAGAGAATGTGGCAGGCTCGGGGAGAACGCGAGAGTACGGGAACCAAGGCTGGTTCAGCACTGACACTGCTTTAGGCTCCCACTGTCAGCAATCCCAGAACATGGCTCACTCAGCCAGCACGCACAACCTGCAGAACCACGTTCAGCAGTAAACTGCACGCAGTCGAAGCATTTTCACATAAAAAGCTGCAGGAACAGGGCTATGGTGATCAACAGAACATGCCTGGGAAAGCTGGAAGGTGCTTCTGCAAACAGCAAAGGAGAAAGATCTGAACACACGTGCCTCCCACTTCACGTGGACGTCTGATATGCAATCTCATCCAGGAGGGATGCCCTATACTCACACCGCTGCAGGAAGGAATCTCATCCAAACTCCTAAATCTCGTTTGTTACAATTTAAGTCCATCACCCTTCATTCTACCATAACTTACAGCTAGCCTTGCACTCCTCCGCAGCCCTTGGGGCTCCTGTCTCACAGGAGTGACCTGTGTTGCAACGCCCAGGCATGGGGAGAGAAGGGACACATGATTTTACTGCTGTTTGTTGAAGACCGTGGCTAATGACACTAACTAACGTTACATTTCTCCCTCTGCCTCTCCGTCAATCTGTGCCTACATGTTGTCTTTATTATTATAGCTGAACTGTGATAGTTTAAAGAAAAAAATGCCTGACGTGACATGATTTCCAAAAACCATTCTCTTCATTTGCAAGCTCCTTGGTGCAGAGACTCCACTCTCATCTGTACTTGACACAATTCAGGCAAACCAGCAGCACTTAAATAATGAATGTGTGGCAACCCACATGGGAAGCTAAAATACCAGCACTCAACTGTGGGTTTTTCAAAGTGCTCAACGCAGGCCTAATTCTGTTCCCACTGAAATCAATAGTGATTTATCACTGGCTTCAATACAAGGTGCTTTTGAAAAGCTTACCTGACCTGCTTGCCTCTGTCATCTCTCAATCTTTCCAGAACAAAATGACAGTAAAGAAAAAGATAAAAACATCCTTGCTATGTCAAAAAAAAAAAAGGTAAATTCATTTTCAGCCTCTTTCAGAGCTTTAGAAAATTATACTCTTTCCTCTTCTGACACTGAAAATTAGCAAGAAAAGCTGTAAAAAAAACCTCTGTTTAAAAAGAAAATACTTGAACAGACCTAGGAATTAAACATCAGCCAGTAGAACACACTCAGATCTCAATACAGAGTTATAAAATAACCACACAGCAGATATTTTCCGTATGATCAGGCTTGTTGGCTCCTAAGCAATTCAGCAGCTGCAGAGCAAGTTAAACCTATACGTGCTTAGATTACATCAAAAATCAAGTTATTTCTAACATACTACATCTTGCCAGAAAAAATGGTACGAGCAAGTCTAAAAGGTGGGCATTATGGTTGAGTAGCACTATCTTGTTTTATTACTCCAGACAATAACAAAGTTAAATAACAATCATGGAAAGGTTGCAGTGGGGATGTTAAGATCCTTTTTTACCATTCAACTATCCATTTACTTACTGAAACTGCTGTAATCTTCCAGGCTGAAATTCCATTTTTTCATAGTAGGATCTAAAATAGGGCAGAATATGAGTTATTTGGGGTAGAAAAAAGTGGTACTGTAAAATGTTCATGCCAGGAAAGACAAAATTAATTCCACTCATGCAAACTTCTTGATATACATCTGTAAAACAGCATGCCCAGACTTTCAGCTACATGACACCAAAATCATAGAATCATAGAATGGCTTAGGTTGGAAGGGACCTCAGAGATCATCTAGTTCCAGCCCCCCTGCCGTGGACAGGGCTGCCAGCCACTAGCTCACTAGATCAAACTGCCCAGGAACCCATCCAGCCTGGCCTTGAACACAGCCAGGGATGGGGCATCCACAACTTCTCTGGGCAGCCTGTTCCAGCGCCTCACCACTCTCTCAGGGAAGAATTTCTTCCTGATGTCCAACCTAAACCTCCCCTCTTTCAGTTTTAGACCGTTCCCCTTTCTCCTACCATTATCCACCCATGTAAAAAGTCAGTCCCCCTCCTGTCTGTAAGCTCCTTTGAAGTACTGGAAGGCTGCAGTGAGGTCTCCCCAGAGCCTTCTCTTTTCCAAGCTAAACAATCCCAACTCCCTCAGCCTTTCCTCATAGGAGGAGAGGTGCTCCAGCCCTCTGATCATTTTGGTGGCCCTCATCTGGACCCGCTCCAACAGCTCCACATCCCCTCTGTACCGG
>VXAV01008540.1:227608-246893 GCA_013399715.1 Alectura lathami
CCCCCGTGCCCCCCCCCCTCTTAGTGCGACCCAAGAAAAAAAAAAAAAAAAAAAAAAAAAAAAAAGAAGCCATAAGGCACATAAATACTAAGGGGCAAGAAGAATGCAGCAACAGTTCACAGGGAGCGGCAACATATATGGGGAAACGAAAGAAGAATATAACAAATAAAGGCTGGGAGAAAAGATCAGAAGCCAGCTGTAAAGGTTGAGACTCCACTACTCTCAATGACCCAGTTAACAGGCAGCTCACCAATGCTGACCTAGGGCTGAAATGATCCATTTCCCAAAACTAATTCATGAACAACTTCTCTTCCTTCATTCCCAAACAACTGACCAGCTGCCAACACTAAACTTCTTAGAGCACTGTTCATAAAGCACCACTTCTGATTTCTTGGCTAAATCCAAGCTCAAGATATTTATGCCCATAATTTCTTTCCCATTTCAGCTGCCTTTACTTTTCCAGTCCCCCATTAATACCGCATACTCCACTTCTACAACAGCTGCACTGCTAAGAGCACAAAGTTGTTACAGCTCCAGCAGATGCTGAAACTGCAATCCAACATAAAACAGAGAGAACGGCAAACAATCAATTCTTACCATAGTTTCTGCTTGGTATCTCCTTAAACAAAGCAATGAGTTCAGCATGATAACCTATTTCTACCTGGAAACGGTTTTCCCCATATTTCACACATTTTCCTTTTGTAACATTATTTGCTTTCTTGCAAGAGGCAGCTTCAAACATAGAGTCTGCACCAGCACAGGTAGTCAGCTTCTGCATCTTAGCACTGGCCTGAGAGGCACCACCTTCAGTCCGTCTTTCTGCTGGTCTGTTCGTGTTTATCAGCATTTCTGAATCACTCGGGGTGGTGCTGCTTGGTGATGAAACATACTTTATGGCAGATCTGCTCTGATTTTGTAAATCTTTAATACCACCAGGGTGCTCATTACTAGTTAATTTAGGATGAGATGGTTCTGTAGGGTTTTTGAAAACTGGGTAGCACTTGGGCTGCTGGAATGTACTAAGATTAATTAAAGCTTGTTGTCCATGTTTCTGACCATCACCATCTGAGTAGTGTTGACGGGAACTACTCAGAGAATTTGGGATCGTTGTAGGGAACTGCTTAACGCCACTTGTTTGCTCTGAGTCCTCTGAACAATTCTTTTGTTGTTCTCCCTGTGAACCAGCCATCTGCTGGTTTGCAGTGTAACGATTATAATCTTTCTGAAGATAGCCCTTCTGCTCCGCAGGACTGCGTGGATTCTGTTGGTGCTGGCTAATGAACCTGACATGATTGTTTTCTTGCTTCAAGCTTCCTTGATCACCTGGACTCTGTTCTGTTACATGAGGCCCCGCAATCCCCACTTGCCCACCCCTCCGGGCTGCTAGCCTCTCTGCTCTCCTAGCCAAAGCCTTCTGGCGGTTCTCTTCGATTCTTCTCTTCTGCTCCTCTGTCAGGCTTGATGACATCTTCACCAACTCAAACAAACGTGAATCAAAGCTGCATCAGTATTTCATCACAGAGGCGCCTGCTTCTTTGCAGGATTGGAGACCAGCCTACAAAGGAAAAGAGCGAAGAGAAAGAGGAAGTTTCAGCTTCGTTCTCAGCAAAGGTTTATTGCACTGACATCTTGTTATTACTAGTGACTGGGTGTTACCGTAACTGTTCCTACACAAAACTAGTAGTACAGCAAAGCTGTCAGACCAATGTTGAGGCTTTATCAGCAAGCAGATGCTGACAACCACCACTGCTGGCTTTCCATGTTAGTCCCACATAGACAAAAGATATGAAAAAAGGAGAAAGCCCCCATTTCCCTACAGCTCTGATCACCCTCCTCTGCAAATCCCAGCAGCTACCAGTCCCGATAAAACAGCCAAGCACAGGGCGCAGGAAAAGCCTGCAGGGCAAAGCCAGCTCTGCAAAGGCAAATACAGGCAAAGCAATCAATCTCTGCAAGGTACTGTGCAGAAGGAGTTTCATAGCTCTGTACCTAACAACCTTCCAGGTCTCAGGCATCTCACAGCACACAGCAGATGCTCATTCTGCAGGCAGCTCCTGCCTCGGGAAAGGTCTGCTCACATGCCTGCTTATGACGAGCTTACAGAGAACAGGTAGCAGGCTCCCATCGCATCTCCCAGCAGCTGCCTCACTCCATCTGCTCCCGGCCTCACGTGCTGGGTGGGGGCTGCTCACCTCCTCCAGCACTCGAAGATGGCCTCTCCTCAACCACCTGTAGGAAACGAGGCTTGCTGCTTGGCCCCGCTCCCCTCTCCAAGCCCCCTTGAGCTCCCAGCTCCCACCCTACAGGCCGGGGAATCTCCCGACCTCAAAGCCCTGCCGCCACCCCCCAAGGAACCACTCCCTCAGCAACCCCCCGCCCCGCAGGGGCCCAGCACTACCGCACCCACCCACCGGGCTCCCCGCTGTCCACAGGGGCCAAGCACCCTCCCGCTGGCCGGGCTCCCCGCACCCTCTAGCTGCCCTCCCAGTCCCGAGGGCTCCGCTGCAGACCCCCGGGGGCTCAGCCGCGGCCCTGCCCTCCCCAGACGCCCGCGCACCCACCGGCGGGCAGAGGCCAGCTACGCCGCCACAGGGCGCGCAGCCACAGACTACAGCTCCCGACAGCCCCCGCTCTGCCGCTCAGCGGCTCCGGACGGCCGGAGGCGCGCAGCAAGCCGGGAACTAAAACAAAGCGCGGGCTGCTGGGCACGCTGGGAAATTGAGTCTTCTCCGTCCGGCGCCATCTTAGGGTCGCTGAGGGTCTCGCTGCCGGAATCGGAGGCTGGGGGCAGTGCGAGGCACGTTGCCTGCCTCTGCCCTCCTGCCGGCGTTCTGCTCAGACCCACATGCGGGGTGTGGGGCTCTTGCTGCCAACCCTGGGCTGAGGTTTTGTTCCCTGACAGCACCCACTGCGGCAGGGCTCCCTTACAGGCTGCTCTGGGGTCGGGTGCACCAATGTGTGTTGTTGTTAAATGGGTGCAGAGTTAAAAATAGAAGTAATGCATGGGGAACAGTGATGCTGCCTTCCTAATAATATAATTATTCATATTTTCATTAAAATCCTGAATAAAAGTGTCTCCCTTGGGTTTTAATTATACACGGGGTGTAATCATGCACATCAAGCTGTCCTTCGTGGACAGCTGTTATCCCCGTGTGTGGCCAGGGCAGTACTGGGGGAAAAATAGTCAAGGAAATGGCCCTGAGGAGCACCACCGCCCTCCCGCCTCGCGCTGTCGCTGCCCTGCCCAGTGGCAGGCCTGGAGCCACCATCCCCATCCCCAAATGCCATTTTCTCACCCTCGACAGACCCCTCAGCTGGGGACACTGAAGCCAGCTGGCTGTTTCACAGTTTAGTTATTCATTCTTCTCCCTGCTAGTTAATTAAAAAAGGTTATCCTTAAATTACTTCCTGATTAAGCAGCAGTGACTGTCATTAGTCAGGAGCTCGTCAAGCCTGAGAAAAACAAGGCAGGCAGTGAGCGCAAGGTGTGACCTGACATACAGCACAACCCTGTGAGTGCTGCTACTCACGGTGTGTACACACAGACCCTTACAAACACACAAGTTTTTTTTTTTTCTTGTCTTTTTTTCAATGGTGCTGAGGAGATCCAGGTCCAGGGTTTTGTCTGAGCTTCTCTTAGGAAGTAAGAAGAAAAGCTGAATGTTTCTCCAGACTGCAACCTCTGTGATCTCTCAGATCCTTTCTGTTTACCCTTTTTTTTCTGCCCTGCAAGCCAGCAGACTTCCACTGGTTACATAGCAGAGAGAGAAAGGAATGGATGAGAGACTTTTTTTTTTTGTTCCCTCTTGTTACGCTTTTAACTGCCCAAAGCTAAACCAAATCCTTGTGCCACAGATTGGCAAGAGAAAGGACATGGGAAGCATAACAGTGCAAGTATTTCCAGCCACCTTTCCCTCAAGCAGCTATACAATTCTAGGTCTCTGGTGATGGGACCCTGTGCTGTGGGAGATCTGGAAAAAAATAGGCTTAGGAAAAGTGGAGAAAAGCCCCAGGGGACTGTCCCCAGCTCATGCAAACAATGAGAGCAGAGCATTGTTTGCAGATAGGAGACGAGCTCTTGGGTCACACAGTCAGGCAGACACACAGACAGACGTTGAAGCATTTGCTCCATATGGCACAACTTCAGCAAGGCACAAGGAACAGCCCAACCATGCAGAGAACAGACCTACAAAATGAGAGGCCATTTGTGAGCAGTTTTCTGGTAGCACTCCAGGTGTCCTTTCAATCAGAACATGCTTCCAGCAGTGGCTTGGACTCACGCTCCACACACCAGGTCAAGGTGCAGAGATACAGTAAGAAAATCCAGGGAGGACTGGTGGGTTAGTACACCCCAGCTTTGCTGGGGAGGAAATTGTTTGCCCACTTCTGAAGAACCTCTCCCATCAGAGAAATTTGAGGGACCCAAGCCCCCAAAGCTGTTCTAGAGTCTCATGGATTGTCCTCTGAGGGTTTCTGAGGTGCTTGTAGAGATCCTACTGCTGAATGTCATGCTGAATGTGTCCACTCCACTTCACCTCCTTTCCAACACACTGTCATGGTTCTCCACATGGGCAGAGCTGGCCACCTTTGTCCTGCAGTCTCTGCTGGGGCTGAACCGCATGCAGAGCCTCTGTGTGTATCGTGACCATCCAGGAGATCACTGGAAATGCAAAAATCAGCCCCTGGATGCCCCAGCTTCTCAGAGGCGTTTGGAAGCCCATGCAAGTTCAGAAATATCATTTCCAGTGCTCAAACGTGCTAGTCTTCAACCATCTGGGGAGTACTTGTAGTTGCTCCCTTTCAAATAAATTAATTCCATGCTCATGAGCCTTTTCATCTCTTTCCTGATTAAAGCCAGTGGAGTGATTGGATGGGGACAGGCAGGTCAGCTCTTCAGGGAAGATCTCATGGTAGGAGAGGCAGAGGAATGCCCCTGGAGTTGCATTCTTTCTTCTGGTTGGGGAAACTATTTTGTCTGTGCTTTTAACATCTAACCTGAATACTTTCTACATTAGCTGTCCTCTAGGGGCTGAGGGGATGTGTTTGGAACCCTCAGTGGGTTCTGTGCTTCTTAACTGGGGCATGAGACCCCATGTTTCACAGTGCTAGAGGGTGTTTGGCCTGGTGCGTGGGTTTGGGACTGGACCCGGGCACAGTAGCTGACCCCCCACATCCTCCAACACCAATTCTCCAAGGCTTTCTGTTGTTAGCTGTTGATTCTCCCTGCTTTCTCTCTACCTCTGCACATCAAGCACTATGGCTGGCCCATTTGATGGCCCAACTACTACCACAACTTGACTCTGAATCAGGCTCTTTCCCTGAGCATGTCTGTAGCACCAGAGACCAAATTTGGAGTTCACTGAATCCAGCTGCCATTAAAACCCTGATGAAAGACCTCCTTCTGTGAGCTTTTCTAGCATGCAAGGGTTACTCCCCACCTCTGTCTGACAGCTCAGTGAAGTCTACTTCTTTTTCCCTGCTCCTTGCCCACCCAGTGCAAGGAAAATTCGTCGCCTCCACTCTTTTGAAGCAGCTTCTTTTATCTACACAGCTTGTTCTTCCCTGGCACGCTGAAGCCTTCCTGCTCTTGTTTATTGTACAACCCCACCAACAGATTGCAGGGTCTCTTTTCTGCCTTCTGTCCTTCTTGGCTGGATTCCTCTCCACAGCTCCAGTCCAGAGCAATGGTCTGCACAGCACATGGCCTTCGCTTTGCTGCCAGGCCACCACCACATGCACATGGCTGCTGCAAGGCTGAGCTGGCTCTTGATCTTTTATACAATGCAGCCCAGGTGTGGGGGACAGTTTATTGGCTCCTCAAAGATTTGAAAGATTAAAAAAACAAAATAATTTTAAAAAATCTGCATCAAGATGCAAACAGTATTTCTAAGGCTGCTGTACTTGCTGTGTTGCCAGCATTTAACGCAACGTGAGCTGTGATCCTACTCCGGCATGCACAGGCAATGTGGTCTCTTCGATGTCCTGTAGTGTGCTTGTGCTCAGGCCAGAGCATGTCTCTCTCCCCTACACAACTGTTTTTTTTTTTTTTTTCCCTAGATGCTGAACATAACTTTATCATGGTGAAACATGGTTGAATTGGCGGAAGGGTACAAAGATGGAAGGGGATACCAAAGTGCAGACAGAGAATTTAATTGCATAAGATTTATTTCCTTAGGAAACGAGGCTAAAGAAACAAAAGTTTCATTCCCAGTTCTGTTCTGGAGCTTAAATTACTGGCCTGGTTTTCAAGCTCAGATAAGTAGCTAATCCTGTAGCCTTAGGACATGAAGACAACTTTTGAGATCCTATTTGTTAAAGCTAGCCACAGTTCTCTGTCCTTTCTCTTCCTGGTGTGCAAGAGACCCAGAAACACCGAGAAATCCTTTAAGGAGGACCATCAGAGGTCATTGATGGTAAATAATTAACCACCAATGTAATATTAATGATCTTTTACCCTTGCACAGGAATAACTTCTCTCCTTGGAAAATCTCAAAGCACACTCCAGATCAACAGGTCTTGGCTGAGCAGCAGTGGATTTCTATGGGATGCAAAGTCTGGCGTCAGGGGGTTTCCAAGAGACAGACCCAGGGTTGTGGCATGCCAGAGATTTTCCTAGAAGCTGAAAAGTGGATTCTGGTACAACTGTTTGCCCTCATCTGCTGTGACTTAGGCCACACTGCTTTACTGATGAATATGGACTTAACACAGGACTCTCCTCTGCCTCAATCTTTGCTTAACCAATGATGCAGGAAGGCTACTCTCATCTTATAAACCTCCATAAGTGCAGTGCATAGAAAGTGAGCCAGAACCTGGCCTTGGCAAGCAGCACACTTAAGCATGCTCTTAAAGTGTGCGCTTAAGCTTGTTATTAAACTTCCTCATTCAACAGAGATAATTTTCCTTTCTGTTGAGAGTCTCATCTGATACAGAAGGGGAGAGTCACAAGGTGATTTGTTTGCTATATTTTGTATAGCAGCCTGATCTAAAAAGCACTTGCTGTCAGCTGCAGTATTGTGCTACCAGCTTGTCTCAGTGACTTCCACTGGGCTCCTTGGGATTGCAATTATTCCACAACAGAAAGTGCTCTTGAAGTGTCAGGGCAGCTTGCTCACAAGGTGCTGCTGCAGTCTCTGCCGGGGTGGTGCTATACATCTCTCATTATAAATAGCAAGGGTCGTGGGCAATGGGAATACTTGTGCCTTTATTTAGGGGGGGATTTCCCCATTTTGAACACGGTAAGAGTCGTGATAGCCAGATCTTGAGAAGCAGCTACAAAGGTTCTGCTTAAAAGAGTGTGACTACAGAAAGCAGATGCTCATCAAGTTAAATAAGGAATTTAATTAGCCTGCATTTTATCTTGTTTTCAGCAATATGATGACAAATCGCATCTTAATAAAATAACATTAGGGAGCAGCACAATTCCAGTGCTTCAGGAAATGAGAAGCAGTATAAGTTATAGGCCTGTTCCCACCGAAGAAGGCACTCTCATTCAGAAATCTGACATGATGTTAAGATGGATAATGTTTTAGCAAAATGGTCCTCTGGCATTTAGAAAGATTTACAGCCGCTTGCAGCTTTAAAAGGCTGAATGTAGGGTGATAGGGGAGAAGGAAGTGGCATGAAGAACTCAAGGGACTGGGAGGGCAATTAACATTTTTTTTAATCCTCTAGTGGCACAGGCATGCAGGGTTCTTTACAGGTGAATGAAAAGTGTTGTCCTTTCCCCTGTGGAGCTATAACTAAACACAGACATGGTACACCGTGCAACAAGCAGCAGTTCTAATGTTTGTCGTGGTGGCAGATATGTCCACATTCAATTACAAGCTCACATTTGATCAAGGAAATTGGTTTTGTGCAACATCGTGATCACAAGTCTCACTCTCAGAAAGGGTCATGAAGGATCTACAGAAATTTCAGTCAGGTCATGGCTTGAAGTCTGCAAAAGTTTGTCTAAGCTCAGTTGTAACTTCTGGGACTCAACAAACTAGTGTTTTTTGGAATGTTTCTGTCCAGTAAGCAGAGTTACAAAACACAAGAGTTACAGTAATTAAAGATGATGAGATTTACTTTCATTATAGAAGAATACAGGAGCTATATACCCCATTCAGCACGGTTGTCCACTGATTCCTTTCTTCTGTCTCTACCAAGGAGCACGTCCATGTTTTAAGTGATAGTTCATGGGATTTGTACTTAATTATCTACTATATAATGTACTGTTTGATCCTGGGCGATATCAGGAGGCAGTAGATTGCACTCGCTGATCATATGTTGTAACAACATTTGTTCCTGGTGGTCCATTTGACATTTTCCATCTTTTAGATTCACTGGCTGCTCCATAGATCTTGCATTAGGAAAGGGAGTGCAAGAGTTGTCTCATTAGATCTCGTCAAGAGAGAGTGCACGCATGCACTGACAGCACACACATTAAGTTTATACATGTATACACATTCATGCATATATAAATACATATATTTATGCTGATAGGGTCATTTTATGGTTTCATGATTTAATCAGTTAATCTGAGATTATGCTGTTCCTGCTGAGGTCATCAATGATTTGGGAGTCTTCTGCTAGTAACTTCTTGGCCTGTGTTTGTGTTAGGTAGCTGTGAGCTGGAAGCTCTTGGTCCCTGACCAAGCTGTTCACTGATGTATGTGAAATAAGTTTATGATTCTTGATGCAGTTCCTACTAAACAGATG
The DNA here is from genome assembly GCA_013399715.1 of Alectura lathami. Lineage (NCBI taxonomy): Eukaryota > Metazoa > Chordata > Aves > Galliformes > Megapodiidae > Alectura > Alectura lathami. The sequence goes on from VXAV01008540.1 coordinate 236,309, forward strand.
TATGTGCTGCAAAAGCCACCTTTGCTATCTAGACCCTCACTAACACTGACTGGAGGGCTGATGATGAAGCTCTCATTGCTGTGGGGCAGCCTTGAAATGACAGTGCATAAGTACGGGTTGGGAGCAGGTCTCCTCCTTTAACAGGATTCAAATTCCTCCTAAAATGATCTTGCAGGAGCCAGATTTAAGACTGAGTGTGGAAGGGTGAGGTTTTCCCTTCTCTATCAGTGGAAAAATTTTTGAAATGTATTGACCTAGAAAATCCAAGCTCAGAAGCAGCAGCTGGGTTTTCAGCAAGTCTCTTGCTTCTTTCCCTGTTGTCCATCTGGATTCATTGTAACACAGAGAAGTCAAGCATTCCCTCTGAGGTCAGGTGGAGTTCGGAAATAGCTATCATTTCCATACAGTTTTGTCAGGGGTTGTGACACTGCCCCATGCTTTGAGAATGGTACTTGCCAGACGTGTAGGGCTCAGACCTGCAAGGAGTGGTGGGGCTGACTTTTCTCATTTGCAGAATTAGATCCTAAACCCTCCTGGAGCAAACTGTGAGGCAATGCGTAAATCAAATCAAGATGCTGACTGTGACTGCATCATGGAACAATATCATGCAGATAGAATTTGAGGCTAAAAGCCTCAAAAAAGTGACATTGATGTCTACTGATGTCTAATGCTTTGTTGTAAAGTGACAACTGAGTCCTGGAGGACAACAACTCACCCCCTCCCAAAATGCCTCACCAATATTTTCTAGTCCACAGGCAAGTTAAAGACCATGTCTTGAAAATCATTTGATGGAGCCTGAACTTGTCTTACCAGCAGAACAGGTATCTCCCTCTGCACACGCACACGCTGTCAGGTTTTATTTATGGTTGTGGCACCATGTGGTATTAATGATCCCCAGGGATGCAACCAAGTTTTTTAATAGATTTCCCAAACTTTCACTAGTTCCTTAATTGGTACACAGTAATATAAGAAATTGAGTGTATTCCTATAGGGCAGCCATGCTTCAGACAAGAACCAGAGTATTTGAGAACAGAATTAAAAACAAACAGGAGCAACATTTTCTGTTGTCCCTGCTTCATCCCCAATTTCAGCAGCAAAGCTGATATATTGCTATGTACTGATCCCACTACCTGGGATTTGTCCAGGTTGAGAACTTATTAGTGCTCATTTGAGGGAAGGGAGAGAGAGAGAACACAGCCTGTATAAATCAGATTAAAGTATTGACAGCTCCTAGGCAATGCTCATTCCAGGAACAAGCTCTCTACGTGATAATGCCACTGCCATGAAAGAATCTTGAATGCATGCCACTTTGCAAATACCTGGTGGGTCATGAGTTCCTGAGGCTTAGTTCCTAGAAGAGAAAACAGTTTTTCTGGAAAAGGCAAATGGAAATTATCTGAATGATTTAATAGGTGAGAGGCTTAACAGCCTCTGGACCTTGCTTTGCCTGTAGTTGATAGTTTAGACCTATTTCGGGTTGGAGAACTGTAGAAATTGTTACAGCTGTCACAGGCTACGTGAAAAAATTTGGGCAAGGTGTGCAAAGGACTCCACTGCATGGCAGGATTAGCCTCACCTGGCACATCCAGTGGGAAGGGCATGGTTAAATGCCAGCCTAGAAGAACAAACTCCTGTCTCTCCTCTTAGTGTGGTTGCTGGATGTCAGGACCATGAAATATTAATAGTCCGTGTATGTTAAGTGTCCCCCTCTCTGCTTGATACACAGACGATGTGCATCTGTCTCTGCTTTCAGCTAAAGAGCTCAGCTCAAGCTGTGGATGCTGGTGCCTTTTGCTCGGGAGCCCTCACTGCACTTGGCAGCATATAAGCTTTGCCACTGGTGTTTAGGCTGGGCTTAACAGATCACTCCAGCTTTGTGACTACCACCCTGGCATCTTGCATCAGCACTGGAAAACCCTTTGTGTTTGTTTGTTTGTTTTTTTATTTGATACGTTAATTCATTTCTTCTTCTTCCTTTTTTTTTTTTTTTTTTTTTTTTTTCCCCCACAAAGCAGAGCACCAGCTTTGGAAGCAGTGTGACATGACCAGAGCAGTGATAGATGGCAGAGTGGTAGGAAGGAGAGGGGAGAGCTACCAATGACAGTGGAGAGAGCTTCAGTGGCTCTACCAGGATCACATCCCCTTTCCCCCTCCCTGCTTCACATACAAACATACACACACACAGAGGGAGTTGTGCAATGGCAGATGGGGAAAGAAAACAGATAATAAAAGCATCAGGAGGATGGATTGATTTGCACTTGGCCTCTTCTCATCTGTCTGCATGTGTCTGCTGATATGTAAAGATCACAAGGCCAAGGGACTCAGCACTGACCTAGAAAATTTATACCTCTTAAAATAAAAATAAATCAAGAAATAAAAACATAGGAAAGGAGTGCTCCTGGAAAAGGAAAAGAAAAAAAAAAAAAAAAGGAAAAAAAAAGTAAATGGGAAAAAAAAAAAAAAAAAGAGATTCAGCCTCAGAAAAGATACCAGGTGGGAGTCTTATGCTGCTGAGATCTCCCACGGTTTTGATCTTTATCTGCCTAAATGAGGGCACCTCGGAGGACAGCAGAGCTGGAAAGGGGTGAGCTCAGCAGCAGAGTCCCAATGTGTGATGAATCCAGACAGAAGAGACCCAATTTCCCTCTGAGCTGCCCCAATATCATGCATCTAAACCAGACCAGGGAGGGCAGGAGGAGGATGTATCTCAGGGTACTCTGAGCCAATGCTACTGTGGATTTCCAATTTTCAAACAAGTTCTGTGCCCAGAGGAAAATCCTGTGCAGGGAACCTGAGCAGAGCATCAGGCCACTGCACCAGGGTAGGGTGATGGCTGGGAGCAGGGGAAACAACAGCCACCAGCTCCTCCAGGGGGGCCACAGCAGGCTCAAATGCTGGTCCTTTCTCCTCCATGGTAGGTGAGGAGATGCCAGATTCACCCATGGACTACTGGGGCAGCTCTCCTGGCCCACACAAATGGCAGGGAGCCTTGCCCGGGACCTCAGGCAGGAGCTGGAGCGGGGAGACGTTCAAATTTGGCCTTGCCTTCTGCATGGAAACCTTCATTTTTCGAACATGCTGGAAACAATTTTTCCTACGGCACACTCTCTATCCTCCAGGGCATCCTTTCCTCCTTCTCATTGCTAGTTTCTACACAAATGCAGGATCTTTGGTGCTTAGTCACTCTACCATTCCTGCTGTTTATTTCCTCCGACGGGCGTAATTCTCCACTCGGGAGGCCTCTGTGAGTTGCTGCGGAGGAGCCATGGGCTGTTGTCATCCTGTTTCCAGGGGGCAATAAACAGCAGTAGTCAAACTTCCGTGTAACAAAGATTGTGTGGTTATTCAGCTGTAAAGAGAGAGAAGAAAAACAGATATACATTGTGTGTATTTTTATTTGCACATCACGCAAAGATGTGCAAATTGCTGTCAGAGGAGATCCTTGCCATGAGGTACAATAGGTCCCTACATAGCATTTTACTGCCGACCCAAATGAGATTTTTTTCCCCTCTATGCCTCAGTTTCCCTATAGAAATCAAAGGGCTTGTAGATCTTTCCACCTATCTTAAGTGCTTTCAGGGCCTGGAGCTCATTCATGTCCTTATGCACAGTCAGGAAGGCAGAGATGTGAGTTACAGGGTGACACAGGGAAGTGTTTCACAGGGTAATGGCTTGTGTTTTACCCCTCCTCTTGAATGAGACCAAGTATTTGTCTGGGAGAAAGACCCAGAGAAACCACATTAGTGTTAAGGGCTGATGTTGGAGCCAGCCCATGACCACAGTGACCTACATCTGACCGGAGGGATAAAAAACCATCAATGGTTTGGGGAGAGATAAAGCTGGTTAGGAAGTAAGAGTCCCTTCAACAGCAGGGAACTGCTGCCTGCATGCAGACACTGGCTCAGAAGCCTCTTTTGAGGGCCTCTGAGACTGAATACCTCAGTTCTGTGTGGCCAAGACGTTAACAGGTGCATGATCTCAAAGACCCAAGAGGATTTCCAGCTTATCAGCAGGTATGGTTCAGCCCACTGGGAGACCCCAGTGCTCAGCACCTACCCAGAGGTGTTCTGTCAGCATCCATCCCTAAAATGCTTCTCCCCTGCCATAAAGTGTAATTATAAAACCTCTTAACTACAGAAACTTTATTCTAAATCAATTAATTATCTCAGCAGGCATATGTACATGGTTTTGAAATCTCCCTTTAATTAATAATAAGTCTGTTAGGAAGTGGTAAATTTGGGCCATCACTTGGAGGTAACAGTCTCCCACCTGTCACCACAGTGCTCGAGCTCCCTTTCAGATGTTTTGCTTGGGCCATGTGCAAGGTCATGACACCTCCTTTTAGAACAAGGTTTCCATCCTGTTGTACTTTTGAGGGACCCTCCTTATAAGTGCAAGGGTCAAAAATCAACTAGTGTTTTCACCACTGTATATCCATCAACTTTCCCCACTCGCTGCTCTTGCATTTCTCTCTGCTTTCATCTCCAGCAGCACTCCATCTCTGACAGCTCTGCCTTTAAATCTACACTATCCTCTTATCCCTATCTTATCTCTTCCTGATGGAGCCCTCAGTACTTTTATCGACAGACACTGCACTTGTCCTTTGTATAAAGGTGTGGGGAGAAATCTCTAGGGAGAGTGATACTCACCGGTGAAATCATTGCGCGCTTATTAGCAACAGTTCTGAGCTTCCCTGTACTTCTGATGCGCATTGGAGCGTATTCAGGGCAAGGAAGTGGGTCCTTGACAGGCTGTATCTTGACAGGCTGTATCTGTGTATCTTGACAGGCTGTGGGTCAGCCCAGAAGTTAGTACCAGGCATATCCAAGCGGATCTGGAGACCTACTGACTGCTCCTCCTGTGAAAATGATGTGGAAATGCTGCATGTGGTGGGTGCTTCTTCAGCACAGGTTGAAACCAGGATGCCTGCTTATGATATTCTCCACTTCCTCTGACCTCCAGTGTCCCCTCCTTTCTCAAGGCCCTCTGTATGCAATAAGGGTCACTTTGGAGAGACCTAAAATGGTCCTCATGTCTGGACCTTGGCCTGTGCCCTCTCTGGAAACGCATCTCCTGTTGATGAATCTAATAAGATCATCTGGCTTGTAAGTGACTTCACTGCCTGCCTTGTATTTATGCAGCATGCGTACATTTGTCTGCTGATCCAGAAACAAGCTGCTTTAGCTGAGGAAGTTATCTGGGCAGCCTAACATGTTAAATCCTAAGATACGGATTTGTACGATGTTGGGGAAATAGCGTCTAACATTCCACCTGTTCACTGTACTGAGGCAGAGCTGCAGCTCAGGAGGGCTCTCAGCTCAGCGCAGGGCCCAGGATATGCTGGCACCACGTCACTACACATGACTCCTGTGTGCCATGAAAGGCTCCTTTCATCTGCCAACCTTACTGTGCTGGGCGCATGGGATCTCACCGTGGGAGAGAAGCTGCGGAGCAGGCTGCACCCAAGACCTGGTCACAAACCAGGATCTCCTGAATTGCTCACAGGACCCCCTGTCCTCACCCCATTGCAGGCTGACACACGGCACAAGGCCCAAACCCACCACAACACAGAGCAGCGCACACAGCAAGGCGGTCGGATTTGAGACAGCAGCTCTGGGAGCTGGAGGGAGGTGAAGAGCGGTCATTTCTCATCTCCACTGTGGGAGATATCCTGTGGCGAAGCAAACGTGCAGCGCCATGAAAGACAGCTCCCCTTTTTTGGCAAGGAGCTGGGACATCAGCAGAAGCAGCCTGGAGGAGGCCTCTCCAGGCAAGCAGCTCCTATTTCCTTAGGCTGACTCTGGCAGTGTTGTGCCACAGTAAAATCATGACGATCCTATGGGGAATATTCTCAGTGTTGCTGTGTCTGATCGTGAATCCCGGTAGCTAAGCAAACATCTGATGACATGCTAGATCCTCTCAGCTCATCTCGATGCGGGGAGCACAGCGCATCTCTCAGGATCAGCCTGATGGTCTTGTTTAACAACGTTATTTCTCTCAGTCCTATGTCAGACAAGTGAGAGCTCGTTCGAGGATTGTTCCATGCCACCAAAATAACCAATACATCTGAGAACACAATTAGAGACTTGAAACAAATTTAACTTGGCTCAGGAGAGTATTGGAAATACCCAGGGGACCTGTGATTATATATATATATATAAAATTTAATTTTTTAATTTTTTTTCTAATGTGTGGCTTTTTTAGTGTCTAAATTCCAAGTCCTTTTAGGTTTGGGATTTCATGACAATTAGTGCATTCCTAGATAGTTAAAACCACTCAGCGTCTGGCTAAATGCCTTCTGAAGCTATCCTGAAATGCACCATCTATTGCAGCTGCTCTGTTCAAGTCACAGTTCTGACTAGTCACCCAAGGGGACAAGAAATTCCCTTGGCAGTTGTTACTCTAGGACATGAGAACAGGGAAGCCCCACGCTTGATGTTGCCAAGTCCTGTGGTGTAGTGCTCTGGCTTTGCAGGTTTTAATTTGAAGTCCTAAAGGAGGAAAAGGGGGGGGGTCTGTTCCATCAACATTTGTGTTGTCTCTCTCACATACTCATGCACAATGACTAGCCTCAAGACTGCTCTTGCAGAGAAAGCTCAATAAAACAAACACCTGGATTTCTTCCTAAATCCAAGGAAAATGAGATGTATACTTGTACTTCTCTGTTTGGGCTGCTACTGCAGGACATGTCTGATTTTTTGAAAGGGGAAAAAAAAAAAAAAAAAAAAAGACGATTCTTCCAATTCTTCCCACAGCAGAGAGCAAGCTGCTGTGGAAGTAGAAAAATCTGCTGTTTATCAGCGCAGAGGCAGACCACGATCTTCACAGGAAGAGAAGAAATGGAAGTTCAGTCCCTGCTTGGGGAGAAAGCAATAGCACAGGGACTCACTGAGAGCAGAGTGCCATGCTTTTTCTGCAGCCCAAGGCAGCAGAGATGCCAAGACACAGCACTCCAGAAATTATTTCTGATCTCCTTGGAGAAGATCATTCCAATCAATACATGGATTATTCCTGGACGCTCAGAGGATGCATAAGCCCCCACCCGCTGAGCCCTTCCTCCCAGCAGCAGCATCCTTTGCGTTGGCACATTTGCAACTGCCCAGAAAGAAAGAAAGACCAAAGAAAATGTGACAGACCTCCCTCCAGTCCCCGTCTGTGTCTGCCCACAAGCTTCGTCAACTCAGTTATGGTAATTACATCACTTGAGATTTATTTAATATCTCCATCTAGGAAAAAGAACCAGGAAGTCTGGCTGTGACAAGCAATCAGAGGGTACTCGGCTGATGAGCAGCTCCCCATCACTGAGAGAGCAGTAGGAACCTTCGATGGATTAGATTTAAGTAATGGTGTGCCAGAGGGATGGGGCCCACGCCACGGCAATCAAAGCTCCTCTGCACCATTAAGGAGCCGTAAGTGGAGCAGGAAGCGCAGTGCAGCTATTGACCGAGTAGGTGGGCATGAAAATGGGTTTGGGTAACTGTTTGCTTCCTGAGAGATGGAAAACACAAAGGGATGTTTCTCTGGCAGCTTTCTGGCTCTCTGATCCTAGCTGTCCACAACAGCATTTATATTGTTTATCTCTCACATACTCATGCACAATGACTGGTATGCTGTGTTCAAGCTGTTAGGCTGCAGTCCACACACAGTTTTCCTGCTTGCATTTACCCTCTTGCTGTCTCTGCCACTTTTTAATCTCTGACATGACAACATAAAAAAAAAAAAAAAAAGGATTTCCGATATGATTTGGTATCAGATTACCATGTAGGCAGATCAAGTATCACTGCTTGCTCCAGCTACCCTCTTCCTTTCTTTCTCCACCCCTCTGCACTGAGTAATGGCTTGCACAGACAGGTAAGGAGAAGCACGTAAACAGAAATACAGAAATACTTCTTTCTTCCTTCTTGAGGTGGTATCTAAGGACCAATGGGCCCGTGCTGTAGAAGATCAGAGTCAGGATAGCTGCTGTGAGATCGACTTGCAGCCTGACACCTGGATCCATCCTGACACGGGATCTGTCACGAACTTGCTTACAGGGCTGAACTGAGATGCCTCGGCACCTCCTTTTCTGGAGAGCACCAGCCCTCCATAGAGGCCACTTCTCAATATGGACCCCACAGCTCATGGTGTGGATGGCAGCAGGCCTGGTGCTGAGGCCCAGCCTGGATGGGTGCTTTGCTGAGTGCATGTTTCTTTTCCCAAGCTCTCTACTCTGTGCAGCTTAGAGGATGAAGACACACTATGGATTATTAATGCCATTGCTGTTATTAATGATCATTAAAGGAGAAAGAGAGAGCATTGTGCCATAATCCTGGTCTAATTTGAAAAGAGGAGGAAAGGAAGTTTTCAAAAGCTGGGCTGGACTATGCTTCTCTGTGCTCTGCAATGCCCTGACCCACTCAACAGTTATATGGCCAGAGGGGTGCACTTACTCCACCTGTCTCCGCTTACTCGTTCCTGTTCAGCAAGCTACAGAACAAGATCACCTCTCATTTTCAGGCTTTGCAGAGCTCAGGTATCCCAGTCAGTAGCTGAGACGTAACTAACCAGGAGGAACCAACCAAGAGGAACCAGTTCCACCAAAGTGGATCAGGCCAGCTCTTTCTGGTGCACGCATTTTAAGCAAGGTACCTCAGTCCCTATCAAGGGACCTGAATGCAGCATCCAAGTGTGAAAACATTGGCCTCTGTCCCATTTACTGAAAGAGGAATAATAGTACCTACTCACCTCTGGGAAGCATATGGAGCACCTCCGATTTATTATTTGTTTTATTTATTTTGTCACATTTATCAGCCATTCAGCTCCCTGGGCACACAGCCCATACATTAAAACCCAGAGTGTGATACAAAGATCTCCTCTATCGTGAGCACATCCTTTCTGAAAAACCAGGCATGGCCAGGAGGGAAGGATGAAGGATGCATTACACGTGCAAGGGATGACAACAATGTATTTTTCTCCAATTCTGTTATTGACGGAACTATTCTGAAAATGTTGGTGACATCAAGAAAATAGGATGAGGGCAATAAAAAGCAGGGGGTGGAAAGCCATGCTGGAAGCTGGGCATTGAGACAGCCTCTAGCCAGTCTGTCTCATGCTCAGGAAGTCCCTGAAATGCTGAAATGCTCTTTCCATTATTTCTCTAATGACCCCATTAGACATGTGAAATTCTGAGAAGCCTTAAATATGTTGTAGAGATGCACAATGGCAAATCTGCCCAGCTTTTCTGAGAAATGGCAAGCTGCAATGATGAATGTTTTAACATTGTAGCATCCCAATGTGTAATTTATTTGCTGGAAATTAATTGCATGTGCTGGTTTCATTTTTCTGTAGCGAATAATCAGTTTTGTTCCCCCTTTTAATTATGTACCAACATAGATTCCTCCGCTGATCACAGCACAGTGGTTTATGCATGTCACATCTTATTCTAAGGGAGACCATTTCGTATAGTTGCCCAGGGCCCAGCACAACTTTTGGGTGGCATTAGATTCTCTGTCAGCTGTAACTCCTCAGCCCCTTCCAACCCAAGACCCCATGCACACATCAGCTTGAGAACCCAGCCTAGGTTTTGCTTAATGTTACATCCTGGCAAAGTCGGAGTTTGAAGAGACTCTGCAGAGAAGCCAGATTAAGGAGCCTGAAATTTCAGTGGTGTTGACACAACGTCAGGCCCAGGCTCCGCTCTGTTTCACCAAAAAGTGTGTCCCATCTGGCAGATGTTCACTGATACCTGAGCTGAGACACTGCATTGACATTAGCAGGATTGCATAGACCAGAAGCCTTCAGCTCATCTGTGCTGTTAATGGTTTTGGTCCACATCAAACCAGCACCTTTGTCAGCTGGAACAGCTGGAACAGCGGGAACAGCAGGACAAGGTCCCAGTGGAGAGCTGATTCTCCCCTTTTATTCAGCAGCTGGATGGAGCTGCCTGGACACACATGGCAGAACAAGGTGGAGAAAGCCACTCCTGCTGGCATTTGGAGGGGAAAGCTCAACGGACTGCAGCAGCTGCTACTTAAAATTTTCAGATAGGCTGAAGAGAATGAAAACTATCAGCTTTGGCTGCCATTGGTTACTTTCAGTGATAATTTCTATTTTAATTAATTCTAATTAAGCGATAGTGTTCAGTCATATTTACCCTTTATTGGGCTACAAGGAACCCATATTTCTACTGAAATATGTACTACTGAAACAAAACAAATCTATCAGTGAACAAACGCTGCTGGGGTGAAATGAAAAATATCGATTATCATCGCTATTAAACCATGAAATCCTCTGCAACTAATTAATCTGCTAGGGAAAAGTTTGTTAGTGGGATTTCTTCTTCCTGCCAGGAACCTGAGAAGCAGGCACCAGTGCCCGAGGAATCACCAAACACTCGATTGCTGCCACCTGCCCCTAAAAGTTTCCCCGTTCCGTAGGTCCTTGCAGCAGCCGGTGAGAGGTGAAAAGCAGCCCGAAAACATGCCGGAGCGCGGAGGCTCCGTGCTCAGCAGCGTGCCCTGCCTCGCTGCCTGCCGGCTCCGCCGATCCGGCTCCTCCGAGCCGCCGGGGCCGCCTCCCTCCATGCCCGCCCTTTCCGCAGGGCTCG
>VXAV01008540.1:257978-292529 GCA_013399715.1 Alectura lathami
TCCACAATAGCAGGCCCTTTCAGATAGGCCTGCAGATGCTGCAAGTGTTCCCTCTATTGGATCTTCCATGTCATCAGTGACTTGAGTTCTTCTGCCTTGATTCTTTGAGAGGGCTGGAAGGAAAAGGCTGGAAGAGCAGCTCTAAGGATCCCTTGGCAGTCTGACTTATGGCTGGGGCTGTTCCTGTTCTTTCTTACACATAGCGATGTGTAGGATGGGAGAAGAGATCCCCATCATTTCATTTCTGGTGTCTGCGCTCTGACCCTCAACTAAAGCTACTCTCAGCAGTGCTGAATGTGACCTTTCCTGACAGATGCAGGCCTCCAGCCAGTCCTGCCTGAAGTGTTTCTCTGGCCTCCCCTTTCTTTCCTGCTTCTCCGATCTGTCACTGACGTGGTGGCTCACATTTCCTCCACATTCCCCCCTAACGGCGTCCCACAAACTTCTTTTCTCTTTGTCCTTCCCATCTTTCTCCAGCTTGGATACTTCCTCCATTATGCCATCTCTTAGGACCAGCTCCTCAGGCTTGATTTGTTTCAGTCCAATCCCACATCTCCTTGTGTTTCCCGGATTTTTTTTTTTTTTTTTTACTGAATGCTCTAGCATCAGTAAAAGTGATGCAGATTTCTTGTATCCAGCATTTTCCTCCATGCTTATCTTTTTTCTGCCTTCCTCTTGTGGCAGCACTGTCACTCAGGGCATTAACCCAACCCACAGCTTGAGCTTCTTTCCTCTAATTTCCCAGCTATGTTTTGAGGTCGTGCCCAGATCTTTTGTTGCTTTCTTTTGAGTCACACAAACACTTGCTCAGATCCTCATCTCTTGCTTTCGTTTCTGTGATCTTTTTTTCTCCAACCTTCCCAGCACAGACTTGCTTCAGCTGAGTCAAAACGAAGATGCAAAGATCATTTTCTTTGATCAGTACTTTGATGGAAGAACAGGTTGCCCTGAGAACTTCCATGTACATCTCCCCTCCCATCAGTGTTCCCTGTCATTACCCAGGTGGATCCTGTGCAGTTCTTACTCAATTTCCCAGTCTTTGGGAGAGCCAAGAAAGCCCTGTGGATGGATCTGATGAAGACACAATATACAGCATTGGCTTGCAGGAATCCTCCTGATGCTTCACTCACATCACATCAGCACTTACCCTGGCAATTTCATGTGGGCAGGGAACTAAAGCTCAGAGGATCATTTGCATTTTTCACAAGTACAGGACCATGAATGAAACCTGCCCCTCCAAAGACCACTTTAAGTTGTGTCAGATCTTCTTCTCAGTCTGTCTGGTATCGTGCATGACCTTGTCCTGTCTGAGAAATGAAGCACTCTCCCTCTCCTTTTCTCCTTGCTAAGTGCACTAGGACCTGTCAGGATTAAAGGTACTGGGAAAGTACAAGCTGATTATTATCCCATTCCAAGTGATATTAAAAGAACATTAAGACAGATCAGATGAGCATTCAAGAAAAGTAGGTAATAATAAAGTATTATATCAGCAGAGAAATAGCAGTTAAGTAATTAAAGAGAGGGTTTGCACAAGAGGCAGAAGTAAAGTTATAGGTGCTTCTGGCCTCTAGACCATTCTTTATTTTAATACTGTGGTAACCTTTAGAGGATGTCAGTATGTCAAGCACTGCACCAGGAAGTGAAGCAAAGGCTTTTCATGCCCTAGAGAATTTGCGTTTTAGAACATTAAAAAAAAAAAAAAAGAAGCAATATTTCCTTAACATTGAAGAGAGGTGAATTCTGACAAGATTTAAGGCTTGAGGGAGGTTATTGGCTAGTGTTGTCTGAACCTCTTTATAATAGTAGTGAAAGAAGTTCACTCAATGAAATTCCTGCTTGAAGGTTAACAGCTGTGTAAGGACTGGAGAAGAAATATCGGATCTTGATTTTAGAATCTCCAACAACGGGAAATTGTTGCCGTGCCCAAGGAGAAATTCTGGGGAAAGAGAGAACTGAAGTTGACTTTGCATATGAGCTTCTGTCATTTCTGTCACAGAAAGGACCACGCACTTTGTGCATCCTTAGAAACCAGCTTCTGTAACCTTTGTGCTGCCTGGCAAAGAGGATTTCCCTTATGGAGAAAATTCCGTATTGGAAGGCAGTTCTATTCCTCATCAGATCAAAAGCAAGAAACTTTCAGACTGGGCAAACAGGCATGAGATTCAGCAAGTTAGAAAAAAAAAGTTCATAGCCTCCTTTGACATATGAGAGCAGAAGTGTTGTCACCTACGTTTAACCCACATTTGGAAAATATTCTTCATAGACAGGATGGCTACATCATTTCTAAGAAAAACATTTCTACAGCCCCCATAGCCTGCAGGAAGGACTCCTACATATAATCGAGCTTACTAAACTGCCATGACCTGACCCAGCTGCCATCAGCATTCTCTTTGCCAGTCCTCATGGGTTTATTTCTTACCCTTCTTGCAGATGTGAAAATCTGCAGGAGAGCCCCTGGGCTTCCCATCCTGCAGCTATTCCTCTCTCACCTTTCTCTTGATGTTGCTTCATCTCTTTGGAGGTTTGCTCAGGCATACGGTGCAAATGTAAGGGCAAAGTGGTAATTCTGAGTGTTATAACTCAGGTCAAACAAAATCACACAACCACAGAATAATTCAGGATCCAGGGACTCAGGAGGTCATTGTCTCCAACCCCCTGCTCAAGTAGATTCAACCGGGTCAAGTTGGGCAGGGCCTTGTCAAGCTGAAAGCTGGGTATCTCCAAGGGTGGTTATTCTACTCACCTCTCTGGGCCTCTGGTTCAATATCTGAATGCCCTCCTGGTGGCAGTTTTTTGTTTGTTTGTTTTGTTTTTGTTTTTCTGATTTCTAATCAGAATTTCTTGTGTTCAAAATGGTATCTGTTGTCTCTTGTCTTAAAACCATGTGCCTTCGAGAAGAGTCTAGCTCTGTCTTTGCTATGCCTTTCTGGGAGATGGCTGAAGACAGCAGTAAGATCTCCCCTTAGCTTTTACAGTGATTTTAGCAGGATGTGTACAAAAGATAGGATTAAATGTCTGCTTTATCTCCCCATGGTGGATTTGGACAGGGGCTGAGATTTTTGTAATGGTAGTCAGATAAATATCAAGGGAAACTAGCTGCCCAACCACAGCCTGAAGAACGAGAACAAGCATTGCTAATAATAGCAAAGGCTCAGATATTTCTGTTTGTCGTAGCCAAGACATTTCTTGATCCAATAATCACTAAACCTCCAAGAGGTGATACTATTTTAAATCCAAGTCACAGAAAAACTGATTGTAGAAAAGCTTGATTGAGCAAGAACTATTTCTGCTTAAATTAAACAGAAGGATAAAAAGATTTGTAAGTAAGGTTTTCAACTTTGCAAAAGCAGCTTTTGAAAAATTAGGGATCTTTAAAAATATGCAGTATAGCAGAAATTTATTATACATTGACTAATGGCTACCAAAATAGCTGTTAGCCACTTTATAACAAACAAAAGCATTCTGTTACAATTGCTGCTTTCTGAAAGCCCACAGTCATTCTTCTTTCTACAAGCTATTTTTGCTTTCTGCTTTCACTTAATTTGGCTGGAAAGATGGAAGGCTTCAAAGCCTGTCCCAAGATGTATTTTAATAAAAATGAAAATATATTCTTCTGTCTTTCTAGCTTGTTTTCATAAGCTACAGTGCTTATCAGTGTAAGTCCTGTTTATAAATCTATGAGATGCACTCCATAACATTTGAACTTCTTTGCCAGAGTCAGCCGCCTTTGACAGATAAAGGGTGCAGAATTCCTAAGCTCTTGTGAGCTGCATGAAAACAAGTGACCAAGTGGGGCAGACCCCAACATTGGTTTGGTGATGCAGTAGAGGGGAACTGCCATAAGAGGTCAACTCCTTCTGGATGTTAAAGAAGCCACTTTACTTCCAGAAACAAATCTAGGGGAACATACATTTCATTTGACTCCATTGGTCCCAGAACCATTTTTTTTTCTGTTTTTGTTTGTTTGTTCTGTTAAAAAAAAAAAAAAAAAAAGTCAAGAAAAAGATCCATCTGCCAACAGAGTCTGAGCTTAGCACATTTGAATACCTGCATATTTTAGAAAATTGTACATTTAGGAAAACCGGGGAACCACATGGTTGAAATTTTGGAGTCTTCTCCACTGGTCGCGGTCCAGGATCTGATATTTCAATTGGCCTCTTCCAAGAACACTTTGCAACAGGGCAGGTACACCCAGCCAGGACGTTTGCCCCGCAGACAGCACAAACACAGGGGAGGTGAATGCAGAGCCACCTAGGAAATCCTGAAAGCCTGAACCAGCATCGTTGGTAGTTGGCTGGTGGCAGCACCTCTTCTCCAAGCCCCAAGCCTGTAGACCTTCACTGGATGGCTGTAGCAAACCCAGCTGGAGTGGAGAGCCAGGTGTGTGGGGGGGACAGCAACTGCAGATCAGTTAAATGAGCATGCACTGTGGGGAGAATATCAGAAATAATTAAATAATTCTGTGCTACTTAACGAGAGCAGGAACTTTGATATGAGGCGGCTAAAGTGCCTCTGTCAGTGGAAAGTGAACTTAGCTGCTGGAACCCTTCAGAAATTGTTTTGGTCATGGTAAACCATGGGCAATGCAGAGACAGCTACAAGCTTATGGATTTCCACAGAGCAGTCCAAGAGCCTCCACATCAGAGATTATTTGCAAACGCAAGGCATACAAATGTGTGTGTAACTGAGCTGCTCTGTGTGTGTTTAGGAGGATCAGAAACATAAGGGGTGAATGTTGGAGTCTCCTCTGAAGCTGGCAGGAGGTTTACAACTGTATCAGGGTTCTATTTTCTGTTTGGGTTGGATCCAGTTATTTTTCCTTTTAATGTGAGGAGGCCACTGAGATTGGGTTTCTCTGGTGAAGCAGAAAGCCCAGGCAGATGATCTTGGGTGAGCAGAGGCTGGAAGATGCAAGCTCTGCTTCTCTGATCAGCACCAGGCTGTGCTGCTGCCTGGTTGCTGCAGGTGATCCCACCATCCCCAGGAGTGCCCAGGGACATCCACTTTCCAGAGCCCTTGCTTCTTCACATCACTCCCAGTTCTGCCCTTCCATTTGTGTAACTCCTCCCATGGGATTTATAACTTCATCCCTCTCCAGGTGATGTCTCTGACAAACCAAAGCAGTGCAACGCCCTGTCTTTTCTCACCAGATAATCCTCTGCTCCTTGGCACTGTGATCAGAGCAGTAGTGCCAGCCCTTGCAGGCTACAAGGGAGGATTTCACCTTCTCTGACTGCTTCCTGAATGTTCCCAGTTTTTCAGCATGCTCTGCATTTCGGCCTGATTAGGCTATTTGTTCTGTTGTATTGCAGAGACAAGGAGTGGTGCTTAGGCACAAGAGAGCCTGTTCTCTTTGTATCCTGTAAAAGAAGAGAAAATTTGCTCAGTTGGAAATGAAACAACCTGAAGTTCAAAACTCGCTTCCTTGGACAGCTGTTCTGCATTTTCATACACTTAGCAGCCATCAGCACTGGCCAACATCTCTTCCTCACAGTAAATGCCCCCCAAGGCACCTAGCTATGTGTATGCTGGAGATACTGATGAGGCAGTGAGAGGCTGCACACACAGATGGAGGTAGGGAAAACCATCCAGGTCTCTGCCATTCAGCCTGCCTTAACCACGTCTGTGGTAAGCCTGCATCCCTTGAGTCCCCTTTCTCAGACTGCCCTATTGTATTTGGTTCCCAGAGGTGAGATAAAAACCACAAGCCCTCCTTGTCAGCGCTCTGTTTCTAGAGTTTGGTAGCCCTCTGACACAGCTTCAGATGATGTGCCATGTCCCTCAGTAGTGGGTGGGTGGCAGCATGAATAATAGTTCTTCCGAAGATTTATATCCTGCAGGGGAGAGATGGATCTATACTAGATATATATCTACCTATAAATGCATATGGCATAACTGCTAGGACCCAGCTGCACTCACATGACTGTCTTTAATCTGTTTCCTTTTAAATCACTGTGCCTACATTGCCTTGAGCTGTTTTTCTTCCCTCCTGAAATGCACACACAGCAGTTGAGGTAGGTATCTCCAGTGCATTGCTCCAATCCTCTGGGCTTTTCATGGGATGCTCTGAGGAATGCCGTGGGTCAGGGACTTGGGTTCCCGCTAACACACACCCTGACCCCTCTGCATTTCAAGGGCTGGCATGATTTCCAAGCAGCAGGCAGCCACCACGCTTTGTCGCAGCATGTGCTGAGCCCAGCGCTCATTATTAGGTGGGGATTTGCCGTGTGCAGATTTATGGAAGTGTAGTGGAAGGCAGATGCCACGTGGCTGAGCCAAATTGGATAGAGAAGGAGATTAAATGGTCACTTGTGGGTCAGCTTTTCCTGCGGAGGGTGGCTTAGGGCTGTGGTGCACATCTGGGCTGTTGAGCGGAAGCAGCAGTTTCAGGGTGTTGCAAGGCATTTTCCTCAAGGTCTTTCTACAGTGCTGCAGACATGATACACCATCCAAGAGCTCCCCATGCGGGGATGTTCCTCTGCAGGAAGCGGTCATTTGGAGGGTGACTGCTTCTCGCTGCTAGTACATTTATACCCAGACATAAGCACTTTGACTGTTTATCCAGTAATGTGTACATGGCGCATCCAGCACAGCATGGTGATTTGCAGTTTATCACAACTGGGCTGAATCACCCCAGCCCACGGACCAGGCCTGTGTGTCATTTTGTTGTTTTATGTTGTTGTTGTTGTTTTTTCCAGTACCCATACCAGTGCTCTGTGTTCACCCACTGAAACAGATCTTTCCATCTGGCTGGTCAGCAGCTAGGTTCACCAGGTGATGAAAGCAGGCTGACCTGGACATGCCTGAGACATTATGATGTATGAGAAGTTAGGCTTGTTTTTCCCACTGATGAAAGGAGTTTTGACTCCTAGGGCAGCCCTAGCAGTGGTAATTCCTACATTACTCCTTTTAGGTCCACCTTCCCTGTCTTGTGAAACCTTTCCTCAAACGGTTGTACAGGAGAAGTATCCACACCTGCAGAGTTGTATGAGCTTGGAAAGTAGAATGGGAAGGAGCAGCAGAACCTGATCTGCCTTGTGTGATGTTTGCTTCTGGTACTTCACACAGTACCTGCCAGTGGAAGGGGAGGGCTTTTCTGGGGATGGGAAGGAAAGGAGGTGCAGAGCCATTCAAATAGGGGCAGAGTGCCTGCCTCTGCAAACAGCTGTAATTTGGCCAGGTTAGGGGCTGGAGGACACCTTGGGCTGTGACCAGGAGACTCAGATGAACATTCACACTACAAACATCTGGTGATCCGTGCAGAGTATTTTGGACATGAGCACATTCTGACATTGGGATGTCAGGACTTGACCGTGAAACAGTAGTGAGCCCTTGATGGACAATACAAATGGTAAAGGAAACTTCACAGTCAGGACAGTTTTTAACCCTCGTGAGGAGACCTCTCAGCAAGCAGCATGCCATGAAATGGAGGAAAACCACACAGCCTGCCCTCATGAGTGCTTGGAGAAGGGCACCTCCACTTTCTGAGGAGCCAGGGTTTGCCTTTCTGCTAGAGAAAAAAGGTACAACAAAGCGTGGGGGGAGCTAAGCAGCAAACACAGCCCTCTGAGATGATCAGTGTTAGCAAAGACCAGGTGTTAGGGTCAAGGTGGCAGCTTGGTCACTAGACAGGTCCCAACCCAGGTGCAGGGAGGGCACATTTAGACTAACTCATCCATGGGGACAGCTTGCATAGAGCTTCCTCTTCCAGCTCAAGTGGGCAAAGAAAGATGAGCAGCAGCCCAGGGATCTCAACTTCTCTTGAGCTTTGTAAACAAGCCATGATCTCGAGCACATCATCGATGCAGAATGCAGCTCCGGATTGCAGACACCTCAATGTGAGTGTCGCAGCGTAGGTGTTTGCATGTGGACTGGGTGTCTAGGCAGTGAAAATCAAGAGCTTGATTCATGCCCACGCAATGATTACGTGGTGGAAAACATCTCAAGGTAGGTAATTGAATCGTGCCCCCAGTCAATACAGGCAGTGGAGCTGGAGAGCTAGACACCTACATGTGCTCAGCTGACTCACTCTCAGGGCTCCACTGTCAGCAGTGACTAGACCCTCCATCGGTTATACACAAACACAGATACCCACTGCGCTTCGCGGTACGAAATCCAGATATAGTCTGTCTGGACCTGGATTCGCCTATGGTGTACAGCCCTTTCATCCTAGGAAAGTTGTAAACGATTCTTCATCAAATGCACAACGCTTAAACCCCTTCAAAGCTACCTGCTCCGTGAATGCTGAGTATTCACATTATTATAAATACGCAGTAATTTGGAAATGCACGCAAAACATTGAGGAGTAGTAAACAGATGGGAGACGTTGCCAAGTAAGGCCACGCTGAAGCAGCGAGCAAAAATAAGTGTTAGAGACAGTCTGACATCTTTATAGAGAGACAGACGCAGCCAGGATTTGAAGCATATAGCGATGAAATGGGGTCAAGGAGGTGAGCTGCCTTTTCTTGGCCAAGTTCTCCTGTGGTGCAGCCCCTTCTGCAGTCAGACCAGAAAGTCCTCGCTGTTTGCCTGGCTGGGAGCTTTTGAGGTGGTCACAGAGCAGCACAGCTCCACTGGGCAAGGCAGGAAAAATGATACTGTTTATGATGAGCTGCAGTGGGGAAGAGAAGAGGTTTTAAACACATCCTTGAAGTCACCGGGTTATGCCAGCTCTGGGCTGGTTGAACTGACAGGTACTAATTACTGAGAGAAAAGTGACTCACTAAAACCCAGTAATAATTGTCTCACATCTAATTAAAATGGGTGATGTACAGCCAAATAGAAGACTGTCTAGGCTTGGGGAGGACATGCAGGGTGTGATGGACAGCCTGCAGCCCTGCATAGCTCTTACAGAAATAAAAGTTCGAAAGTTGTGCACGATGTAGTCTATTTTAATTAAGCGAAGCCCAGAAAGGCTGTTCTGCAAACCTGGTCAGAAATGGCACATGGCAGGACCTTCTCCTGGCACAGCACTGAAAGTTCAGCCCAATGCTGCTAACAGCAGAACTTCTCTGGCTTCTGAGGACTCAGTATATTCTGTTTTTCGATATCCTACTGGAATTGCTGCTGGGAACTGTCCTGTGAGGAGGAGAGAGCATCAGCATCTCATAGAGAAATGCTGAGGGGGGGACAGTTCTTGGGGGTGGATGTAGTAAGTGTGTGACAGGCACTTCTGAAAATTCATGTGTCTGTCGAAGGCGTTAAAACTATTTCCTGTTGGTGCGAATGTATGAAATTTTTGTAGGGATTTACACGTGCATGGAAAGCTCTTATATTTTAAGGAATTACATACTCGAATACAGTATATGCTACATGAGTAGTACTGAGAACAGTTCTTGTGTATGCATGTGCTATGAAGGAACAGTAAGCAAAAGACAAACCGTTGTCCGTGGCTTTAGGTGTGGTTTGGATGAATAGGCATGGTTTTCCTCTTTTTGGCATCCCAAATCATCTTCTCACCTCATGGCTCCACCGCACTTTGTGGGCATCAGAAGTCAGGGGATCTGTCACTGGATCCCATCTCAATTTTTAACCTTGGTCAGGCCATGTCCAGTCCCTCTTTTGGGAGGGACAGCTCAACAGACCTTGGCTCTGAATGTCAGGCTGTTGGCCCTACTCAGCAGCCGGAGATGTCTGCAGGGGAGCGTCTCTGAGAACTCTGAGGGAACATCAGTTCAATGTCATTTACTTCTAGAAAAAAGTTGGCTTGGCTTTTCAGTTACTGTTACGTTTCCATGGGTATGTTGATAGTTCCTTGTTACTGGGTCACTTCTGTTCGTAAAGCACTTGAAGGACCCACTGTACAGTTCAAGACCAGTGTGAGATACACTTTTCCCTATGACAGAGGTGTCCTGTTTGGCTCCACTTCTGTCTCGTAATTGCTTGAAAGTTCCCTTGAGCCCTTGGTTTCCTGGTTCACCCTGGACTCAGAATAGTAACAGCCTTAATCCAGGGGACTTCTCTAATCCTGTGGTCTGAGCGAGCGGCTGCTCCAAGCAGCAAACCCATTTATGCGAAGTGTTTCACTCTCTGAGCAGCATCTAGGAAGGATGAGATTAGAAGGATATCACTGGCAAAGTGACTAAGAGATTTATCTTATTCATAGGCTTGGCTCGTACTTAAGAAATTTACATTATTGGGATTTTTCAGAATCTGAGCTGGCTGAATCTGTCCTTATTCCAGCAGTGTCACAGATATTCGAGGCCTGGTTTTCCATCTCTAGTTTGTACCTTCCAGCACAGACACATTGCTCCCATGGCTTTCTCTGTTTTTCCACACTTGTTTTCAAATGCCAAGAGTAGCGCAGGCAGGCCCCCCCAAGGCCTTAAGAGATTACCATAAGGCAATCCAGTGTCAAGACATTTTCCTAGCTATTCAGCCTGCTTCTTTTCTTTCTTAATTAATTTCTTTCTGATTTGTCTAGTTAATACTGTTGGGAAGGATTAAGAGGGGTGCATCTCCCTCTGACACTGATATGTCTGGGTACTTATAATAAATAACAGTTAGATCTGATTGAAATTTCTGTGTTGGAGAGCTCCTCTAGAAAGGAAGCTAGGCCAGATCATAGGATGGAGAAAGATGTTTCAGTGCATCTCACCGAAGGACAGACCTCAGGAAGTCCAGCAGTATGGAATGCCAGCTCTAGCCCCCAGCTCACAACACTAAGGGAAGTCGTGGAGTGCCTTTTCTCTTCCAGGAACATGTATTCAGCCAGACTATTTCAGAAATTGTATCACCCAAAAAACATACTTAGCTGCTAATGAAGGCTGACACCTTGCTGGTGTCTTCTGAGAGGTGGCTGTGTTAAATGAAGGTGGGGATGGCTGGGCTGGGCTGACGGAAATGAGTTGCTCTGAGTAAAGACTGCACGAAATGAGACATGCAATGCTGGAAGGCAAAACTGTGGTGAACAAAGTCAGACTCATGTCAGTGAAGAAACTGTGTGTCCTCCCAGCATGGCATCTCCCTGCTCAGTGACTGAGCCAGGAGCTGCAAGGACATTCCCAGGAAAACTAAAGGTGTCACTGAAAGAAGGCAAAAGCTAATCTACAGCCTTTCCCTCAGCATATTGATGACTTTCTTGACTCTTGGTGCTGTGCATTCATGAGCAAGCTGACCCTGTCTAAGCCCATGCTGCTACAGTGAGCAGCAACCTCAGCTTTGCATTTCCACTCTTTCTAAGGTGTAGCACCACTGAATGTGCAGCCAGGGACATGATCTAACAAGAATCTTTTTTGTGGTTTGTTTTTTTCTTTTAATTTGGTTGTTTCTCAGCTTGTCCCTACCACTCACAGCACCTTGATACAGAGACACCCAAAGTCTTGAGTCTGGGACAGACGCACATGCACGCTTGCCTGCCCTCAGGCACGGATGCATCTGCAGCCTCTCAGTGGTGTCCCAGCTGCTGGCATACTGACCTTTAAACACCTCATCTGGCCCGGCATGACAGCCTCCTGTGATGAGCAAAGCAAAGCCACGGCCTCTCCAATGCTTCCCCTTTGGTGGCAGTGGTTGGTGCCTGCACCCAGCTTCCTGCTCGTGGCAGGAAGGTCGCTGCTGCCATCCTTCACCTTTAAGCACTTTTAAAATTAATATAGCCAGTGAAAATTGGAGCTGGAAGGGGCTGGTTAGACCTGCTCTGTTCCCTGTCCCTCTAACGTGGCCCCAGCCCTGTCCCCTGCATAACTCCCAATCTCCCTTATCATCCTGCTTCTCTCCACCCTGTGCCCCCAGCTGACTCCCACTACTCACTCCTGCCTTTCTCTTTGTTTCCCATCATGGCTCTCCTGCCTTTTCCCTTCTCCCCGCCTCAGACCTGGTGCCAGATCCTTTTGTCCCCCTCTGGGAGAGCAGCACAGTGGGACTGGTGACAGAGCTGTGCTCCAGGGACCCGTGGTGAGACTGCCCTTGTGGTGGCTCTTCTCAGAGTGCAGGCAGCCCCGTGCTTCCGAGTTGTACCCGGCACCAGCACAGGGCGTTCTCCCCTCCTGCAGCACTGGAACAGACCCTGAACATCTCTGCCCTGAGGATGGCCAGGGAATCTGATTTCTAGCTGCATCCCAGCTGCTTGAGACCAGTAGGTGTAAATAGGACAAAAAGTCCCTTATTTAACTAAAGTCAGATCTTTGGCCTCCTGTGTGCTGTCCAATGTGAAATAGTTGATAAATATTCCTGCTATTAATTTCCTCTTTTCAATTTTTCTGCCGTTTTCCTGCACTGTCTGACTGGGATCAGGTCCCACTGCCTCGCTGTGAGGTTGGTACCAGGTCCTCGGTTTGTCCAGGAGCCTCCTGGTGTGGTCGTGAGGCTGGGTTCGTGCTCAGGCTGCTGTGAAAGGAGAGCCATTAGGAAAGGGATGTGAGGAGGTCTCAGGAGAGCTAGACCCAGGCAGAAGTGTGAAATGTCACTGTGCTGGTGGGGAAGGAGGAAGAAAGTGTGTTAATGCTTTCCAGCAGCACGGTCAGGCCACAGCCTTCATTTCTCAGCCATCCACCTCGCTGTGCTATTCGGCAAACCGCAAATAGTAACACCTCCCTCCCTCCCGCCAGCCCTCCAGAGAACAGGGAAGCAAAATTAACTATTGCAAAGCCCGCCGGGTGCAAGAAACAAAGAGTCCAGAGCCTTTCCACAATGTAAATTCTCATCTGTAATGTGTTTTGGGCTTTTCATGTAAAAAAATAATGAAGTACAAAGAGAGAAGAGCCACCTCCCAGCGCGTGGAGCTGGGTGTGTGTGTGGGGCATATTTTGACTCAAAGCAGGCTCTGCTCCTCAACTGGATGAAGCAAGCCCAGCCCTGCACTGTGCTTTAAGAGCCACAGCACAAAGGGACGTGTTCTGAGGCTGGGCGCTCCGCACAGAAGCAGCGCTGCCTTTTTCCGCCACCATTGTTCCACCTTCGTTACGGCAGCGTGCCGCCAGTGGCAATTAGGCAGAACGAGTTTTGTTCTTGCTGAGAGCACGGGTGTTAGCGCGGCTCTCATGGAAGGGTTGCTTTTTGCTGTGAAAATGTGGCTTGGCTCAGGAATTTTGCTTTTTTAAGGGGTGCTGTCATGCAGGGTGGGAGCAGCTGGTTTTGTTAGCGATGAATGCGAAGCCAGGGAGGAGTACGGGCTGAGTGAAATGTGGCATGGTGGGAGGGAAGGATGCTGGCACTTGGGAGCCCATGGTGTAAAACCCCTGCTCCACTGAAGCCCTCCCTTGTGCCCTCCCATGCATCCCTGCCCATGCGCTGGCACCCAGTGACACCACGCTGTCACTTCTCCCTGGGGAGACCACAAAGGTAAAGGCATCGACATGACACATCCCCCAGACAGTAAGAAAAAAGGAGACACACACATGCCCGAGATAGCCGCTATTAACCTTGCCTTATTTTATATATTTTTACAGCTGCAGCAGATGTCTGTGTGCCTCCCTGGGGGGACGTTAGGTACTTACAGCATTTTCAGAGCTGCCTAGAAGAGCTGATGGCTTTGGCCCTGGCTCTGCAAGGCTCCCTGCTCACGGGCAGGCTGGTTGAAGCAGTTTGAAACATCCCTGCCTTGAAAGGGAATCGCCTATGAGAGCGTGGCTGGATTGCAGCAGTCAGGTCAGTGCTGGCAGCCACTCGCTCAGGTCTAATTGCAAGCTGGGGACATAAATAAGACAAGGGATAAATAAGAGAGGATGTGCTGGGAAGCCCCACAAGAGGAAATAAGGATATTATTATTGATTAATAAAGATAATAACAATAGTTGTTATCGACTTGGTGTTGCAGTGTCGGGAACACCAGCCATGTTGTGCTAATGCAGGAGAAGTAAGAGGTGCAGCAACCCCTGCACGCCAATCACGCAGCTCATTTGCTCTCACCAAGTGGAGCTGGAGGGAGCACATTTGTAAAATGCAGCCTGAATATCACAAGCTAAAGTGACCTGTAGGATTTTCCCACCACAGTTGGCAGCAGTAGTCCAAACATATTTGTCCATGCCATCAGAGCAGAGGGCTGTGGGGACCAACCGTGCTGCCTCTGCCCATGCATCCACCCCACGCTGGCCTGGCCCTGGCTGGGCTCCCCCCCCTGCAGAGAACGGGTGGTGCCTACACCTGAGCATCTCTCCTCTGGGCACCCTGGATGGGGACAGGAACAGGACAGTCGTGATGGGCTGCTCTGCCACCCCGTAACCCTGCTTCACATCCTTTGCACAGCCCCAGAACGGGCTGCTGCAGTCCCAGTCCTGCCTCTGCTCTGCCTCCTGCTTTCATCCCTGGTTTGTCTTGCAATAGGCCAGTAGCTCCATGGAGTTCCCCTTGTCAGAGTAAAGGGATTTCCCAGCTTCTGGAGTTGCTTTTTTGGGCAGGCTTGGGTGCTGGAAAGCCAGAGTCCTGGCACATCCCATCCTGCAATTTGCAGCTGCTCCCTCTGCCCTGTTTCTGCATCATTTTCCACCATATGTGAAGTACAAATGAGAGGAGCCAGCTCTGAGAGGTGCTTGGATGCTTAATGTATTAAAGATCACACAGCTCTTGGGTAGCCTTGGATGAAAGCAAATGGAAAATGGTTCCACATGTCTATTAGCATCTGCATTTCTTACCACTCATTGCGTGCTGCCTCCCTGATGCCACTGAGTCTCTCACGCATGCGGTGGAGATCTTGCACCAAGCAGCGCAGGGATGCTGCAGGACCAGACACGGGGCCCTGCTGCGGAGCAGGGGGCTCACCATGACCCCCAGGCTCGGAGCTGGCACAGCTGCCTCTGGAGATGCTGTAGTGCAGGTCATGGTGGCTCTTGCTCCCCGCAGCCTGCCTGCAGTGGGGCTCAGTATCATGGGAGCTGCTGGCAGCAGCTTTGCCTTCCTCCATTTCATCGCCCCCCGGTCACCTCCTCACCTGGTCCATTTGCAAGGCAGGTAGCTTTTAACTGGAGAAAGGGCTGCTGAGAAGGTGCAGCAGCTGCTGGCTTGGAAAACAAGTTACAAACAGCCCAGGGGGGGGAAATGAAAAGTGTAGCTGGGCTGGCAGGTGATCCTTGCACACAGGGGCTGCAGGGATGGGTGCAGCTGTGAGCCAGGTACAGGGTTCGTGCGTGTTACGGTGACTACATGCCATGCTGCACAGGATCAGCTCTGGTTTGCTTTGTCTTTCTGCCTCTAAATCTGATGTAGGATGGCCTCATCTAATAGGAAAACTGATTTCCCATTCCTCTGGTGTTTTGGAGCAGTGTTTTGGGATGGATCTGAAATAGCAGATTTAAGAGTGAATGTAGGTGCTAATCCCAGGTGAGATTCAGGCTGTCATTTCTGATCCTAGCACATGGAGCTAACTGGCACAATGCCAGTTTTCCCTGTGCCATAGGCAACACTGACCGCAGTCTGCCCTCTGACCCTCTAGCCCACTGCAGGAGACTCTATCAAACCTTATCATAAACCCCCAAACTCTGCAAAATACACTAATTCAGGCTCCACACTGGGGTCAGTTCCTCAGTGTGTGCAATCTGGAGTCTGTCCCTCCCCGTTGGTGCTGTGGAGAGGTTTTATTGCATTCACTGGAGATGCAGCCACCCAGGCTGGTCACTCCAGGGCATACCATAATGACAAATCGCCCCATGGCTCTGCCTTTTGTTGCAGGGCTATCGCCACCTTGCCCATGACATATGCAATGAATCATTCCACCCAGAGGCAGCAAACAGCCTCCTCCAGAATTGCTGTTGGTTACTCATGCACAGCAATGCTACGTGCTGCTGGCTTGGTGCTCCAGGAGTTTCCTCTCCAGCTGTAGCTTCAAAACGTAAGGTGAGGGAGATTTAGAGCTGCCCAGTGCCGTAGCTGATTGGGGCCAAGCCCCTAGATTGACAGAAGAAGGTGTAGCAAATTGTTGCTGTCTGTCTACAGAGAGAAAAGTCGCTCAGGGGCTCTGCTGAGCATAAGAAGAACCAAAGCTTCCATTCTTGCATGAAGTCCTTCAGGCTGAGGAAGGACTGGGCAGCAGGACACTCAGCCCAGTGTTGGGCTCAGAGATGCTTCGCTGCCTGAGCCCCAGCTTGTTGTCACTGCACTTCCCACCCCGCCCCCCCCACTAATCTGGCCTGGCAGGGGAGGCAGAGCAAGGTGCCAGAACCTGCTTTTTTCTTTTCCTTTTCATCCTCTTTCTAAACGGCAGTTCAGCTGGTGGGCAAAACACGATCTAGAGCAGCATTTCAGGCAGCAGAAAATTAGTTCAGCTTTTACCCTCATTAGCTGATTGCCAGTAATTAACATTTTGTCATTAACTACAGATGTTTATGGCCTGGAAGAGAAGTTTGGGTGTCTCCACATTAGCTCTCAGAAATGCACTGATTATCTCCATTTAATTGGCTGACTGTGCCTCAGTTTCCTTATCTGCTAAGGGGAAGAAAGATTATAATGACTCATCCCCATTCCCTACTTCACATCTCGACCTGTAAGGGCTGTCAAAGGAGAACCTGCTGCCTTTGGATATGTGTTTTTTTAGGAGGTTCAGCTTCCAGAAATGCAAGTTTTCACTCTCTCTAGCTTGCCAGCCCTTGTCTTTAATGAGCCTCATTGTCCAATAGATCATAATCTCCTTGTCATTAAGTGACTTTCCATTGAGTCCTGGGGCTTTATTCAAACTATTATCTTCCAATGAGTGTAGATGCCCATAGATTCATTAATGCCTGTTTTTTCACAGCACCTGGTTCCTCCGCTGCTGGTAATGCTAAGGTGCGTTAATGAACCACAGCTGTGGACCATCCCATCCTGAAGTCCCCACTCCTGGACTGGAAATATGTGCGCAGCCCAGCCCTTGGATCTCAAGCCCAGCAGCAACCAGGGGTGGCTAGCTCTGATTCATGTCATCCCTGTGCCTTCACCCTCCTTGACAAGCTTCTGTATCTCTCAGGGTTTCAGGGCAAATCCCCTCATACTGCTAGTTTCCTCTTTCAAATAAATACATTTATGTAGCAGCCTCTTCTGGAGGAGTAACTCAGGTATCAGCATCAGCACAAGCAGGTTTGATGGTTCCCAGGGTGTGCCTGTGTGATGGATCAAGATGTGAGGGCACGAGCAGTGTCTGGGTTGGGGCTGTTCAGAGGCAGGATGGAAATATTGGTGTGGGAGGCCAGGCACAGGCTGTCTCCTGGAAGGCAAGAGCAATGGGCTTCCTGCGATGATGCCCCGTGTTAGTGTTTTCTTGCCCTATTTAGTTCCCTTGAACAAGGGGCATGGTACGGTCACACCTGCCCTGGTGTCAGGTTGGCACCACTTCTAAGTCCCAGTGGCTGTGTGAGCTCTTGCTGAATGCACTGCTCAGCTTTGTAGCTCTGCCCTGCAAGCTTGGGGCAAGGCAGGAGCCCTCAGCCTCTGAGTTTCCCTCTGCGCTTGGCAGATGGGCTTTTCTCATGTAGTAAAATCTCTTGCGGGATCCCCGTGGGGGAAGAACTCCCAGTTTCTCTTCTGTTGATTTTTCTGCCTTCTTTACACACCATCCAGTCAGTTGGGGGTGAAATATCTGCTTTGCAGGTGAAGAGGGAATTCCAGAGGAGCCTAGAGAATGTGCTCTTCCTGCTAGTTAGATGTCTTCCAAACGGCAGATCCTCCACCCAGGGCCTCAGCAAACACTGATGCCCTGCTCCCAGCCCCACTGCATTAGGGCTGTGCAGACAGACTGGTGCACGTATTTCTGCACATACTACTGCACAAGCACATTGTGCCGTGGGGAAGGTCTCCAGAGTTGGACTGCCAAAGCATCTCAAAGGGTTTGGACAGGAAGGTCTCTGGCAGCTGCTCAGTATGCCAATGAGAATGGAAAATGCCTGTGGGACGTCTCATTGCATAACTATGAGAGAAATTCCTTGATTCTCCGATTCTGCCGACAGCACTTCTGTGTCCCTTTGGTCACTAGATAGATACCAGCAAGTCCATTTTGCTTGCGAGAAGTTTTTCAGCTGTTCAGAGCATAACAGCTTACACAGAACACCAAGTTCCACATGGGGCTGGAGGGGCATCCGGGACTATACCGTGGCCTTGTGCAGCATGCAGAGACCCTCCTTGTGCCCCAGCAAGCTCAAAAACAGGGAGAAACACATTGCAAACTGGGAGCCAGATGTTCTGGCTGGCTTAAGACACGTTCCCAGCCTCTGAGTGGATCCAGGGGAGAGGCAGGAATGTAAGTACCAAAGAGATTTGGGGAGAAAACAATGCGAGAGGAGCGTGGGAGCTGACTACAAGAGGAGTCAGGTTATACTGGTCATGTACAGGTGTGGAGCAGAGGTCACAGCTACCATAGGGCCCTTGGAAACTGCAACGGGAGAGGAGGACTATGTACAGGTGATTAAGAGCCTGATTAACGTTCTCCCATGGAGAATATGTGTAACCACGTGATGCACAACTTGTGGCTGGAAGGGAACAGCTATTAAACAGAAATTCAGAAACTTTTAGGAAGCAAAAGTAAATTCACAGATTTTTAAGTAGGTCTTTTATAAACCAGCTATCCTGCTTTCTGTGTGAAGGGAAATTCTAGCAGATCCCCTAAATTCAGACCCAGTGATACCTCTCATTTCAAACATAACAAGGTTTTGTTTAAGACTTAAGGAGCTGGGAGACCTGATGCATCTCTCCATAGGTTTTTTAATGGCTAATTGCTTTCACTGTTTCAAACAAAAAAACACCTTATTTCTAGACTGCATTTGCCCGTCTTCATCTTCCATCCACTGGATCTCATTCTGCCTGTCTACCGGATTAAAAAGCCCTCCACTGCTAAAAGCCTTCTCCCAGTGGTAGTACTTAACAGATTGCAGTCGCGTCACGTCTTCACCTTCTCTTCATTAAGCTAAGCAGATTAAGCTTCTCTCTCCACTCACCAGAGAGGCAGGTTTTCCCAAACACGGCTGTGCATTTCTGCTTCGCACCGCTGAAATTGCAGCAGGGTTGTGGGTAGTTGGGGTGCTCTCCAGGCGGTCCAGATGGCCAGACTAACCTTAAGACCTGAGGATACATTGCTGGCTGTGTTTGAGAAGCTAAGCCTGCTCTGAGATGCTGATTTGCCATAATCTGGTCCATGGAGAAGAAATACTGTTAGGTCTGGTCATGGAGACCTCTCCTCTCCACTGCATCCCCTTTCAGGATGCATTTACAGGAACCAGAGGTCCAAGAACATTTCTTAACTTTCCTAACTTTCAGTGGTTCCTCTCCGGGTTTGGCAGTCTTTGAGTTAATCTTGCACTTTGAAGTTTACTGATTTGCAGATATCTCCTGTTTATTTCTTGTGTGCAGTTTGTTAAGGAGAGGCCCATATGTCCTGTCTGCTCCTCTAGCATGAAGAGGATTGACACAAACGAATGGTGCCATCCACAGCCTGCTCGTACTTGGCATCCTTGCATTTGGCAGAGGCTGTGGATCTAGTTTTAAAAAGAAAAAAGAAGAAAAAAAAAACTGTAAGATGCTGTCAGCTCTGCTTTCCTAAAGGGCTTATTAGAAAGTATGTTGTAAGAATCTGCTCAGCATTTTTGTGATTTGATCAAGAGTACCCAGGAGGGGTGAGTGAAGCAATCTGGAAGGAATAAAAATTGATCCAAGGCTCAGCCCTAAACTTATTGGAAGACTGTAAGTTTGAGCAGACTCATGTTCCCACCACTAGTTTCATGAGCTCCTTCCTTGCAAACCCTAGGACCAGGGTCTGCCTGACCAGACATGCCATGTCTTGAGAAGGATCTCTGCCTCTGGGGTTTCTGGCCAAGCCACACTCCTAGATCACATGTCCCTCCCTCAGTGTAAATGCAGTTTCTCATCCTGGCTGTCTGAGAACATGCTGCCACTGCTGCCACCCAGGAGAGGTGGGTGGGATAGGCCTTTGAGCCGGGGAATGAAATACATCCAATCCCACATCTTTACATGTTGTTTGTGATGTTGTCTTTGAAGCACAAATTCCTTACTAGCCAATTTGGTTTAATGCACTTGGATCATTTTGCCTGAGGTCCCCAAAGCCTTTCTGGTCCTGTTCTCCCTGAAGAGTCAGGAAAGAGGTGGTCAACTGACCAAATTTGAGGACTTTTGAAGAGTCTTCAAGAGGGATAACACAGAAGGATGTAGTGAGGGAGCAGGCTAAGAAGAAAACAACCCCAAGCTTTGGGTGGGAGAAAGGAGAGTTGTGGTTGGAAGTGATCCCAGTGTCACCATAACAGGCCTGCCTGCTGCTTGGGGACCCTCTCAGAACAGACCCAACAGACTGCCTAAAGCAGTGTTATTGAGTTAAAGAGTTATCTCCTGCCTGCCTCTGGACCCCAAGGTGGTGCTAAGGCTCCTGTTTATCTCAAGAAACCTTCTTTTGGTCAGAATGGAAGTGCCCAGTCCCACTGGCAGGCATGACCATTCTCATGATGCCTTAGGAAACAGCATCTAAACAGTGTCCTGTTGAAAGAACATCCAAACAACAGAGCCCTGGCCACTCACCAGGCTGGGGAAATCACTGTCCTCCTTCAAAATTTTAAATTGTTGGAGGCCTACCAATACTAGTAGCTCTGAGCATGGATTACTACACTTAGTAGCAGCCTATTACCTCCCTGCTTTGGGCCCTAATCTACCATGTTTCCAGATAGTTTCTGACATATGAGCACCTCCTCTCCAGGTGTAACATAGGTGAGAAGTACATCGAGCAGGAATTTCAATGCCTTCAGGTGGCATTGGACTTCCCTAGGAGGACGTTTGGGCAGCGGCCCAGGGAATGCCTCCTATGTGTCACAGCATGCAATGGAGAAGTGCTTGCAGGATTTTATGCCTAGTGCGTGAAGCTTAGCAGATACAAGGCTACGTGTTAATCGTGAAGTTGTGCAAATACCACATGCATAACCAGGGCCCAATTCCCTTTCTGTCCTGTTAGCACAGCAGAAGCAGAAGGTATTAGGTATGTTACCTGCTGAGCTGGAGTGCAGATACACTCAGTTACAGACAATGTTCAGACTAAAAATAATTAATCCTTATGAATGCTAAGAAGGAGTTTAAGGTGCCGCCTGTCTGTTTGGTTATAAATCCCAACTAAGTGCATTTACTGCAGTCAATCAAATGTGTAACTTACCACTTCTTAATTCCTTCATAAGCAATGAGATAATTAGCTGTCTGGGCAGGAAGGGGGGATCAGAGCGTTGGTCCTGAGAAGTCAGCACTCCTGTGGTGGCTATGATGTCCGCTCCATGCCCTGCTGGGCTTCCACAGAACACACAGGATAGGAAATTCAGCCACTCCTTCTTCAAGTCATAGGTGATAACTTCAAGCCTCTGGAGGCCTGTGAATACAAAACCCACTAAGGCTGCAGAAAGGATTGTTTAGCGTTGAGGAAATCTTCTGCTACTGTGTTTTACATGGAGAGGTCATGGGTGTTCACCATGTGTACCTGTATGGATTCATGCTCCTTTTTGCACTTTAAAATCAAAGAACATGACAAGGCTGGGAAAACACAAGGTGTAAAATTAAAAGATAAGAAAATATGAAAGGAAGAGAAAATAAGTATGTGTAGTGGAGAGAGAGGCACTCTGTCTGGCTTTCTCCACCTCTGGGTATGTCCAGAATACGTACCAAAACTGCAGTCTCTGCACAGCTAGCACAGATCTATCTGTGGCTGCTGGCGTGATGGGTTTTGCTTAGCAGGCTTCCTCAGGGGCAGGGAAAGCCTGATTGAAGGACAGAGGGGCTTCGTAGGCTTCTGGACCATGCTGATGAAATCTGCTGATGATATGAGGTTCAGAGGCATGGGCCATGAAGAGGAGAATGAGAGTATCAGTTCTGGATTACTTTGGGTAATAGAAATGACCTGAAGTGGAGTCAGGCTACAGGGGTTAACAGCCTGGACTTCCAGTCCAGTTCCAGAGCCTGACTCCTTCATTTGGGGTTGACGCCTGCGTAGGGAGTCATGTGACTTCATCTGTCCAAGTTCAAAGTCTCTCCTATAAAAAGGGTCAGTTCAGAGAAGTCTCATGTAAATCAGACACCCAGATTACGTCTGAGACTGTAACCCTATTTTCTTCATGTACCCAGCACCCATTTGCAAAAAAATAACTCATAAGGTGGCTACAGGTAGGAGGAAGGTGAGATGAGGTTTTACTTGAGAGAAGGCAATTTAAGATTCCAACATGAAGTATGAATTTCTGTACATACAGCTGATAAATTCCAGCTGGGTTTGTTTGTTTTAGTCATTCAAGTCATCCACTAGCAAAAAAGCAAAAATAAAAATAACTTCAAACTTATGACTATTTCATCATCTCTGGTTCCTTCTCCCTGATCAAAAACTAGAGCTATAAATCAGTTCATCTTGGGAATCTATGATTAAAAAAAAAAAAAAAAAAAAAAAGCTACTGTAGATCTTAATCAGAATAAAGCTTCCTTTGACCACAGAGTTTTAAAGATGAGAAAGGTCTACATCTCCACACATGCTCTTCATCACATCAAGTAGCCCAGTCTGCTGTCATAGAGAGGAGCTGAGAGTTGTTCTGGTCCAGCTCCTGCTCTCATAAGCAGTGGTACAACAAGCAGACAGCAGTCTGTCATGATACAGCCGTCTGAGGACAACCCCAGCTGATCAGCGGAGAACCAGGTTGTGCATTAGCTGTAGCTAATTACCTCTAACTAGTGCTGGCTGTTCAGAGGTAGCCTCCAGTGATGGTCCTGTTGTCCCTCAGCCATCTGTACAAGGAAGGCAGTGCGACCTCTCTAGCACCTGAAGTTGTGAGCTGTACCTGGAGCTCTCTGCTAGGTACAGCTGAGTGAGGCGGTCATGCTGGTCCACCTCAGAGCAGCCAGTTCGCGTTGTTCCTTCACTCAGAGGGTGCAGCTGGCCTTCACCAAGATCACAGCAGGTCTGGCATGCAATCGTTCCTTCAGCCTTCAAGCATGGGAGGAGATCACATGGACTTCTTGCTCGTCAAGCCCACAACAGCTTTTGTCCTGGGCTTGATAACGCCCTGTGCATGAGACTGCCAGCTCTTACCAGGCTGGCACAGCCATGTCAGGGCACAGCAGCCCTAGTGCACGGGCTGCTTTGTCCACCACCACAACCAGATTCCCAACCCACCCTGTGACTGCCTCAGAGCAGGTAGCAAACCTCCCCAGCCCCAACACAGGGTGGGTCTGGGAAAGAGCCTTCAGCCCTTCACAGCTGAGCACTTAATGGGTTTGAGTGCACCCTCCCTGAGTGCTCTGCCCTGAGATTGTGCTGCAGTGAGGTACAAACAACCCAGCTCCTGCTGGCTGCATGGAGAGCATTTAATGACTCACTAGGCTTTCTACCAATTTGGGTTATTTTTAAAAAAAAATCTTTTTTTTTTTTTTTAATTATTATTTACCCTGCAAAAGCATTTTCTGTATCCTCTTGTCTGCTTTTAATGGAATGCATTTAGATTTCCTGTTTTTTTTTTTTTTTTTTTTAAAAAAAAAAGATTAAGGCAGAATTTTCTCTTTTTAAACCTAGCCTGGTCATTTTCTCTGTCAAAGTTTTTGGTATGTCTGGTGTTTACTTTCTGTGTGTGTTAGAGAGAGCAGGACTTGAAGCAAGAATAGGTGTCTTGTGTTTAGACACTTTGTTTGCCATGAAAACAGTTCCGTATTGAAATGAAGTCTTGTTATCTCAAAGATGCCTTTTATTTCTGCAGTGGTGGCTGCTAGAGAAAAAGCACTAACTACCCTTCCAGCTTATGCGGTGTGGTTGTGGTGGTATGTGTAGGAAGGGAGATGTGTATTTCTGGAGGGACCCTTTACTTGGCTACAGATGCCCTTCCAGCACAAAATTTTTGCAGCTGAGCTGTGGGACACCAAGAGAAGAGAAGATGGAGGTTGCTCCTCAGGAAAATATGGGAAGAGCAATTGAGATTAATGGTGTGTGCGTGTTGCATGTTTAGGAAGCCTTTGCTTTCATTCTGCTCTGGATAAGGCTGATGTGCCTTTGTGGTGGAGCAGAGGGCCCCTCAAGTGCCTCCAAGAGGAGCAGCACAGTGCTCACTGCCCACCTACGCAACAGCACACTGAGGTCTCATTCCCAGTCTTTCCTGAAGCCTTCGCCAGCCCTGGAGATGGAGGCGTGTGGATGAGATGTGAGCCTCTCAGAGCAGCTCTCCAGATTACATCAGTCAAAAAAAACAAGGAATATAGGCAGGGTGCAGGGGAGGTGGAGGGAGGCAGACTGGAACAATGAACCAAGAAGAAAGTAGGGAAGAGGAGATCAGCAGGAGGCCAGGAGCAGAGGCCAAAAGATCGCTCGATGCTGTCGCCAAAAGCCTGCGCACAGCCTGGGAGGATCAGACATAGAGCATGGGGGTCCCGAGGGCTGCGTGTGGCTGCGCTGGGACATGTGGGTGTGTTTGTTATCTGCCAGAGATTGCACAGCATCATCATCATCCCTATCTAATATATTGATTGTGATTAATGCTATTACATGGCGTATCCAATTAATTAACTATGACTTCCCACTTGTGGCTGCTCCTAGCCCAGCAAGTACATAAGTTCTCTCCTGGCAGATGCTGGCAATGGTATTGCAGGTCCTAACAGCAGAGCTCCCTGGCATGGCAGCACAGTGGCCGGGGCACTAACAGAAGGGCTGGAGGAGATGTGCAAAAGGCCCACATTGGTGGCAAACCAAGCTTTGTCACAGGAAGAGCAGGGTGGCCCATTGTGCCAGCAGAAAGGATAGCAAAGGGGCAGATGTTCATCTGGTTGGATGAAGCAGAAGGCTTGCAGGATTGACGGTGGCCCATCAGGATCAGAAGTCTGCATGCCTGCATATCCCCTCTTCTGCTCTCAAAAGCCATCTTGGTGCACTGCCAATTGGCACCCATGTGGGAACCAGAAGCGAGTGGTGGACCTCTCCCTACCTTCTCCCACTCCCAGGAACAAAATAACCCTTTGGCATCCCCTTCCCTGCTGCCCCCTATTGTCATCACTCCACGTGATTTTTTTTTATTTTTTTCAAATGGTTTTTAATAGCTGATAACCTGTTGCCATGACAACCAGCCTCTGTTGTGACACTGGTCTTGAAACAAGCCCAGTCCCATGGTTTTCAAAGTTCTCACATGTATCAAGCAGTCAGAGGGCTGCCTTTGTGCCCTCACACATCCCTGGCATGCTTCTGAGACCGAGAGGAGGAGGCTAAAGTTTCTCTTTAATGAGGGCAGTGGGTGCCTGGCTACATTTTTATGTATTAGTGACTCAGAGAGAGATTAAAAGAAAGAGGCTCCACTGAAGGATTAGCAGATTTGGTCATTTAACTATTTCTTTACATTATTATCCCCTAATTATGAACATGATGAAAGTCCACTTGGTGAGGGATTAGAAAGGAGTCAGATGTAGCACTTGGGGCTCTTGTGCTGGTGCCTGGCGCTAGGGAAGGTCTCCATGTTGTGCTTTTGTGCGCTCCACTCTGCTCTTTCTTGTACAGGGTGGAGAACAACGCATTTAAATGTGGGGCTGAGGGCCTGGAGTTGCCTTTTCTCTGCTCTGAGCCCAGTGAGGTCTCCCATGTGTAGGCAAGCAGAGAGACAACAAAGGTGAGCAGGACCCTGCTGGACCTTCCTGGCTCCCCATCATCTCCCTTGGCATCCATTTCTGTTTGAACATGGTTTCTTTGTCTGCCCACATCAAGACATGATGAGAGGCTCACCATCATTTGCAAAATCCCTTGGAGCCCTCGCCTATGCTCCAGATACAAAAGTAATTAGTATTTAAAACCCATTCTGTCTTTGCTACATGTAGATCTTTTGCATCTGCTGCATTATTTTTCACTTATAGGGCTTCAAGGACAAGACTCACGTTCCTGAAGCTTATGGTACGAGCTGTGGGAGGGAAGAAGAAAATGACTGTCACAGAACAGTACAAACAGGACCAGAAGGACAGGGATTTGCTTCCAGGAAGAAAGTTGAAATTTGGGCAGGAGCTAGGGACCAACTCGCCTATGCCTGCAAAGTGCACACAGAGAGGCTGCAGGTCATTTTGGAGTGCCATATCCTATTTTCCTGGCAATCTAGCATGCTCATTCCTGGCAGTATACAGGGTCAACCACAAGGCAGAACTGAGTGCCAGCATCTAGAAATAGGTCTGAGCCCAGAGTTTGCACTAATTTGGCTGCCAGATACCCAGATGGAGGGCTTATATGCCCCCTGGAGAGGGGTGAGGCTGAGTAGGGCTGGGATGAGGGAGAAGCAGCTGTGGTCAATGAGTGTGGGTGTTGTCAGAGCCTCCTCCCACAGGACGAGGAGGACCCCACAGCCCCACCTGAACTGTGCCTGCCTCAGAGGACTCAGGGCAGCAGATGAGCCCCAAAGCCAGCTGCTGCAGTGTGGGCTCTGGTGTGCCACTCTACGTTTTTTTCACTGAATATTTTCTTTTTTTGGCATTGGGTGTTTGGGACTGGGGGAGGGAAGGGTAAATAACTGGCAAGAAGTGGAAACACAGCAATTAATAGGATTAAAGTGTCATGTTTTACAGGGCTGCGTACATGATTTACTATAATGGGAGCTGTAATTATAAGCGCTCCCAACTGACGGGGAAGATGCAGCTCTGCAAGTTGGAGTGCCTTATCCAGCACGC
Source organism: Alectura lathami (assembly GCA_013399715.1). Taxonomy (NCBI): domain Eukaryota; kingdom Metazoa; phylum Chordata; class Aves; order Galliformes; family Megapodiidae; genus Alectura; species Alectura lathami. Next base: position 284,513 of record VXAV01008540.1, read on the forward strand.
CACAGTGTCTCTTTGGGATGGGGAACAAGTGAGCAGCACTGCCTGGGAGCAGCGTCATTAGTGGGGAGGAGTTGTCACATCAGCTCACAAGGGAAAGCTGCATGTTCACAGGCAGGGAATTGAAACTGCATCTACACTGGTACCAGCAGATGAGCGTCATCATCGCTGTTGGTGCTGCCAGGCTCCATGTCGTGTCATGGTGGCCATGGCAGTATTTCCTCCAAAAAGTGGTAACTGTGCCTGTGCTGGGATTTTTGCTGAGGAGGGGGGAGGAGAAGATCAGAGAGGAGGTGAGAAACCACATTTTGACCACTACTTTGGCTCAGTGGGTATAGATGTTCCTCTGATTCCTCTGTGATGATGACCTTAGGCTTGTGCATCCAGTGGAATAATAGTGGATGGTGTGCAGGGAGCGCTCCAGCTGGAGGGGATGGCAGTGTGGTGGGCTGAAGGGCACTTCTAAGGCCCAGTGCCCCATGATACAGACATCTACCCACTCATGTTACCGTCTTCTCCACAGGGCAAGGTGGCTCCATGCTCAAAGTGAAGGTCTTTGGGATGTGCCTAGGGTGGCTAATTGATAACTTCATAACGTTGAGCCAAGAGATGCTGCAAGTTGGGCTCTGCCATTTCATTTGTAGTATGTCAGTTTGGGGATTCCTGGCAAAGGGAGGTGGGTGCCAAGCTGGATTTTGGAGGATATCCATCTTGGGGACCTCTCTGATTTTATCTGTGACATGAACTCATCTTGTTCAGCATGCAGCTGATACCTGGAACTGGTTCTCTTGCATACCCATGGCCATGGGCTCTCAGGAGGAAACTCAGGCTCTGCAGTGTTACCTGGGCAAATGGTGCATCTTAAGCAGCGGTGCATTGTCCCCAGCCTGGCTGTTATGGGAAGGCCAGGCTGGGTGAATAAACCTAAGAGGCCTGAGAGAAGTCATCTGACTGCTGTTTCTACAAGCTCCATCTTACACCATTCACAGCACAAGCTGATTTTTACCTGCTAGTTTCCAGCCATGGGGCTGGTTTTGTGGTGCTGTCATGGCAGGTTAGGACCCAGCTGGGCTGACTGAACCAAGCCCCTGTGCTCAGCACCGCAGTGACCTACACCTGAAATGATGGTGACGTGGGAGCAAGCACATTCAGCCAGGATTTATCCTTTTTTTTTTTTTTTGTCTTTTGAAGTAGTGAAGTTTCCCATAAATTGTTCCCTCAGTACTACATGGGTATAGTCAATAGAGGTCTTTTATTTCCAGAAAGGAAGCCATGATCATGTTCCCTGCGAAGATCTGGGCTTCACCAGGTCTCAGCTGCAAATAGGGTCAAACTGGTCTCTAATTGTCAAGTACACCAGAGCCTTGACCTCTGGATCAGTAGTTCCCAAATTAGGGCTTTTCCCAGTGGAGTCATGATCCTCTTGGAAATACATTCAAAGCAGCAGAGCTATGAAACAAAACTAGAAGTGGCCTAGGAAGTAGATCATCCATGTGAAAGTCCATGACAGAGCAGAGGATGAGCTAGTTTTCCTCAAACCCAGTTTAGCAGAGACTTTTGTATGTGTTGCCTCTGAAATCCACAGCAAGGACCAAACTGAGCTCATGCAACACATGGGTGGGCCTCACAGCAAAAATCAGTGAGCAGCTCCGCCTGGGAGGCTAACTCCCTGTTCACAAAGACAGCTGGAAGCAAACCTCCTCCAGCATGTGCCCACCTACCTGCAGGCTGCTCTGCAAAATCAGACCCCTCCTGGCTCCACACAGGGATTGTTCCTACTCCATTTCCCTTTGGGACTGGTTTTCTGATGTCCAGCACCAAGCAGAACAACTGCAAACTCTCTGCCTCTTTAGGCGAAGGCTTTTCTGTCTCATTTCAGTAGCACTGTTCAAAGTCACCCTCTGTGTGGATCTAAAGTTGCCCTCTCACTGATTTAAGTGTTTCACAGCTTGCAGGGCCTTAAATGAGTTGTGTATTGTCAACAGCAAATTACATCACGGCATGTGCAATTGGGCTAAGCTTAAAAATGAAACACTCCTTTTCCTGAGTCAGCAAGTTTTCCTGGATAACTTTTAAGGCCATTTGTGTTTAAATGTCATCTGTGCTGAGGATTTGGGACCTATCTTTTCATACGCTGAGGCCAATAACTGCCTGCTGAATTCTAGCAAGAGCAAAAAGGATGCTACTTATCCACACTCCTTTTGCCAAGGAGTTTATTGCTTTGTTCGGAGAAGTTCTGGGTGGTGGGGATATCCTATGGGATACAATCTTCTATCCTATTCTGTATTGCAAAATATTACAGGAGATTGCAGTGTTTGATGGCTGGAGATCTGTACTGCGTCTTGAGTTGGACTCGCAAGTCAATATTTAGTCTCCTGAGGCATCTGCCCATCCCATGACTCAGTTTCCCCGCCCGGGGGGAAATTGGAGTTAGTGGCACATCCTCCATATAAAATGCTATGAATCAGTTCTGAAAAACATCTCGAAAAAGAGAGGGGTGATTTTTTTCCATACAGTGTTAATACTGCAATACGAATCATTTGGTAGCCTTACATATGATTATATACCCTCCTTAATTATTGAACAGATGCTTTAATAAAACATGCAACAAATAAAATCTATTCAAGGAAAAAAATGCGAAAAAAATCCTGTAAATATGTACAAAAAATAATTTGTGTATTATTTAAAAATCAGCGCTGTCCTTTTCTCTATCTATAGAGAATAATTGAATAGAAAAATATTGAAGTTCGTAAACAGCCAATTAATAATTCACATAGTATTTACAGTCACCGTACACCATATTTTCCACCAAATGCATGCTCTCTTTTCACTAATTGACCAAAGAGATGCTGCAGTTGAAAGCACTGGTGTCTGGATACTTTGTGAGCTCCTTTGTGGGTGGGGGATGCTGCTGTGAGTGACTTGTTGAGTTGTCCGGCTGCCATCACGGCTAATGAAACGTTGCCAAGATGGAAAACCAGCCCCTGACTAGAGGTCTGCGATGTTTCAGCCCAGTGCCCGGAGCATCGTAGCAGCCCTGCTGCAGGTGAGGACCAGCGATCTCATTTGCATGCTCTGCGACCCAGTCCCATTATCATAGGCTGAATCCAGTTTACAGCACATAGAAAAATTGATTTAAAATTATTTTCCTTGCTCCTGCCTCTGCAGTGGTCAATTTTGGAGGCAATTGTTATGTTTTAATATTTAATCTTTTCTTGAATTGTCTGAAAATCTATTGCTTGGTCCATACCAAAACCTGTGTGTTGCTCAGGAGAAATAAGGCAATTTAAGGTGCTCATTTAAAGAGGAAATGAGGGTTGAAACCAAACTTTCCCCTAACCTCCCATGGGAAGGTGATTCTTGGTGAATTACCGAAAGCCAGCCAGAAACCATCGCTACAGCGTGTGAGCTCAAAGGAAGAAGGACCAATTTTGGTCACCTGACATCCTGAGGGGCATGTGCCCTTCTGTAACAAGATATTGGGTGCTCGTAGCTCCTCAGTGTTGAATCAGGGCTGTAAAGGGGGTGGTTTGAAAGCCTCCTCAAAAGGAGGAGGCATGCAGAGAGCCACCAGAGGGTCTCAGATGCAGTGGGGAGGTTCAGCCTGCACCCCATTGAGTCAAACCCTGCAGCCCCAGGCAGGGAAGATGCTGTGGGTCAGAACTTTTCTTTGAGCTCTGGAGCCTACAGCAGGCTGAAGCCCAGGTGAAACAGATTTAACGTAGGTAGGCCTCTGGGGAAGACTTCAGACCTGAACTCAGCAGCTTTTGGGCCCTTCTGTTAGGATCAGTTCCGACTTTCCATTTTTTCTAATAACACTACCAAAGGCAGGTCTTTAGAGTTCAGTGTGTTTAAAAGTCATTCTCTTTTGGTGCTAAATCTTAGGAGATAAAGCTCTTTCAGAGGCTCTTTGAACAGGTTTTTCTAAGATCCAAGTTTCCATCATGTCCCTTCCCTTTTTCTTCAGGTTAAAAATAAAATAAAAAAAAATTAAGTGCTACCCAGCTTTTCCAGGAATTTGTTCCCAGAGTGCACAGATTTTGTTTCCTTTCTGAAAACCCAGAGCATCCACAGCATCAGTGAGCTCAGGGATCTGAAATCAGGGAAAAATAAGGGATTTTCCTTTCTGGCTCACTGGTCTAAATCCTGGTCAGCCACTGCCTGCCTCGAGAGGTCCTACTACCACAGGAGCTGAACCTTCAGCCAGGAGTTAGAAGAGGGCTCAGCCCATAGGTGTCAGGTTGTCTGTGCCAAGCAAAGGGAGGCAGACCTGTGCTCCTGGTCGTACAACTGCAGGACACGAGCCCTCAGTGGGAGCGTCTGGCTCTGCTGATGAGGGTGGGGAGAGGAATCACCGGAGACCTGCATCAGGGTTATTTCTTCACTCAGGCTCCTCTTGCACTTCCTCCTGAGAGCCCGAGTGACAGCTCTCCAGCGGGGATCTGCGCGGTGCCGTCAGTCATTCATTACCGCCGGAGACGCTACGTGCCAACGGATGGGACCGTGAGGGAGCAGGGGGTGTCTGAGGGGCAGGAGGTAAATTTTACTCCATCTATCATTTCCCCTCCTTGCTGGGGTTCGCGTGACTTTGCATCCGCCTTACAAAGACAGGGCTGTTATCTCCAGTTCTGTGACCAGATTTTAATGAGGCAATTCTTTTAGTTCTGCTTTACATTCACTGAATGCCTGGATGCAGAGAGCAGGCGCTGCACAAGGATTAATCCGTTATCAAATCTGCCAGAAGTCGCAAGCCAGAGCTGCCGCCTACACCTCCCATCCCAAATCTCCCACAGAGGCTGCAGTGGCCTCCTTTCCCCAAGCCACAGTCCAGAATTTCAGCAGGAGATGGTCAGCTGGTTGGGGTGAGAGCTGCCTGTGGAAAACAACTACTTGCTCTTCAGGGTTAAGGCTGTAGGATCAACAAGTATGAAAGGCAGCCATGGGTTTCACAAACAAGGGTGCAACATGGGCGTTCATCAGGGACATCCTGGTAGAAAGAAGCCTTTGGTTCATCTGTCTTTGTGCATTTGCTTAGGCATGCAAAACCACATCGAGTAAAGCAGGGAAAAGTGAAGTGATGTGAGCCGCATGGCAGCACCTGCTATTTTCAATTCTCAATGCTCCCTCAGTTTTCTGGTTCCTGTGGGATTGGGGTGGTTTGTGTCTCCCAGCACCCCTGTGGTTGTCCATTCATGGGGACAGTCCTGGCCTTGTCCCACTCTTTGGGTCCCACACACTGGCAGGTGCCTAACCTCAGAGTTTGGCTGTTCCTGGCAGCAATAACATTTCTACTAGCCAGGTGGCACCCTCTTTTTTTTTTTTTTTTTTTTTTTTTTTTTTTTTGCACAAGGGGATGCTCTAATCCTTTATAGTTCTATTACTGCAGATAATTTCCATTGCTAGCATGAGGAAGAACCTTTTCTGGGCCTTTGGCATGTGTTTAATGTACTTAGCATCTGTTTCGTGCTAATGCCACTGTTTTCCTTTGCTTATGTAAGAGCACCAAAAGAACTAAAGTGAAACACGAAAGATTTTCTTCTTTGTTCTCCCAAAAATATAAAGGGCATTATTCACTGTAAATATATATTTAAATCAACTGCAACAGAAAGTCTGTCTCCTCCTTTATATATATAATTTCGAGTCCAATTTAAAAATGAAGTTATCCATATAAAAGCTAATTATAGTCAAAGACGATTAGTATAAACGAGATGTCAACTGATCAAAAATATTTTTGCATTTATGAAAAATTTAAATTCTACTGAGCCTGATTGTGCAGGAAAGAGTCTAAAAATATCACACCTCACATTTCTTGAGGCAGAATTTCTGCCATTGATACCTGAAAAATTTCCAAGTGCACAGGGAAGGGTGCACACTGCACCCTATCTACCTCTCAGAACACCCAGATACACACCCAGATACCAAGCAGTGCTGGCCCAGGGTGCTATCCTCATGGATCAGTAACTGATATGGCACAGTCAGGGAATGCCAGGACCAACTCATTGGTTATGGCTGCTGTTATGGCTCCCAGCCTGAGAGTCTTGCTTAACATGGGTTATCATCACATCAGACAGCAGCTGTCCACATCTGCCTCAGCCTGCATTAGGGACAGCAGGCTGGAAGGCAGGAAACGTCTCATCCAAGATGAGCCAAACCAGTCCTGCCCTCTCTCAGCTGTCTTTGTTAGCCCCTAAATCACAGGGGATTAGCCCCTAAGCACAGGGAGACAACTCAGGTGGGGGTGTCTGCACAGGAACACTGCATGTTACATGTGATAAATCCCACCCTCTGTCTCTCTCTATTGAAACATTTCTCTCGCTGTCAGTGCCTTTCTCAATGTTCCTCTCCATTTCAGGTTGTAGAAAAGAGATTGATGTTGCTGCTATCTATAGGTTATGCAAATGAAATGTTTTTCCAAAAAAATACACTATCTTTCTTTGCTGCGTTTCTAGATAGGGAGAAACTAACTAACTAGATCACCTTGGTTTGGTAAAGGAATGATGGTGGGGGATTATAGGTATAGAAACATATAAAATGCAGGGTGGAGTGGAAAAAAAGAGCTGGCAACAATTATTCTAATACCTCTTCCAATCCAAACCTAAGCTAAGGGTGGCCAGGTACCAGTTAACAGCAGAAGGGAAATGTTCCCATGCAGTGCATCAGCTAGGCAACTATTTCCTCAGGATGCATGGTTAAAAAAAAAAAAAAAAAAAAGTAAAAATTTGAAAGATAGATTAGGAGCTATGAAATTCAATATTCCAGAAGTGGCCTGTCTCAATGAACTTTTTGGTCTGGCCCCGTTCTTATGAAGATTGCCAGTGTGAAACATTAACTCCAGCCACTGTTGCTGCCCCAAGAGGAACACTGATTAAAATGCAGTTGGCTAGTCCAGGGCAGAAAGCGCTTAGTGGTAATGGGAGGAGATTCAACAGATATTAGTGGCCTTAGAGGCAACGTTATCTTCTGTCAAAAAGACAAGGAGCCCAGCTGGACTCCAGGAAATGTGAGGCTGATCTGCTGCACAGCCTCAGGCAAACCATTTCCTCAGTATTGCTCCTGACCCTGGTCTGTCTTATTAATATGATGGTCACCCTGTAGGGCAGGAGCAATCTTTCACTATTTGTCTGTTCATTTCTTAGGAGAAATCAACCCATCTCTCAGGCAGGGCCTCTCATTGTGCTTGCAGTAGAGACCCAAATTTGTAATAATTATGTCTATTATGGAAAAAATCCATTCTGCTGTGTATTCTACTCCACATATCTGAAACCGTTCCCCTTACAGATGCCCTCCATGTGTCACTCCACTTACTGACTGATGCAGATGGTTCAATTATTTATTAATTTGGTTTTAAAATATCCTCAGCATTTCGGCAGGAGACACTTTCTTCAAGGTCCCATTTTCAGCAGTCATTGCGAGTTTTGCTGTTGAATTTGATGGGGAGCAGGATCGAGACTTTAATCTTTTCTGACCTTCTCTTTCACACACAACCATCTTAGACTTGTGAGGGGCAGTTGCTCTTGTGATGCATTCATATTTTTAAGATGTCTGAAACAGCATGGATTACATGCGCCTCCCTCCCTGGAGTGCCTTCACACTCTCACAAGCCATGGTAGCATGGATAAGAAAAAGCATGAAAAAATGATGTGAGCTCTGTGCTAGAGTTGCTTCTTTCTGCAATGCACCAGAGAACATCCAGAATATCTGTGAGGTCAATACCAGGCACTGGTTTTAGCATCAGCAACTTGGATGAATCACCTGGTCAGCTTCACACTCTGGCAAAGCAGAGCAAGATCCAACTACAGCAGAAGCGGGTGTCCGCATGACTCAGGGTTTTCCCTTGCTGAGACAAGGAAGACATCTCACTGCAGAATAAGCACAGCCAGTCTCCATTAGCTAGCCATTGAGCTGGCCACCAGCTGCATTGATGAGCTAGGACATACAGAGAGCACTGAAACCCAAAAGCCGAATTCACCCAGACCATGGGGGATTCAGACACCAGCTTGGAGACCATACTCCTCTTCTG